>OY740718.1:41731861-42331861 GCA_963513945.1 Hydrotaea diabolus
ACAGTATAATTGAATTTAAAACTGTCCCTGCTTTAGTGGGTGAGATACCCTACACCACTTTGTTATTCACAAGATCCACGCCTCTATCTTGAGTTTGAGCAAGGTCGGACTTTATACTTCTATAGTTGGCGCTATATACTTATACAAACTTTTACGGACCATTTTGGACCATATGTCCAATTTTAATAGGAAGAGTTATAGATCACATTTAACGCTCTATGCCTCATTTGAGCTAGATCGAATTTAATTGAAAGGTCGAATTTAATAGAAAGGGCAATATTAAAAAGTGGACTACTTTTGGTAGTAATTGTTATAAAATTGCGCACAAGTGGACTTAATTTGTGACTTCTAGAAGTGCAGAATCTGAACTTAGGAGTGAATTTTGTGTGCGGCTATGGACATAGGGGCTATTCGAAAACATGTACCGATATGGTCCAATTTCTTCAGGGATTCTTACAGGCCTGGTAAAATACTTTATGTTAAACTTTGTATGGGGAGATTTTCTCAAACATGGACCAATATAGCCAAGTTTCAATGCAAAAATTGAGCACGATTGCGTTTATTTTGTGGACCTCAAATCATTAGGGGCCTTTGCGTAGGCACTATTCTAAAACATTGACCGATATGGTCCAATTTCATCAGGGTTTTAGGTGCTCGGCAAATTGCCTTGCCCTTAATTTGGTCGGCATTAGATGTAATATTTGACTGCTTGAGTGGGTTAAAAGGAAAATATGAACCAATATGGGCCAGTTTTACCAGAGTTAAAAATTGCTCATTACTTAGCATACGTTAAGATTTCTAGAGTAGCAGCGCACAGTGGGAAAATTACGAAAAAAATTGGAAATAATTCGGCCATTTCGTTTGTAATGGTCCGATTTAAATGAAAATTTACATTGACCTTCTTGAAGTGTTACTGAGCTTAAGTTTCATGCATCTGTGTTTAACAGGTGCTGCACAGTGGGCCCTCAAAGTTGGTCACCTCGAGTTAAAATTTTCTTTTTCAAGCCGCCAAAAGCGTATTTGTGGTCCGATCGTAATAATTTTTTCTTTAGTGAAATCTGCTGGACAAACCCAACCAAAAATGTTATTACAAATTTTTTCATATCTCGTACAATAAAAAAGATATCGGGACTTAAAGTTTTTTTTTCGAAAAATTTGCTTTGGATTTTCTGGGATTATTTTATTTTTGGGAATCAGTTTTAGGTGAATCGGGGAAAATTTAATCCTGGTTTAAAGAAAACACTTTGGTTAATATTTTAAAAAAAGAATTGTAGCAAAATCACCAATAATATGAAAATGCCAGCTGTTCAAAGTCAACTATTGCGAAAAAAGTGGGATTTTGAGTGTTTTACGGCGAAAAGGTACCTTTACTCTTATGTCAATAACTTTAATGTTTCTTAAGTAACATACAAAAAATTTGCATTTATTTCAAAGAAAACTTTATGCTTAATACAAATAATAAGCAATTGTGACCCTAGTCGGTACTTTTCTTGCTCCAGGCGTCTCCAAATATGGGCATTTTTTTCAAAAAAAATTGAGTTTGAGCTCAAATAAAAAAAATCGCCACACTGCTGGCCCAATTTGGTGCTATAAGTCAGTTAACTACATATGTTTTCTAAAATCCCAAGCAAAGAAATTTTGCGGGAGGCCATTTCTAGGACAAAAAAAATGAGTTTTTGTTAAAAAATCCCATTTCTGGGATTTTGTTTTCCCCTGTGTCAAATTTTAGAAAAGTGGCAACTCCAATTTTTTTTTTGAATAAGTTTTTCATTTTGTCACAAAAATATTGATACTACGTAAAAAAATCAGGTTTATATCTCCAACCAGCAAAATTTTACAGTGGTCTGAAATATTGACTTTTTTTGCTACCTTCACAAAAAAAAAAATTTTCTCGTTTTTATCAATTATTATTCAACATATTGAGTTAATTGCATTCTTTTTTATAATCTGTTAAAACTAGAGGTAATTACCTTTCCATTGGTATATAAAAAGTATATCCTTTTACCTACACTTATAACAGCACGTGCGCTGGAATAAGACCCCTTTGAGTAAAATATTAATTTTTTTGGTAAATAGCAATTTCATTTTGTGAGAGATCAATGTTGTTGCATTTAAAAAAATCAAATTTACACATTTCCAATCGCAAAAAAGTAATTTAATTGTTGCAGATAGAAAATTTGAATAAAAAGATGCTATTGACTTCATTTTTTGTGAAAAACTTTTTTTTAAATAAATTAACATTTAAATAAATCTTATAATTAAAAAACATTAAACTTAAATGATTTTATTCCACGTCCAGCATATCTAATCAATCAGAAAATTCTTCTTCGTCTCCATGCGTCATTTCGTGGTACGAAGTCAACTTACTTCTCATGGAGGATAAAAAAGGATCTGAAGATAATAATAAACTATTAAGTAAGTCTTCGTTTTGTGCTATTCTTGAGCATTTTCTTGTGGAAAATTGTTGAACATATCTGAAGTCTCGATTTCTAGCTTCTTGTGGTTCTTCAGTTAACTCGCCTATAGGGAGAAGGTGAGACTCGATTATTTGTTTCCCATGGAACAGGACTCTGTGTATAGTTGGCGTTAGATCTTTCCAGGGATAGAGATCAGCAAGCATTTTTAAAATTCGTTCGGCGTAAACTCCAAATTTATCGGAATTAATCTTTTGTTTGGAATTCAGAGCTAAAAGCAATATATTAACCATTCGAATCAACTCCTTATTGATTCCAGTTATTTCTGCAGCTGTATTATAGTCTGCGAAGAATCTTCTGGCAGTGTTTCCATCATTTGTATTCCCAAAGTTCGAGCGTGGTTTAGAAATATTTAGGCCAGTTTGTTGTTTAAATGCATCTTGAATTCTTTTTTTTTCACTTGCTCTCATTTCATGCATTTCTTTGTTAGCTCGAATGTTTTTCCTTTCATTTCCTGGTATAGATTTATACTTAATGTCATAAGCAAGGTTTAGAAAGTGTTCTAGAAACCTGATTCGAGCATGTAACGGTGCTATTCCAAACTCAAGGGTATCTTCATTGACTACTGAATTATTCGAAGCGTTTGAAAAATTAACTTTGCTTTTATTGCAAATGAAACACTTCCAGCTAGATTTGTTTCCTGTAATATCGTTTGCGGCTTTTCCATCTACCATTGTCAGGAACATTTTAAAAGATATTGTAATAGAATACCTGTCGAATTTAAATGCAAAATCTTCTAATCTCGAAATATCATCTTTTAATTTGTCTGTGATGGCTTTAGTTAAATCACTCGTTTCTTTATGATATACGAAGGAGATTGGTCTGCAATAAATTTTGGAGCCAGGTGTTGGATTACGCCATATTGCTTCAGTAGGGTTTGATTTTCTGCGCGAAGTTGAAGGTAAGGTAGAGTCTAAATTTAACCTCAGAGGAACCCAAGATGCCATGAATACGCTCTTGAATTCGATCTGGGTAGATTGGCTATCAGAGCATTGTTTGTATTCCGAAAGTGCTGACAAACCATCACATCCCCACTTGCATATTAATTGAAGATGGCTGTTGTTGATTTTTTTTAGTTGTTCCTCATTCAATGTTGTTATTATCCTACTGGCAGTATTTTGGAGAAGTAGTTCCAAACTAACGCTGCCGGCCTTTTCTGTAATTATCACTGGGTTTGGCAAAATTTCCATTTTTCGTTCCTTTATTCGGTTGTATGCGGGAAACATGTCACATCCTTTATCAAGCAGCATTCTTCTTAAATGAGTGTACTTGTTCTTACTCAATCCCAATTCGATGATTAAAGCTAATGCTTCTTCCTCGCTAAAACCAGGACATGGTGTTGCAATACTTCTTTCAATGCGTTGGAGCCGCCTTGGTGATGCTTCCGTTAACACGTCTGCAATTCTTTTTGCGCTAGATGGCCGATTTTCCACCGTCAGTAATTCCTTGAATGTATCACAAATCTTTGAAGGTGAATGATTTGCCATCTCAGCCGACAACCGTTGTTTCTTTGCCTTTGGACATAGATCGTCGTATTCCTTAGTAGGAGCACCCACTAAAGCAGGGACAGTTTTAAATTCAATTATACTGTCGAGCCACTCAGTTGGTAATCTTGAATAATTCCTGTGATACTTCTCCATGAGCCGGTCAAATTTTTTCAAAAAATTTAATACTTTGCTGCTTTCGTTAGATTGTGTTATCTCGCTATATGTTGACTCTATGCACTCTATTAAATATGCTACTCTGTTCTCCATTTTCCGAAGTTTGGTGTTTTTTAAAAATTCAACAAGTTCTTGAACAAGGAGTGTTATCGTCATGGCGGATTAATTTGTTATGATAAACCCATACAAAATCGGCGGTTCTTATATCAATGAGTAATACTTACAGGTAATCACAATAATATCCGCAATTAATACTTGACTAAAATACCAGGTATTCCCCAAAAATACATTTATAACAATGAATTTTTATGTACCCAGGTACATTCGCCTAAAATGTTGCACAATATTCCGGACATAGGGGACAGGTATTCCCCCAAAACATATAAGAATGAATGTTTAGGTACCTAGATCCATACTATACAATACTACCCATTTTCCGTTTTTACACAATAGGTAAACAATAATGGTAAAAATATATATTTTTGCTATTTATGGATAGGTACGAGAATTTTTAAAATTGGTATTCTTACCTATAAAATTCATACTTTACTCAAAGGGGTCTTATTCCAGCGCACGTGCTGTTATAAGTGTAGGTAAAAGGATATACTTTTTATATACCAATGGAAAGGTAATTACCTCTAGTTTTAACAGATTATAAAAAAGAATGCAATTAACTCAATATGTTGAATAATAATTGATAAAAACGAGAAAATTTTTTTTTTTTGTGAAGGTAGCAAAAAAAGTCAATATTTCAGACCACTGTAAAATTTTGCTGGTTGGAGATATAAACCTGATTTTTTTACGTAGTATCAATATTTTTGTGACAAAATGAAAAACTTATTCAAAAAAAAAAATTGGAGTTGCCACTTTTCTAAAATTTGACACAGGGGAAAACAAAATCCCAGAAATGGGATTTTTTAACAAAAACTCATTTTTTTGTCCTAGAAATGGCCTCCCGCAAAATTTCTTTGCTTGGGATTTTAGAAAACATATGTAGTTAACTGACTTATAGCACCAAATTGGGCCAGCAGTGTGGCGATTTTTTTTATTTGAGCTCAAACTCAATTTTTTTTTGAAAAAAATGCCCATATTTGGAGACGCCTGGAGCAAGAAAAGTACCGACTAGGGTCACAATTGCTTATTATTTGTATTAAGCATAAAGTTTTCTTTGAAATAAATGCAAATTTTTTGTATGTTACTTAAAAAACATTAAAGTTATTGACATAAGAGTAAAGGTACCTTTTCGCCGTAAAACACTCAAAATCCCACTTTTTTCGCAATAGTTGACTTTGAACAGCTGGCATTTTCATATTATTGGTGATTTTGCTACAATTCTTTTTTTAAAACATTAACCAAAGTGTTTTCTTTAAACCAGGATTAAATTTTCCCCGATTCACCTAAAACTGATTCCCAAAAATAAAATAATCCCAGAAAATCCAAAGCAAATTTTTCGAAAAAAAAACTTTAAGTCCCGATATCTTTTTTATTGTACGAGATATGAAAAAATTTGTAATAACATTTTTGGTTGGGTTTGTCCAGCAGATTTCACTAAAGAAAAAATTATTACGATCGGACCACAAATACGCTTTTGGCGGCTTGAAAAAGAAAATTTTAACTCGAGGTGACCAACTTTGAGGGCCCACTGTGCAGCACCTGTTAAACACAGATGCATGAAATTCAAAACTTAAGCTCAGTAACACTTCAAGAAGGTCAATGTAAATTTTCATTTAAATCGGACCATTACAAACGAAATGGCCGAATTATTTCCAATTTTTTTCGTAATTTTCCCACTGTGCAGCGCCCCATATCGGAAAAAAATCTTTCTATGATATCAAAATATGGATCGATGTAGACCAAAATTCAAAGTTTTATCGAAATCTTTTCATGATAGCGACCTTTTTTTTAACTACAACGATAGATGGGCAGTCGGGTGATTCTGAATTGGTCGGTATTCTAGATTAGATTTGACAAACACCATCGCTACATCATTATAACCTGTACCACAGTGTGGTGTAGGGTATAAAAAGGCAACAAATCGGAACATATGTCAAATGTGTCAAAAAAGCTACAAAAGAGCCGCAGTTGTATCACGGATAGATTTTTTTTCGTCGGTCTTTTTCGTTTCCCAGGAAAGTGGGGCATAATTTCAATTTTTCCATTGAAAATTTGCTGGACATTGAACCAGTTTATTTTAGAAAAACATAAAGAATACTTTTAATATCCATAAAACAAATTTACACACTCCTTATGAAAATAAGAACTTTACATGCACTGTTCAGCACCATAAAACTTCTCCGGAAATTGTTCTCCTTTACACATTTTCAAGTCTTAAGCACAAACCACTCCTTCCGGTGCTGACGTTTGCGAAAAATGACCATTTCCGGATTAACAAAAAAGCTGGTAGATTAAAATACATCGCAAATATATTATGCTTTTAGGACTGTACAAAATTTTGACGAATCGAATAACAAAATATTCCCTGGTCCCACTAAGCTTTTTTAAATATCAAGCAGTTTATACTGTTACGAACACCTTTGCGGCAATTGAACGATCGAAAACGACTAGCTCAGCTTGTCCTCAGGATGGGTGTCATCCCTCGTTCTGGCCCTGGGTATTGTGACATTAAACAACTTTAACATATACAAAACCTTGAAATACACTCTTAATTGGAAGGCAGATGGTCCCTTCAGTCGCCCTTCCCTTCAGGTTGCAAACAGAAACCATGTTTTTGCCAAATTGTGTCTGCTTAACAGATATATGCAGTTAAGTGATTATTTCATAACACCATGATTTCTGCTGAAGGTATTCTGTCTGTATTCAATGGGATCCTACAATAGGGTACGGTGTCGATGTGCCTTAAACAAACGTAAATACTGTGAAACTCCGATTTTCACCAAAATGGTACGTCGTGGAAATATTTAGAGTACAGGTTCGATCCGAATAAAATTCATTTGATTTGAACAAAGCAGATGAAAACTTTGTTGATCGGTGTTGTTTTCGTTAATTCAATCAACTGCGATTAATCAATTTACTTTTAAAATGTTAATCACGACTCTTTTTTAACTTCTTTAAAAGTTTCCTCTTTCGTGAAAACTTTATTTAAAAAAAAGTTTTTAATTTTTCCATTTCCACTAATTAATAAACCTTTTCCGGGTTAATCCTGAAGAAACCGAAAATTATCCACTGATGGTCATTCAAAGTCCAATTTTAGCGATTAACAATATATACTCGTAATATAAAGTTTGCTTAGTTTTATATTCATCATTTGTAGATTTTTCAAAAATTTCCGGAAAAGCAAAAAACCCTCATCACGGTACATTCGATGCCGAAATCGTATCAAAAAAATACAATTCTGCACCTCTGCGCTGGCGTTCCATTCATTGGGTATGCTTTCGGTCTTGCAGATAGTGCTAACTAGCTGATGCATGCATTTTATCAGCTCGTCTCCTCTGATCTTATACAGCTCCGCTGGTATTCCATCGGCTCCTTTCGCCGGGTTATTGTTGTTTTGTCCACTTTCTATGTGGGCGGAGAACTGTCAACACCATCATCTGTGATTGGTTGTTATCGGCAACCATCTACTCGCAGCTATGTCAGTATACGAGTCCTTTGTGTGGTGTTTTACTAGTTGATAAAATTTTCTGAATCATTTGGAAAGAATGAATCAAAACTAAACTGTCACTCTCTGAGGATGCATTGACCTCTTGACGATCACGTATTGGCATTCAAAATTCCAGATGCGACTGCAAAATCGTTGTCCATTTCGAGGTCTAAACATAGAAACTGTAACAATCCCGGTTTGCCTTCAACCAACATACTTCGGTTCACCCAGAGAAACCCATTGTTTAGACTACTGTTTGGTCTCCGGAGTGTTGCAATGGATCCATGTTTCATCTACAGTTACAAAACACAGCAAAAACTCATTCGAATTGCGGTTAAACAACTCCAAACAATCCTTTGAAGTTGGCACACGATTAAGTTTATAGTCAATTGAGAGCAAACGCGGCACGCATCTTGCAGATAGATTTCTTAAACTCAACTGATCATGTAAAATCGAAACCACACTGCCATATGAAATGCGTATGGCATCAACAATCTTACGCACTTTTACTCTTCGATCGGCCAACACCATATCGTGTATTTTTTCGACATTTTCGGGTGTACGTATTGACCTCAATTGGCCGTCCAGATCGTTTAGCGTCATTTGTACTTGTGCGACCACAAAGAACGGTAAACCATTTTTTCCATTAAAATCGATAGTGCAGAGACCCCATAGTATTAAGCTATTCCTTGGTTTGATTAGCGGGTTTTCAGCAAAAAATAATGCTTAATGAGCACTCGAAATTCACTTTTTTCCATTTTTTTCCAAAATCCACGAGGTTGTACATTTTTAACAGCTGTTAAACACAAACTACTTAAATGACGGAACTCTCTCAAAAATTGAAAGTAGTCTATTAACGGAAGGTACTCGATGGGAGCAGTGCTTCATTTTATATTACTACGAGGGAAGTTGTAAAAGTCACGGAATTATTGATATGCCCTCGTATTAAGCGAACAACGGAATATGTGGTATTTGTCATTAGAGGACGATAGTTGAAATAGTTATACTAGTGTAGATATTTATATTTCGGGTCCAGCAATAAAAAACAATCATTTATCATTGGAAATGGTTTTATTGCTTTCAAAATATTCGCCGTCAAATCAAAACACTTTTGCATGCGCTCAATACAATTTTCAAAGCTCTTTTCCCACTCCGTGGTTTTGAGCGCTTCAACAGCTGCTTCGGGCGT
Organism: Hydrotaea diabolus; assembly: GCA_963513945.1. Lineage (NCBI taxonomy): Eukaryota > Metazoa > Arthropoda > Insecta > Diptera > Muscidae > Hydrotaea > Hydrotaea diabolus. The sequence goes on from OY740718.1 coordinate 41,740,787, forward strand.
CGAAAAACTTTGAACACGCAGTTTTTTCTTGATGTGAGGTAATTGGAAGAAGTCATTGATTGGGTGCCAAATCCAGGCTGTGCGACGGCCATTCTTTCGATATCCTGAGTGCTGAAGTACATATCACATTGTTTCAGCGGATGTATGAGAGTGCGCATTGTCATGTGGCAAAATGACCTGTTTTATCTTTTTGGTTTTCCTTATTTCTTCGAACAGTGTTTTCAAACATATGGTTGTGTACCAATCGGATTTGACCATCCTACGTTCTACCAAAGGCAGTGTGCCCACTTGACTGGTTATACCGAAAAAATGCGATCATTTGCTTCGAGTGAAGGCGAAAGTATCCAATAACCCGAATTTTCGATAGTTCGAATTATGGTATGCAATCAATTATTCGGATTAACGAGTTCTTACTGTATATAAGTATATGAAGTTGCCAATACGAAGAATAGGATGTGTCTTGTTCAAACTGCAAAGTGTAGTGCTTCTGGTAAGACTTTAATGAACCGGTTATTCTACAAAAAATGGGAAATTTAATAACCGAAAAATTTAATATTTTAAAAAACCGACGTTTGTTCTGACTTAGGAAACCGAACCGCCGGTTTTTTAAAAATCGTTTACCCTACTCTACACATCATTACTTAGTTCCAATTCTATATTCCTTTTAGTTCATAGTGATCTTTTTATTAAACGTCATATACTCGTATTTAAGCAGATCGGTCTTCAAATTTAATTCTCTTTTTCTAAAAAATGAAGCCAGCTAACAATGTTCGTAGTAATGACAACCGAATTCCAAATAAAGCTATAACAAATAATCTAATAGAATAACCAATGCATGCAATAATAATTATATTAATTAGTAGGGAGTAACCGATCTTCAACCGATAGTTTAAGTTTCATTTACTGAAAACGTCGTGTACCCTATCAATATTCGGTTGCAACGGAATGCATGGAAACTACGTGCAACCAATAACATTCGGTTGGCAAACAAATCGCTTGTGACAACAAATCTGATCTCTGTCTGTATAAACTTGACAAGCAAATACCTTGTAAACATTTCTATTTCAATAACAGCAACATTTGTTTATAAATCGAATATTTTTCTTCAGCGGAAGCGATGTCGAGAATGTTTGAGAACGGTTCTTCTTGGATCTGTTAGGTATAACACCGAATATCGACAGCAAATCAACAGTGAGCTTATACGTAGTCGAAAAATTTCATCAGAATTTAACGAAATATGGTTTTGCACACAGGTGAAAATCGACAAGTTGGTCCATTTGTTGGTGCAGCCTCCATATAATTGTATCAAACCTACACGCAGAAAAAAACATGGTTGGGGTGACAATATTCGAAGAGGATCATGCTATTGTTGGGTATATGGTTGTGGCACAACAATATTATGATCCTCACAACAATAGTATGATTCACACATAAACATATTATGATCCCCACAACCATGATCAACGGCTATATACTTAAGTGCAGGCAGATTTTAAATAAACGAGAACCAGCCGGCAGTAGAGTATTTCACCGTACAAAGAAAACACAATAATAAACCCTCGAACTACCTTTCAATTGTTGTTGTTTTTTATAATGGACAACAGCCATGCACTGTTACGTGTGTGTGTTATTTTTTTGGTTTACCAAAAAAAAAAAACATACGTTCATTTGGTATGTTCATAGTGGCAACCATACTGTATGATTGCCGTCATATAATATGTCATCATTTTATAGTCAACGTAAATTTTAAACAACAATACTTTTGTTGCTCCAACCATGTTTATATGGTTGCTACAACCATATTTTCATTTCTAAATTTGGCAATACTACTATTGTTACATTTCAACAATATTAATATTAAGGCAATCAAACTATTGTCAAAATTAAATTCAGAAAACAGTACTATGGTTGCGACGAACATACTTTTATTGTGGAGAACATATTATTGTTGCGGTGACCATAGTGTAACCATATCTTTTCTCTGCGTGTTAGATCGAATAATCTTACAAGTTTCAATAATATTTAATGCAAATTTGTTAGGTGCAATATATCAGCCCCCCCAAAAACGAAACATATAAAAATTGAACCCATTTGTTTCTGTGATAACATTTGCGAGAAATACATGTAGGTAGCAAAGCGAACGAAATTATCATTTTAGAAACTGAGTAAGGAATTTTTGTACTCAGCCGAAACAAAAAGTTGGTTGAATGCAACCATTTCAGAGTTGTTTATAAGAAGCAGTGTAGACTTGGATTTTGCAATCTGCAACCAAAATTAATGCTTTGATACTTATTTGGTCAAAGAAGTTTTGACATTTGCCAAGAAAAAATAAGACAATTTGTTCAGACATTTCGAGAGTATTTAAATAGAAATAATTCATTTGAAAATGCATAACAGCTGATCATTTCTATACTGGTCTACACCGCAATTTTTCCGTGTGGAGATATATATATATGTAACTCCCAAGCGAAAATTCCGTTTAAGTTGAGTACTCGGCTTCACCGTGGAAACGGACGGATACTCGTATATGTCGGTAAACCGTTTTATATTGAAAACAAAATGATTATAAAATTTAACATATTTTTTTAAAGTAGCCAATTTCTTATGAAGCCAAATATTATTTAGACGCTATAGCCAACAATTACCAGCGGTGGTGAAATAGGACCTGTTTGATATAGCCTCCATAAAGGGTTTCGCCTGTCGCTCTTGTAGTCTTATATGTATGAGGCCCTTTTTTAATCGAGTTCATTACATGTTGCTGTAATGGAAAAATAATCACCCTAGGAGAAATTGGATCATTTAGATCCGTGCGTTGCCTTAGTTCCCATAAATGCATTCGTTCCAAATAGAAGTTATCAAATTAATCACTATCTTATATAAATTATACAGCTCCTGAGGTCACGTCTGGTGGTAGTTCGTTTATCACAGTAAACGTGCTGTCCTGATGAAAATGGTCGTCAATAGGTTAGTAGATGACACAATGTGCATATACCGTCTGAGTTTGGTCTAGATGAGAAACAATACGTTCCCTTGTGATCCATTTTAAGGGTCGATGTTGATTTTGAATAAAACACATTTAGAAAATTATTGTTATTTCATTTTATTATGATAATATTGGTATGGTTCAATTATGTATGGAACAAAATATCGGCTAAATGGCCCCCGCGATCTCGGCGGCACACCTCCATCCGATGGTCCAAATTTTCGATGAGTCTGAGGCATAATTGAGGTTATATGCCGTTAATATGTCCAATTATCTCATCCTTTAGCTCTTGAATTGTTGCTGGCTTATCGACGTACACCTTTTCTTTCAAATAACCCTAAAGAAAGAAGTCCAACGGTGTGAAATCACATGATCTTGGCGGGCAATTAACATCACAACGACGTGAGATAACACGTCGCGCAAAAGAGCCTTACGGACCGATGATGCCGCCCGCCCATAAACCGCACCAAACAGTCACTCTTTGTGGGTGCATTGTTTTGTCGACTATCACTCTTGGATTATTATTAGCCCAAATGCAACAATTCTGCTTATTCACGAATCCACTGAGGTGAAAATGTGCCTATCACTGAAGATGATTTTCTTCAAAAAATTGATTTTCATTTTCATAATAAGCGTGAATAACTTAAACGCGTTGCCCGCTTGTGTATCTTTCCATGGTTCAATTGAATTAGTCTGAAACTGAGAAATATCAAATGAAATGCAGAAAAAAACTTGAAGTTTAGATGTGGTCCACATTCAACATCTGCCCTTAAAATTTAACCAGCCTTTACTTTGTTTCATTTCAGGTGGGGTCTAGTGTATTCGACCAAAACCATAGTTTTATTACAATTTGGTGGTAATTTTAAGGTAAAATAATATTGTGAATATTCACTGACGTATACTTACTTTAGAGTAGTGATATATATTTCTGGCCTAATAATGAAAATGCGAAATTTTTTCATCAAATATGGTTTTATTGTTTGCAAAGTACTCTTCAGCATGATTTATACATTTTTGCATGAGCTCAAACCAATTGTCGAAGCACTTTTTCCACTCCGATTGAGACACCTCCAAAACATGGTTTTTGAACGCTTAAACATTATCTTCTGGCGACGAAAATCGTTGACCACGCATTTTTTTCTTGATGTGCGGGAATAAAAAGAAGTCATTTGGTGCCAAGTCAGGGCTGTACGGCGGATGACCCATCAATTCGACGTTTTGGCCGGTCAAAAAGGCTCTAGTTTGGCCGATGTGTGAGAGCTCGCATTATCATGGTGCACAATGATTCGTTTTCTCTTGTTCGTTTTTTGAATTTCTCCGAAGACTTCAGACAAACCAATTGCTCAATCGGAACAGTCGCCACATGACCAGTTTTGCCGATGATACAGGCGACCATTTGCTTCGAAATGCTTCTTCCACGAACAACTTTCGTTGAGTTTGGCTCACCTTCGAACGGTCGATTGCTGATTTGTTTCTGGCTCATACGCATAGATCCATGATTCGTCACCGTATTTTGAAGCACCGCGATCGTATTTTTTCAAAATGTCTTTGCTCGAATCGACACGAGCCTTTTTTGAGCGATTGTCAAATTGTGTGGATCCAACGAGAACAAACCTTTTTTACGGCCAGGTGATGTCCAAGGATGTCTTTATCTCACGGTATGTCACATGACGATCTTGCATTATCAGGCATCACGCACGGCATCAATGTTCTCTGGCACAACGGCCGTTTTTGGACGACCCTCTCGACATTCGTCTTTGAGCGAGCGTCAGCCTCGATTGAATTCATTAAACCAGTTTTTCACAGTGCTATAGGATGGTGCTTCATCGCCATACAAAGATTTAAGTTCATCGGTGCACTCTTGTCGTGATTATCCACGTCGAAAGTTGTGAAAAATGATCGGACGAAAATTTTCACGAGTTAATTCCATTTTTTTGCCAAATTGATTTTTGCAAGTCACTGTAAACAACACGAATTATGGTCGTACGTCATAACGTTCTGAGTACGTTTATGCTAAAAAATGGCAAACTTTCAAATGGAAATGTCAGATGGCGCAAGGCAACCCTCGTATCTTTCGCTTTTCTGCAGGCATTTCACATATTTTTGTTCATACGGATTTTGACATATTTTTTTTTTAGCAGAAACCTAAGTTCGACCATCCATAACAGAACAAATTGTATTTTAAAAGTACAAATAACGATTTTCATCGCTCAAAACCTTTCCTTTTTAATTATTAGTAAGTAAAAAAGATATTCAAAAACAAAATTCGAGGAATTTCTTTGCGTCACCTTGAATACATATTTTTTATCAACAATCCATAATGAAATAAACGGGCAACTTCTCATAAACTAGTGAGCTGCGCTCCAAATAATTCTTGTACTCACCGACCGCGAATTACTGTTTTAGCCCCCTCTGAACTGCTAATGCTGACTAAACGATGCATTTACGATGTCGAAAAAATTATCGCTAAAATTTATTACCCAGTTATAAACCTGGCGGTAAATATAAGAACTTGGAAAAGTAATGGTTTAATACCCTACTGACGAAATATTGGAACACTATCCACGCATCCCTCACAAGCGAAACTATTGGCGCTAAGATTGAAACAGACTAACATATTTGTCCCCATGCAGTGATTTATGCTTCTTCTGGTTGTTACTCCCACACAAACAAGCCCTTGCGGGATTCATTTCAACCAGTTCGCTACCGGCAATTGTAACGAAAACGAGTAATTAGGAATATTATTGGTTGACTAACTCAGCGCCTTCTACGAAAATCTTACTTTTATACATCGACGTTTTCTAGAGCTACCCAGGAAGAAAAATACTGACGGCGCCGTAAACGATGGTGCAAGTACCAGCAAACGAACCATTTCTAAAAATCTAATATATAAGTAAAATGCTATAAATAATAAGCAATTAACTCTTGGCCGGTTGGATTTCAAAATGTTAAAATACGGATCGTTAGGTGCTCTGCCTGCGTATTCCGTCTACGCTTTGAAAGCGTTCACAATTTCAAGCTCAATATGTCCCAGATAAGCTTTAAGAATTAACTGTATATTGGGTGATGGTGGTAAATCTACGCTTTTTTTAAACCAATGTCGTCAACTGATTGATATTCGGCATTAAACATGTATCTCTTACGGTATAGTTCAGTCAAATATTAGAATATACGATACATAAAATGTTAAATAAAAAAGTCTAAAAAATTCCACGACCTTTAAAGCAGTCTTTTAAAAGTTTATTTTGCCATATCTAGTAAAAATGCCACTTAGTTACTTAACTCCCTCTACATCCTCTTAAGGAACAAGGCCGACTCTGAACTGCTAATGTATTCCATACAGAAGCTTTTTCACGGCTTAGAGATTAATCTCTTACTCGTAAAGTCGCCGACATTTTTAAATAAATTTAATACAGTATTATATATTATTTACTAAACAAAATATCATTAATTAAATATGACATTATATTATTTATTTTAGTTTATCGGGGGAGTTGGCATACCTGTCGAGAACTTGAACTTTGAATCTGTAACGTCTGGATACGTCTTGAAAGCAGAATACTTCCTGCCCACACGAGCGGACGAGTTCCGACAGAAAATAAAGCCGCAGACTATACATCGGCGACGCCGCAGTGGCAATGACACTCTTATGCATGAGTCTGAATACATTTTCAATGGAAAGCCCAACATGATGGGTACCACGGAAGTTGTTACTGATGTTGGGCAAACCAATGTTACGAGAATGCTAAGCCAGAGCTACCATCGGAATGTGAACGGCCATTGGAAAGACAAACGCCAACAGAGGCATGCAGGCATCTACCGATGGATTATCTACAGAGCCATGGAAATGATACTGAATAAGTATGTACGAGTATTGACAGTTGTGATAACATATGTGCAGATCTAGATTTCAGATTTGTGTCCATAATATTTGAGAAATATGGATGTATTTTTGAAAAACGATCAACAAATACAAATTGGATAACAAAAACAGACAAACAGGGAAAGCATTATTGAATTTTTAAACCCATTGTCTTCCCTGATATTCATTCCGCCTGCCAATACCACAAAATCATATGGGCGAAACTCCGTTCTTTTTGTTTGCTTGTTTATAGCAAGAGCAGTACTAGGCGAGCGCAAAACTAACTGGCCTGGCACATTTTCTGTTTTACTAGCAACTTTTTTTGTTTTTGTTTTTTAAAAGCAATCTTTTATAAGCCATCTGTCAAAATTACTGAAATATTTAATGATTATTTTCTTTGTTACAAGTGATTGAAGTAAACAAGTTTTATAATTTTTGAAAAATGGAAAATAAAGAGTTTCGTGCGGTAATTAAACACTTTTATATAAAAGGTTATACGCCACAATTAATCAAAGATGAATTGGATTCTGTTCATGGTGATAATGCACCATCAAACTCCACCGTGAAATCCTGGGTTCAACAATTTAAAATGGGTCGTTCAAGTACGGAAGATGAACAACGCCCTGGAAGACCGAAAACTGCTACTACTATTGAAAACATTAGAAAAATATTTAATGAAGTGACTAAAGATAGACGAATAAAGCTCAGAGAACTTGCTGATATTGTTAAAATACACGAAAAACAAGTTTGGAGTATTTTACATGATGAACTCCACATGAAAAAGCTATCCGCAAGATGGTTGCCGCGTTTGTTGACTTTGCCCCAAAAAATCGTCCGTTGGACCAATTCCGAGGAGCTTTTAGCGATTTATCAGCGAAATCCAATAGAGTTCTTGCGTCGATTCATAACTGTTGATGAAACATGGATCCATCACTACATCCCAGAATGCAAAGAACAGTCAAAACAATGGATAGAAGCTGGTAAAAGTGGTCCCAAGAAGGCGAAAACTGTTAAGTCAGCAGGAAAAGTAATGGCCACAGTATTTTGGGATGCAAGGGGTATAATATTTATTGATTATCTTGAGAAAGGAAAAACTATAAATAGTGAATATTATTGTGCATTATTGGATCGGTTGAGTGAAGAAATCAAGATAAAACGACCGCATTTAGAAAAAAAAAGTTCTTTTTCATCAAGATAATGCTTCTTCACACACTGCATTTTTAACTCAACAAAAACTGAACGAATTACGATTTGAAATTGCTCCGCATCCACCATATAGTCCAGATTTTGCTCCTTCTGATTATTTCTTGTTTCCAAATTTAAAAAAAATTCTCGGTGGCAAAAATTTTTCGTCCAATAGCGAGGTTATTGCTGAAACTGAGGCATATTTTGAAGGTCTTGAAAAATCTTATTTTTCGGATGGAATTAAAAAACTTGAAAAACGTTTGATGAAGTGTATTGAGTTGGAAGGAGATTATGTTGAAAAATAAATAATAATAATTCCAAAAAACGGTTCTTTTTAAGTTAGGCCAGTTACTTTTGCGGTCGCCCGTACAAGAAAAATATCTTATAAATTACAAGGTTGGTTAAAGATGTGTTTGCTTGTTTATAGCAAGAGAAGCACTACAAGAAAAATATCTTAAAAATTACAAAGTTGATTAAAGATTAAAAATTAGGAATAAAAAAAAGTGAATGGAAAATTAATTCAATTAATCACAAAAATAAGAAAAGAACAAAAATAAAGTAAATACTAAAAAAATACGAAAAGGTAAAGCACGAGTAAAACATAAGCTGACAAAAAGCAATAAGTAGAAGTAATCATTAATAATTTACTAATGTCCGATTATTACATTACTGAATTGGCTAATGCATTTTGTAAACATGAAATAGATTATACGAATTTTTTTTTTTACTCATATTACAGGTAGATAGACGTAAAGAAATATTAAAAATGGCAGTACAACAAAGAGGGGCGCTTTAACATTTGTTTACTCGTGAAATAGAAATATTTCTCATGTTTAGAGGAAGGGTGTTTCAGAGACGTATACCATAGATAAAAAACAGACTTTCAATTATTTACTAGTTCTTAAAGGTTTAATGCAGTTAAAACGAAATGATCGAGTTTTACTTGATCGATTGAATAGGTAAAACGATCAGACAGCGCTACTGTAAGAGGTAATTCAATTGCATGCCATAAAGCCTTTTGTATCAAATAAAACTTTGGAATATCTTCGAATTCCGTAAACAAAACGCGCGATGTCTGTAGCTACGACCTTTAATTTGTACATGTTGAGCCAAAAGTTAGCATGACGTTAAAAACTTTATTAACTTTTTCGTTTATTAATTTTTTCTCTCAGATTATATAGTAATATGGAAATTTTTTACACTAAGTATAAAAAAATGTCACTTAAATGACCCCCGTTTTCGGCTTCGCAATGACGGGCTCGTTTAAAGCATGGCCGATTCCATGGGAATTGGCGTTGCTGAATGGCTCTTGGATTTTCAGAACCCCAGAACCCACAGCTCTGCTTATTCACAAGCTATTCAAATGAAAATGAGTGATGGACTTTGCGTTAAAATAATTGATCGCTGATTTAAATAATAAAATTCTATTATTATGGTTCTTTGTTCATTTGTGAATCTTTTCATTATTAATTTTCCATGTGTTATTTATTTAATCTGAAAAAAAACTATATAAACGAAAAAGTTGTTAAATTTTTAAACCCTATGACAACTTTTGGCCCACCCTGCATATCAATAGCTATGCGATCACTATAGCGATTAACCAGCAAAAAATAATAAAAATTAACAATGTTCCTGGTTTGTGACAACAATAAATTGGTCATAAAACAGGACAACGTCGCATAAAATTAAAAAGTCAAAGAATCAGAAAAATATATAAACGAAAATGTTTTTTTAATTACATTCATGGATGAAGCCGCACAAAATGGTTAGTGGTAATTTAAACATGCTTTAATTGATACAAACTTAATTCCCTCAACATTCCATTAGAGACCAAAAAGGAATATTGGTTCAAATCGGGAAGCTATATAGTTTTAAACAGCCAATATATTGAAAGAAAAGCTTTTGATTGAGGTGACAGCAATGTTACGAATAACACTTTATTATCCAGCTTAGAACCAGGTTTACTGGTCACACTAACCACGATTGGCACTGCGGCCCACTAAATACAGATTATTTTAACAATAACTCATCTTTATAAATAAATTTATAATTTAAGATACGAATAGAATTACATAGAACGTCTATGCGATGCATTTCATGAATTCCCCATGTTTCTGTTTATATAAGTACGATGTTAACCCTTATATGCATGCTAATTTTAGATTCAAATAAGAAATTGTTTACCGAAGGTGACAAAAATCGAAAAAATGGTTCGATGAGGAGTGTAGGGCCTCGACAGAAGTAAAAAAATAGCTTCAAATCAACGCTAGAATCTATAACGCGATATAGGTAGGCTATTCCGAGAAAAAGAAGCTAACAACGGCAACAAAAACGACGTAGAAAATTGTATCAGCGATTCCAACAACAGGCGAAATACCCATTTAGCGGCATATCATCCTTAGAAATAAAAATGGAAATATGGAACTAATACGGCGAGTGTGCTGAGGATTTGGGACTAACCTTTTTTCCACTTATTATCGGGTACATATCGTCTATAAACGAATAACCCTGAGTTAAAACAAATCGCAAGATAAAATTGAAAGTGACTTTTCCTGAAACCTTTTATCGCTCTGACAAGAGGTCGTAGACAGGGTGACAGCTTATCGTTTAGTTTCTTCAACATCTTATTAAAAAAAATCCTGGTAAAAGTTAATAAAACGTTTTTAAGTTCTTCCTTTTTTCTGTAAATAAAATTTCCTTAAGTTGAGCACCAATGTGTCCGACAATATTAATGGTACCTCAATTTATGACCATTAAAATACATTTTGGAGGACATTGTCTGCTAAGAATAAATCCTAAATCTGTTTGCTCATTTAATTCGAATTGCACTCAAATAATGAATGTATTTCAGAAAATAAAAGAAGTAAAATTGTATTCTTCCAGATCTACCCTGAGTGGCCACGCCTGCTTGCTGCGGAGTATTTGTGAACATGCCGCCACCCCCTTTGGTTATGATAGTGGGCTAATGGCCGAGATTTTACACATAATTCTAACGTAAGCTGATTACAGTTTGTTTTATATTCCAGCGCATTTAATTTTTCTGCATTTTAAGGCCTTCAACCTCTCGCGATGATTCCCTCAATTCGGTTAACAAGGATTATCTGGACGCAGAACTCTTCGGACGCTCAGGGGAAAGTTGTTTGACTAGATTCAGTGAATGTAAAAAGTCGCCAATGGAGCTCATATCGAAAATATTCCTCGATTAATATTTGTATTTTTATAAACTGAATTAACAACGATATCTCTGACAACATAACACATGTAGATATATATTGCTGTTCTCGGAAAGACATTCGACAAATTGAACATATTAATACCTAAATTTACCTTTTACGGAACTAAAAAAGGCACACGAGGACATTGGTATTTTTGTACGGAAGCACATTAAACATGATATCCTTGAGCCATAACTATCTTTAGGCGACCTTTTTACGAATTCATATTAAAAATAAGCCGTTAACAGAGACTGCACTTTATTGTTTCCGATTTTTTGAGAAAACGGAAGAATTTCTTAGGTTCTTTATTACTTTTGAACAACATAGGAAACTAGTAAACGAAGTGAAACGACTTAGACGCGAAAGGCATATAGGGCGATCTCCAGCAGAGAAACTAGGAGTTACCTCTGTTGTCAATAGACCTAAAACAGCACTTACATACACGCAGTGAAAATATATGGTTACTATATGATCACGGCAACAATAATATGTTTCCTACAACAAAAGATTAATCCTCGCAACCATTGTATTGCTATTTTAATTTCATTTTGACAACAGTTACATTATAACAACCATATAAATATGGTTGTTGTTTAAGATTAACGTTAACAATACAAAGATAACGGCAATCTTACAGTATGGTTGTGACTATGAACATAACAAAACCGGTTTTATAGAACAACTTTTATTCATGTCGAGGTCTGCTATATATATTTCTGACCTAATAATGAAAATGCGAATATTTATCAACAAAAATGGTTTTTATTGCTTTTCAAAGTATTTTCCAGCATGATTTATACATACACTTTTGCATTCGTTCAACACAAATGTCGAGGCACTTTTTCTACTCCGATTGAGACACCTTCAAAACATGGTTTTTCAACGCTTCAACAGAGTCTTCTGGCGACGAAAATCGTTGACCACGAATTTTTTTCTCGATGTGAGGGAATAAAAAGAAGTAATTGGGTGCCAAGCCAGGGTAGTACGGCGGATGACCCATCAATTCGACGTTTTGGCCGGTCAAAAAGGCGCTGGTTTCAGCCGATGTGTGAGAGCTCGCATTGTCATAGTGCACAATGATTCGTCTTCTCATGTTCGTTTTTCGAATTTCTCCGAAGACTTCAGGCAAAAAAATTGTGGTGTACCACTCAGAATTAACCGTCCTACATTGCTCAAGCGGAACAGCCGCCACATGGCCAGTTTTGCCGAAGAAACAGGGACCATTTGCTTCGAAGTGTTTCTTCCACGAACAACTTTCGTTGGATTTGGCTCGTCTTCGAAGATCGCGGTTTTGTTTCGGGCTCATACGCATAGATCCATGATTTGTCACTTGTGAAGATATTATAAACGTCGTTTGAAGCACCGCGTCGTATTTTTCAAAATTTCTTTGCACCAATCGACACGAGCCTTTTTTTGAGCGATTGCCAAATTGTGAGGAATCCAACTAGAACAAACCTTTTTTACGGCCAGGTGTTCATGCAATATCGAATGTATGCTGGTGGAAGAAATACCCAAGGATGCCTCTATCTCATGGTATGTCAAAGGACGACCTTGCATTATCAGTTCACGCACAGCATTAATGTTCTCTGGCACAACGGCCGTTTTTGGACGACCTTCCCGACCTTCGTCTTTGAGCGAGCGTCGACCACGATTGAATTCATTAAATTAGTTTCTCACAGTGCTATAAGATGGTGCTTTATCGCCATACAAAGATTCAAGTTAATCGATGCACTCTTTTGTGATAATCCAAGTAGAAATTAGTGAAAAATGATCGCACGAAGATGTTCACGAGTTAATTCCAATTTTTTGTCAAATTGATTTCTTCAAGTCACTGTAAACAACACAAATGATGGTCGTACGTCAAAACGTTCTGAGTTCGTTTATGCTAAAAAATGTCAAACTTTCCAATGGAAATGTCAGATGGCGCCACTAAGTGTTGCCTAGGCCTGACATATATATAACAATCATATATATAGTCTAATCGGTCCATATTTTGATATTATTTCCCGATTTCAGAACCTACAGCTTCGATTTTTACATCCGATTGCAACCAAATTTCGCAGAGAGCATTTCGAGTGACCAACACTAATCTTTGGTGAAGTTTGTATGTATCGGTCCAAGTTTTTGAACAATTTTGAGTATTTCTCATACATAAGTCCCTCCAGATATGAGATCCTGCTGCTTTACAAACCACGAATTACACCCGATCACGGCCAAATTGTCCATTAACTAACTGTGAGACTGGACGAATAGGTCCATATTTTCGTTAAGCCCCCATACAAAAGTTCTTTTCCGAATTTAGAATTCCCTTTCCCTGTGTCATTTGATCATATTAGACCATGTTTTCGAAAAGCCCCACACAAAACACAAAGGTCCCTCCTAATTTGAAGTCCTGCAGAAGCCACTAATTATACCACGCTCAAATTTTGTATGAACGACAAAAAATTAACTCAAACATATTAGGCCCTACCTTGCCCAAGCTCTATACATGTCACAGTGGAGTAGGTTATCTCATAGTCAGCCATTTAACCTTTGTTTAAATTTAAAACTTAACTTCATTTGCGACCGTCTTCGTGGAGATAATGACAATAAAAGTTTTTTTATTAATGTGTTTTTATTGCGTGACGTTAAAATGTCTCTAAAAGGATTTCAAAATTGTACCGTTATTTTAATATACTTTAAAAGTTGTTATTATAGCAAATAAAAATTTAAATTCTAAAGAGGAGATGCTCTTAGAAATAAACAAAACTGCTATGGCCCAATGTCCCAGCATAGGAACTAAGAAAAGCTCTGAACACTTTAGTTAAAATAGTTTTTTCTCTTTAAAAATACAAGTAACCGAAACCTTTTGGTTAATATTTCCTTTTTTCCCTCCAATGCCCATATACTCGTTTTGTTTTTGTTTTTTGGAATCATCTTTATTTACATATCTTAGGAAGTATTTACACGGTTTCGAGATATTATAAATATATATTACAGCGAATAATATTTTAAAATTATATATTAATAAAGGAGTATTGTTTATGTGAATTTTTTAAAGGAAAAATAGGGAAAACCTTTATTTGAAAATTAGATAAAAATCAAATTTTTGGAAAATATACATGTATCTAATGTGATATTACTAGAACTAGTAACATACAAATATACAATATTCTCGATTTGGTGATTTACATTTACATGTTACAAATTATGTTATTTCTCTACACTCTCTTATCAGTGGATAAGAAGAATATACAATCTTAGTAAAATAATTATCAGTAATTTGTTTGATAAATTCGATAAGTTTTTTATAGTTACATTCTTCATGAAGTAAATCTGTTGAGAGTCTCCAGTGCTTCTTATAAATTATCTTAAGACATTTGTTCTGCAAGATTTGTAATTTCTTGAGATGAGTTTTTGCAGCTTTGTACCAAACAGGGCATGCGTAAGTTAAAGAAGGTCTTATAATGCTTTTAAAGATGAAATTTTTGTTTTTTAAGTGCAATGATGAACGTTTGTTTAAGAGTGGCCACAGAGATTTAATCATTCTGAGACAATTTTTGCGAGTTTTATCTATATGGTTTTTGAAGGTGAGTTTTTTATCAAGAATTACTCCGAGATATTTCACGCTGTCTTGAATTGCGACTGTTTCGTTTCCAAAGTTTATTTGGCGAGCTGGAATCCGTTTTGGAGAATTGTTGTATGGAAATATTATGGCTTGAGTCTTGGTTGGGTTAATCTTTATTTTCCATTTATTGAAATACTTGTTACACATCGCTAGGCCTTTCTCCATTTTTTTCAATAGTGCCTTAGTTAGCTTACTTGTGGTAATGAGAGCTGTATCATCAGCGTAATAAGCTGCTTTGATATAATTTGGGGGAGAAAAGTCCGATGTGTATATAGAGTATAACAAAGGCGATAAGACTGAACCTTGAGGTAGGCCGGCAGCGATCGTTTTTTGAGTAGAGTTGGCACCGTTGACAGACACAACAAATGACCTATTGTCAAGGAATTCAGCGACCAATCTACATAAGTAATTTGGCATTTCGAAATTGATTAATTTGAATATAAGGCCATTGTGCCAGACTGTGTCGAAAGCTTTTTCAATGTCTAGGAGAATAAGACCGGTTGAGAGTTTATTCCGCTTGTTTGTCGTAATGATATTTTTAATTCTACAGACTTGATGTACAGAGCTGTGATCCTTTTTGAAGCCAAATTGTTCGTTTGCAATTATAGAGTTATCCATCGCAAAATCACTAATTCTCCTATGGATTATTTTTTCAAAAAGTTTCCCGATGTTACTTTTGGGATCGTTTTTTGGTTTATTCGGTTTTAGTATTGCTATGACCTTAGCTTGTTTAAAAACTTTAGGAAAGTAGTGTAACTGTATGCAGCTGTTAAAAACGATCACCAATAACATTAAAGCTTTCACAGGAAGATTCTTTATTAATAAATTTGAAATATTATCCAATCCGGGAGATTTAGAGGATTTAAGTGAGTTTATGATGGTGGACAATTCGTCCAGGGATGTAAAAGTGGCATCCCCATTGCTGGGTTCTTCTCTTCTAAAACCATTGATCTTGGAGTTAACTACCCTGTCCACAGAATGCTTGTAGTTCGATGTTGTGGCATTTGCTTCTGAAAAGGTATCTGCTAATACCTTGGCTTTCTCTTCGTCAGCAACTAGTAGTCTGTTCTCGATGAAAAAATTGGGAATTTTCTTAATGCCTTTTCCTCTTAAGTTTTTACTGATTTTCCAGAAAGATTTATCGCCCGGTTTCAACTTTAAAAGTAAATTATTCCACTTACTATTACGATCACATTTGATTTTGTCATTTATGATTTTAGATAGTTGTTTCACACATTGATTGTATAAATTGGCCTCAGAGTCAACAGATGATCTTTGGGCTCTCCTTTTGAGGAACCGTCTTGTTTTAATTAATTTGATAATATTCCTCGGTAAAATGTAGTTATTAGATGAACTTACTTTTGGTGTTGTAACATTTCTAGCTTCCAGAATGAGTTTGTTTAATTTGTCTATTTCACGGTCTATCAACTGTTTAGTGATGTAACTTTCAATGTTAGTAACTATCCTGTTTTCAATAAAAGTTTTAAATGCTGCCCAGTTGGTTTGTTTAAAATCAAAGTGGCTTGTATCAATAATACTCACAGATGAGCGATTTATTGTACATACGATTGAACGGTGGTCAGATGGTATCTCATAGCCCATTACATTTAAGGTCATACTTAGGGTAGAATTACTTATGATGACGTCAAGTACAGAAGAAGAACGGTTCTGCTGGTGAGGATAGTATGTCGGTTCATTTGTATGGTAGAGAAAAAAATTGCAGGATTGCTGAAGATTGAATAGCACATTCCCAGCCGTATTATTTGAGGAACAATTCCAGGATACATGTTTAGCATTAAGGTCTCCAAGGATAATATATTCGTTGCTGCCTGATATTAATTTTTGTATATCATCGGAAAAAAAAGATGTGTATTTTGGTGAATATGCGCTGGTTATTACTAAAGGCCGCTGATTTATTACTATTTCAACTGAAATATTTTCTATTATTCTGGTAGTGATTACTCCTAATACTTTATGTTTTATCGATTTTCGTATAATTAGAGCAACACCTCCCCCTCTAGCACCTTGTCTATCGTTCCGGTAGATGAAGAAATTTTTAAAATATGGCTTGTGATTCTCATTAAAATGTGTCTCATTTAAAGATGCAATTGAAATTCGTTCTCTTTCTAATAAATTCTCAAGTTGATTTAAGTGAGAGATGTTGGAGATGCCATTAGCATTCCAATGAAAAAGTTTTAATACGTTTAAGTTATCGCAAGTCATAGGCATAACGAACCATGGACATTACAACTTGGATTTGTTCAATTTTTGTTGTACATTTTTGAAGATCATTCAAAAATATTAAAGAGCTCATCTACGCTGAAGAGATCAGTGTTTCCTCTTAAACATTGAGAGTATGATGCGCCGGTGACGTAGCTGCTACGATTGGTGTTGTTTTTGTTGATAATGTTACTGCTGTTGTTGTTGCTATTTTGGTAGGTATCGTTAGCGGTATTGAATTGCGATTGATGTGCACGTGTGCTGTGATGGTTTGTAGGATTTCTTCTCGAATTTTTTGATGTTGCGTTTGCTCGTCTTTCGAGATAAAGAGCGCGTAGCGGGCAGCATATGTCGTTTGCAGAGTGGTCTGTTTGATCTCTTCCATACTTCTTGCAGTTAAAGCAAGTAAAGACCGCTGGGGTTTTGTCATGTTTATTCAGAGGGCACGAATTAGTGTGGTGTTGATTAGCGCAGATCATACAAGCTGCGCGGCGATGACAATGTTCTCCTCCGTGTCCGTACATAAGACAATTCCAACATTGAGTTGGATTATCGGTTTTCTTTTGCTTATATTTTTTCCATGTGATAATAACATTACAGATTGATTTCACATTATGCAGTGATTTAGGGTTAAAGGTTTTACGGCAAAATTGTACCTTGTAAACAGCATTATTGTTAGAGCTTTATTGTGTGTTTACCTCTGTGACTGATGTTGGTGCCAGATTATATGCTTTTAAATCGGATATAATGTCATTCACCGAAGTTTTTGGAAGACCATAAAGAAACACTGTGAATAGTCTGTTTTCTTTTGCATTAAAGGTGTGAAACTCGATATTTTTCTCTAGCAGAGACTTTTTAAACGCTTCCAGTTTTTCTTTGTCTGGTGGGAAAATTTTTGTACCTATTGATGTGCGTTTATATGTACATTTCTTGCCGAACATTCCTTGGAGGTCAGTAAATCCAATGTTTGAATCGACGACTAATGGTGGAGGTTTTGTCTGCCTTGTTACCAAGATGTTGGATTCTTCTTCTAAATCCATCTCATTGTGATTAGCTAGGGCGCTGAATCTATTACCAGATGGTGATAGATTGGTTGATGAGAAGTTGATTGGAAGTGACAATCTTGGTCTTTTCATATTGGAGGATCTTCCATCCTTGAGGAGGAATCTGATGGTTTCGTGAAGTTTTCCAAACGCGTCACACTTAGAATTACACGATAGAATACCGCAGCTTAACTTTATCGACAGTTGGGTGCAACAAAATTAATTTGGTGACATCTTTATTTCCAGAAGTGGTCCTGTTCACTGACCACGTCGTTCGTCCGATTTAACGCCTATGGACTACTTTTCATGGGGCTATATTATGTCATTGGTTTATGCCGACAAACCAAATGGTTTCAAATGGACAATGTTATTAGTAGCCGAGACGAACATAAGCCGGAAATCATATTTCAAATAAATGCCATGGAATTATCTACCATTGTATTTCAACAATACTTCTATCTTGTATTATCATTTAAAGGTCTAACGCTTTAAAAACACGTCCTATATATTATTGATCTCATAAATTATGATAGGTCTTTCCATGTAGATTCAGTCTAAACGAATTGAGATAGAGTCTTCAAACTCGCCAAATAAAAGTCTTTGTTATAAATCAGTTGACCTTGAGAACTTACCAAATTGAAAAAAATACTTTCTTGGATTTTCTGTATGATTACCATTTTGTAATTTTAATATGTCGGAAAACGCAATTAACGTCCTCTTAATTGTCATTGTGCTTAGGGGATGAAAGAACCGACTCAGTAATCTGCGACATGTGGTGGTAAAGTTTTGACACAAATATTAACCTAAATTGAAGATGAATATGAATATTAACCTAAATTGAACTATGG
This sequence comes from Hydrotaea diabolus, assembly GCA_963513945.1. Classification (NCBI taxonomy): domain Eukaryota; kingdom Metazoa; phylum Arthropoda; class Insecta; order Diptera; family Muscidae; genus Hydrotaea; species Hydrotaea diabolus. The sequence continues at coordinate 41,759,750 of OY740718.1, forward strand.
AAACATGAGCATTGAAAAACAGGGAAATTTCCAATAAATTTGAAGCCTTGGCAAAGGGTCGTTGATTTCTAAGCCTTCCGGGCATGGACTAAAAAATAATGTAATTCTCTCACTTATTGTATGACTTCTCTAAACTTTAATCGTAGTTCCACGGGCTAATCGCTTTAAACATGGAAAAATATTTACAAGGGGTCTATGGTCCTTAGAGCATAGAAAACTATGCCCTTTCTGACATAATTCCCGCATTATTGAGGAACAAATGGGAAACTTCTCTCGAATTAGTGAGCTGAGTACGATGTTATTCTCACCCTCGCTGACCAGGATCTACAGTTAAATCCAGGTCCCACAATGTCAATTGCATTTTATAGGGAATATTTCGCGCGACTTAAAGATGTATTTCATACATTTTGAAGATTAAGCAACCTTTAGTTGTCCCTCTGCCACCAACGCTAATTTCATTCTTGACTAAAACAAAACTACAAACTGTGGTTGGCCGGGACGAGGCTTACATACGAATATCCTCCGTCATGGAATCGTGTCCAATATGTTTTTTTTTCATGGAGTAGTCGCACCATACCAATCGTTAAATCGATATTAGTTCATAAGATATGACCATTCAAAGTTCTGAGTTGGATGGGCGGTGCTTCGCCCTTTTGTCAAATTTTCTGATAATACCGGTATAGTCTATAATAAATTGATAGTCCTTGATTTCATTCATTCACATTTTGTAACGATCCGCCAATTACTTAGGACATAAATATGCGTTGGGGCGTGGAATAACATAGATTCCAATTATCGTCGTCTATAACAGTTCAGAGATATGGTCTTTCTAAGTTCAGAGTATCCAATATCCAATCATATCGTATTGTACCCTACAAATGTTACCTGCACAAACGTTAGAGAATGTAAAATTTTCCAAAAAACGAGCGGAGCTGAGAGTGGTAAGCAAACACCTCCCAAAAATTTTACAAATATAGTGATTTTTCTAGATATTAAATCAGTCTTCGAGAGTGCCCGTCATCTCAAAGCATCGACACATACTTCAGCAACATTTCATCCACCTAGCTTCAAAAGTGTGATCCGTAGTTTGCTTTTCACAGGCAAATAAATCTCCTTAGATTTTTACGGCAATTAAGAATAGTACGAGTATATGGGCATTGGAGGGAAAAAAGGAAATATTAACCAAAAGGTTTCGGTTACTTGTATTTTTAAAGAGAAAAAACTATTTTAACTAAAGCGTTCAGAGCTTTTCTTAGTTCCTATGCTGGGACATTGGGCCATAGCAGTTTTGTTTATTTCTAAGAGCATCTCCTCTTTAGAATTTAAATTTTTATTTGCTATAATAACAACTTTTAAAGTATATTAAAATAACGGTACAATTTTGAAATCCTTTTAGAGACATTTTAACGTCACGCAATAAAAAAACATTAATAAAAAAACTTCTATTGGCATTATCTCCACGAAGACGGTCGCAAATGAAGTTAAGTTTTAAATTTAAACAAAGGTTAAATGGCTGACTATGAGATAACCTACTCCACTGTGACATGTATGGAGCTGGGGCAAGGTAGGGCCTAATATGTTTGAGTTAATTTTTTGTCGTTCATACAAAATTTGAGCGTGGTATAATTAGTGGCTTCTGCAGGACTTCAAATTAGGAGGGACCTTTGTGTTTTGTGTGGGGCTTTTCGAAAACATGGTCTAATATGATCAAATGACACAGGGAAAGGGAATTCTAAATTCGGAAAAGAACTTTTGTATGGGGGCTTAACGAAAATATGGACCTATTCGTCCAGTCTCACAGTTAGTTAATGGACAATTTGGCCGTGATCGGGTGTAATTCGTGGTTTCTAAAGCAGCAGGATCTCATATCTGGAGGGACTTATGTACAGGGTGGCCCAGAAAGACCGAAGTGGTGTGAATTCCTTATAACTTTTTTATTATAATTTTTTTTTTCTTTTCTTTTCAGTATTTTGTTAAGAAGACTTGGATAATTTATAATGGAGCAATACACAATTGAACAACGTGCCCATATTGTTGAAATTTACTTTTCAAATCAACGGTCCATTGTGTTGACTCAGCGTGCATACCGTCGTCAATTTAATGTGCGGGTTGCACCCTCTCAGTCAACAATAAACCGTCTGGTTGCAAATTTTCGAGAACAAGGAGCAGTAAGGAACCTGCCTGGTCCCGGCAGACATCGAACTGTCCACACATCAACCAGGAGACGTTCGTCACAACTGGGCCTCTCAAGAACGTCGCTGCAGCGAATTTTGCACACCATAGGATTGTTTCCATACAAAATTCAACTTGTCCAAGAATTGAAACCAACAGATTACCAGCAACGACTTGACTATGCAATTTATTTCCAGCAAAAAGCACAAGAGAATCCTAATTTTATTCATAACTTAATAATGAGTGACGAAGCCCATTTTCAATTAAATGGGTTCGTTAACAAGCAAAACTGTAGGATATGGGCTACGGAAAACCCGAGAGTACTTCATCAACGACAATTGCACCCAGTTAAGTGTACCGTTTGGTGCGGTGTTTCTTCAGAAAGGATCATTGGCCCATATTTTTTTGAAAATGAACAAGGTGTCGCCATTTCCATCAATGGTGATCAATATCGGGCCATGTTGGAAAATTTTGTAAGGCCAGCCGTGGAAAACCATCCGCAAATATGGTTCCAACAGGATGGAGCCACAGCGCACACTGCGAGGGCCACAATGACTCTTTTACGCGACATCTTTGGTGAAAGAATAATTTCTCGTAACAGCAATTTTAATTGGCCTCCGCGTTCCCCGGATTTAACCGCTCCAGACTGTTTTCTTTGGGGCTATTTAAAAGGAAAAGTTTATGTTAATAAGCCTAGGACTATTGAGGAGTTAAAAACCAATATTCGAGAAGAAATTAACAACATACCACCGGAAGTTTTGCGAAAGGTCATGGAAAATGTGTTGGAAAGAGCACATTTGTGCGAAGCAGAATATGGCCACCACTTGCGGGATATCATTTTTAATAACTAATCCAAAAATATTCCCCATAAATTTAATGTATTTAAAAAAAAAAAAATTAAAAAAATATCTCTTAAATAAAAAGTTATAAGCAATTCACACCACTTCGGTCTTTCTGGGCCACCCTGTATGAGAAATACTCAAAATTGTTCAAAAACTTGGACCGATACATACATACTTCACCAAAGATGAGTGTTGGTCACTCGAAATGCTCTCTGCGAAATTTGGTTGCAATCGGATGTAAAAATCGAAGCTGTAGGTTCTGAAATCGGGAAATAATATCAAAATATGGACCGATTAGACTATATATATGATTGTTATATATATGTCAGGCCTAGGCAACACTTAGTGGCGCCATCTGACATTTCCATTGGAAAGTTTGACATTTTTTAGCATAAACGAACTCAGAACGTTTTGACGTACGACCATCATTTGTGTTGTTTACAGTGACTTGAAGAAATCAATTTGACAAAAAATTGGAATTAACTCGTGAACATCTTCGTGCGATCATTTTTCACTAATTTCTACTTGGATTATCACAAAAGAGTGCATCGATTAACTTGAATCTTTGTATGGCGATAAAGCACCATCTTATAGCACTGTGAGAAACTAATTTAATGAATTCAATCGTGGTCGACGCTCGCTCAAAGACGAAGGTCGGGAAGGTCGTCCAAAAACGGCCGTTGTGCCAGAGAACATTAATGCTGTGCGTGAACTGATAATGCAAGGTCGTCCTTTGACATACCATGAGATAGAGGCATCCTTGGGTATTTCTTCCACCAGCATACATTCGATATTGCATGAACACCTGGCCGTAAAAAAGGTTTGTTCTAGTTGGATTCCTCACAATTTGGCAATCGCTCAAAAAAAGGCTCGTGTCGATTGGTGCAAAGAAATTTTGAAAAATACGACGCGGTGCTTCAAACGACGTTTATAATATCTTCACAAGTGACAAATCATGGATCTATGCGTATGAGCCCGAAACAAAACCGCGATCTTCGAAGACGAGCCAAATCCAACGAAAGTTGTTCGTGGAAGAAACACTTCGAAGCAAATGGTCCCTGTTTCTTCGGCAAAACTGGCCATGTGGCGGCTGTTCCGCTTGAGCAACGTAGGACGGTTAATTCTGAGTGGTACACCACAATTTTTTTGCCTGAAGTCTTCGGAGAAATTCGAAAAACGAACATGAGAAGACGAATCATTGTGCACTATGACAATGCGAGCTCTCACACATCGGCTGAAACCAGCGCCTTTTTGACCGGCCAAAACGTCGAATTGATGGGTCATCCGCCGTACTACCCTGGCTTGGCACCCAATTACTTCTTTTTATTCCCTCACATCGAGAAAAAAATTCGTGGTCAACGATTTTCGTCGCCAGAAGACTCTGTTGAAGCGTTGAAAAACCATGTTTTGAAGGTGTCTCAATCGGAGTAGAAAAAGTGCCTCGACATTTGTGTTGAACGCATGCAAAAGTGTATGTATAAATCATGCTGGAAAATACTTTGAAAAACAATTAGACCATTTTTAATGATAAATATTCGCATTTTCATTATTAGGCCAGAAATATATATAGCAGCCCTTGTATAAGGGCTTTACGAAAATAAGGAGCATTGCGCTCGAGTTCCATTAGTTAATGGGCAATTTGGGCCGTGATCAGGTGTAATTCGTGTCTAGAGCAGCAGGACCTCAAATCGGGAGGGACTTATGTATGAGAAATACTCAAAATTGTTCAAAAACTTGGACCGATACATACAAACTTCACCAAAGATTAGTGTTGGTCACTCGAAATGCTCTCTGCGAAATTTGGTTGCAATCGGATGTAAAAATCGGAACGACAGCTTCGATTTTTACATTTGATTTCCGGGAATGACCTATGTATAATATCAAAAAAATGGACCAATTGGATCATATCAATAGGGTTCGTCTTAGGCCTAAATTTGAAGAATGTACTAAGTTTCATCGAAATCTGTTTATCGACCACTACTTTATCTTGTCACACTTCACTGTCTTTGCGTTTGCCTTAAATAATGTAGCGCCCCAACTCGATTAATTGAGTAATGCTCTAATGAGTTATGCTCTAATACCCTATTACGGAATCCAGTCGAAACAAGACAGAATAGGGTCCTCAGAGAATTTTATAATCATATTTCTCTGTGTGTCGGTTAAGTGGATGCAATTTATGCAGAAAAGTGTGTTTACAGATTAATGCTGATATTTTTAATAGGCTAAATGGGATCCGCCACGTCTGTTTTCTTTCGTCGTCCGGATTCGTTCGCAAAGTTCAGCACATGATTGGCTGAATACCTTTACAAGTATCTAAGATTTAATTGCTTTAAACTGATTTGATTTAATTTCTATTTTCTGAATTGATGGTATTCTTTACTTTTTTTTACTAAAAAGTGGTTCAACTAAAACCAAATTTAAATTTACCGGGAATCATTATAATTGTTCACGCTTCTCCGGAAGTGAAAAAGACCCGGAAGAAAAACTTAGTTTGGTTACATTTATTTCCAATAAATCTTACAACCATATCAGCCAATACTGTCAAGGTCGCCGTGGAACGCAATTACTTTATGTTCGTTCGGCCAGGTCGAAGTTTTGACGAATTGTCCATTCTTGTGCTAGCAATTTCTTTTTTATTAGGATATGAGAGTCATCGACGGCTATGTAATTTCTTCATTTTAGTTCGAGTATATAAAATGTGATATTAATACTGAAAATGCATAAGAAGAGACTCGTTTAGCCTGCAATAATGCCAAGTTCCTTTCCACTAGAAAAAACATGACAACTTAATTAATGACTAACAACGCTAATATTCCATACAACATACTCGTACATACCTCCAATGCATAGATTCGTCATGCTTCCACGGTTGTTTCGCAAGGGACGGGATATGGGACACAAGCTTCCAGGGTCGCCGCGCAGGAAATCTAGTTGTAAGTTTTTGTGCCGCCGATATGGATGGTAATTGCAAACCAGTATATATCCCAGTGTTATTCTGTTAAATGAATTAAAAACTTTTGGTGCCAGAATTGGGAACTCTAAACTATTTTTACTTGTTGAACGCACATCCGAAGTGCGAACTCAGCGGCGATGCCAAATGGGTGAAGTTGTTTTCGCCCACCAGGTGGCCAACTTCGCTCTGTAGCAGAAAGTTAAACTCAAATGTCGGAGCCTTCATTGTGTCCCTTTGCAGGTACCAAGCTCTGAGCGCATTCTCAATCAGTAGATTGGGGTAGTGAATTCTCTTTTGTAAATAACGATTTTGAGCCACTTCATGGTACGTACCTTTCGAAGAGCTCGAGAAATGTGTGTGTTCTTCGTGATTGGCTTCACTTTGGGGAAGAGTGGCACACGGATCGGTCTCGCAGGGCGTACACATTGCGATATAATTCTCGGCCATTAAAGCGAGTTCACCGTGCCAGACCATTTCAACCATGTTGGCAACCATCATATGCTGAGCTATGCGATTTCGTATTCCATTGTGGCCCATTATGAGCATATTTTGCATCTCTTCACGCTGGGCCTTTGAAATGGTAGACTTTGTTAGCAGGCAACTTGCATTTGCCTCCTTTGACTCCTACGAGAGAGAGAGAGTAATTGTAAATGTGTTGTCAGCCTCTGAATTGATTAAAATATACGTACGCACAGCGTATGGGGTCCACCGTAGCATTCCATTTTACAAAGATCCGTATCGAAAATAGCATGTTCAGCAACAACCGACAGGCTGGTGCAGCGCTTATAGGGTAGTAAAAATATCACTACGAAAATATCCAGACACATGGATAAAAAATACAAAAAAATGTTTCCAAAACTCGTACGATACAATGAAATTGTCAGTCTAAAATGCGAAAACAAATGAATGAGGGACAAACCTAAATAGAACTCAAAAATTGTATAAATAAGGCTGTGTGTCATTGTTTAATGAAGAAGATAGTGTTAAACTTTTAAATATGAATTTGACTTAGGCAATTCTTGAAGTTTGTAAAGCTAAATTTCTATATCAAACATTAATTTTGTCATTCTCTTTTAAGTGACTTTGACAGTAAAGCAAACTATTTATTTGTTGCTGGACTAGTTTGCTATACCTTGTACCAATGGTACAGGCTATGTGTGAAATGGATACTTTTTATACAACACAGGTTTTGAAGTCCTGTTGGTCTTCAGGGGATCTGCTTCAATATCCAGGTGAAGGAATCGTGCTATTTGAACTGGATGCGTCCAAAGAGACCTGGGGGTCAGCTAAGTGGGCTTGGCCGGACCGTTGAAGTGGTGCAGCACGTTTTGTGGTCCCTGATGGCAGGTGGGACATACGTCCGGAGTGTTAGCATCATTTCGCGCCCAATACGAATTGAAGCGACCCAATACAAATTCGCGCCCAATACGAATTGAAGTATCTGCTTCAGTTCAATCTTACCAAAGTAAAATTGCAATATAACTATCCGATTTGGAGGATAGAAAATGCATGGTCATTAACGCTCTTTAGAAAATTAACATGAAACCCCCTACTCTTCCCCAAGTCTTACTTCTTTACACTCTTATATTATGTATTCAAATGGATGTTTTTTACTTAACAACTTTGTAACTTGCGGTCGTTTTAACTCCTGCAATGTGTGGTCAGTGCCACGAACCGTAGAAAAATTGTACCCGTATATTCTCTGAGACAATTTGTTGGCCTAGAATAACATATCAAGATGATATTGATACGCCACTTGTTTACCACCGGTCTTATTTATTTACACATAGTGGGTGTCACGCCCTTTTTAAAATCATATACATAGACTTTTGCGATTTCCTGACACACAGTTGCATACTGTGTACATTTCAAGACGATCTGCCTATAATATATTCATTACGTGACTTTCAAAAAGGGGGCGTGTCATCATCTAGATTTCCACCGTTTAACATTTTTGGATGTGTGCGGTGCCACGCTCCTATGTAAAAATACATGCGTGTCTACTTTAAGACAAATTACTCACTGATGACAGCACTATAAGCTAATTTAAAGCCAACTGTCTATAAATATGGGCTTAAAAATACAATGTCTTCTAACTATTAGAAATATGACTATGATATTTGGAAGATATCATGTTGGCATAGCAATTATCATAGGCTCTATTATGACAAAAATGGACAAGGGCGTGGCACCGTCCTCTCAACCCAGAATTATAAAAGGCTTTATTTCGGTAACTAATACTGCTTTGGCAATACTCGTAGTAGTTCGTATATATCGTATGATGGTGGTACTAAAAGTAACATTCCCAGCTAGAGATGAGGCCGGTTCCACCCTCCCTTGACGACATTTTCATAGCAGACCGTTGGCTTTTCTGGACATCCAGAAGTGCAGGGTATAAAATAGTCCTCCATTCCCGACTTTAGCTTTTTACTAGATTAAAGATTTAACTAGAATCTAAAACAGAAATAAATAATATGAAATTTTAAAAAAAAATTTTGGTCGTAACTTCAAAAAATATGGCGATCAAAAAAAAAAAAAAATTTAAAAAATATAAAATTTAAAAAAACTAAAATTTTGAGTTCTTATAACTCCAATTTCTTCAAATCGGTCAATCCATTTCAAAACACAAAGATTTTTAGTACGAGTAAAGCCCAAATTTAATTTTGTGGCCATTTAAAATTTTTCAACCTCCCTAGAGAATTAAGATTCAGTGTTTGACAAATTCAAAAATTGAGCAGCGCGTAAAAATTGTTGAAGCCTTTTTCAAAATTGGAGTTTAAATCAAAATGCGTCAGCATAATCGACCAAATGTGTCCACAATCGGGAATATTGTGGACAAACTTCAGCAAACCGAGTATGCAGGAAATGTGAAAACACCTGTGTTCGTTCATTAGATCGGTCAAGCAGTTACCGTGAATGGTGTTCGCTATAAATGAAGGATATGGACCTGGACAATATGTGGTTCCAACAGGATGGTGCCACTTACCACACAGGTAACGAAGCTATGGCTCTTTTGCGCGGGAAATTCATTGGCCGTGTTAGCTCACGTCGCACGATGGTTCAGGATCGGTTTCCATCGGCCAAAATTCTATAACTTTTGATGTAGTAAATATTTTTGAGTTGTGTAAAAAGGGTAATTTTAGCCAAGGAGTCAAGGATTATTTTAAGCTATTAATATTTTAAATCGGGCTATTGGGTATATTTTAGAAATTAGACTTAGATTTAGAATTTTTTTATTTCTTCTTTAGTTTTTTACATATTGGTTAATTGTTCATAAAATGCGCAAAAATTTATTTCCTTATTGCCGATTTTCTCTTTTTCGGGTTTTGAAAATTTTGCAAATAAGATTTAATTTTTGGACTTTGTCGAATTGTATTTGATACATTTTAAGAGAGTGTGGTTTCTTGTCTTTAATTTAGTGTTTTGTTACAGAATTAAATATGCCATTTTTTCAATTGTAGAATACAGTAGAATCTTACAAATTAGAACCACTTTGTTTTTCGAATGGTTCTAATTTCCAAAAAGTTCTAATTTCTGGACGTTTTTTTTATTTTTTACAAAAATAAGCGAATACACTATTTTTATCCAATTTCGAGTATTTTATTAAGAGAAACGAAAACTTAAATAACATTTAAGTCAAATTATATCACATAAATGTTTCAAACTTAAAATAATTCATACAGTAAAGGAAAATGTTATTATCCAACTGCTGGAATGCGGTGGCAGTGTATCTTTTCATATTAAGTTTTTGCGTAACATGTAATTAGAACATTTGCTTCCCATTTCCGAATTGTCAATGCATCAATTCTGGAAGTTCTAATTTCTGAGAGTTTTAATCTGTGAGCATCTACTGTATTAATTTTTTAATTAATTTTAATTTTGTAGGAGTGCTAACAGTGGTTTATTTGTGAGGGAAGTACCAGAAGGAGAGGGGCGATTTGGTCCATTTGAAATTCCATAGGCTATTTTGGAAAAATATTATGATTTGCAAAATTAAAAATCGATCGGTAGCTCCTTTCGAGAGATCTTGTGCGAACCTGCCGCACAGACGGACAGATGAACATGGCTCAAATGACTTTGAAAGTCATGAAACGGATAAAACATATCGTACGTAGTATCTAATATACTTTTTTCGATGCGTCCGTACCAAATGACTATGAAATTATTATGGGACGTGGCACAGTCCATACAACAATGAACTTAGAAATACCATGAGATAGGACTGTTAGAGTTAGGACGATGGTATTTAGAATATATGATTATGGCATGTAACAAAACTTGGTAGTTCCCAGCAAAATCCCTGGGCGGGAATGTCCGCTTTTTATTTCTCCCGGGAATTTTTCGCCGGCATGTCGGGAATTTTGAAAAAATGGAAGAACTGAAAATGATGTGAATTTCTAGAATCTATTAGATATATTGTAACTAATTGAAATTGGATTTTTATTGGCAATCAAAGAACAATTGAAGGCTTTTTGAGGATAAATATACAAAGGTTTCATTGCTTTGTGAAAATGAAAAAAATTATTGTAATAATATATTTTCTTAAGAAGAGATGACGTTTAAAGAATTTAAAATGTAGGTTGTCAATTTAAGTCCCAAACTGTACCAAGTATTTAAAAAAGTAATTATCAATAGGATGTGACTTTAAATAAAATAAATACATCTAAAAATAATGGTTATTAATTAAATATTTTTTACGAACTGGTGATTTCTTGATCCTCCGAACCGAATAGAATCTCTACTAACAACATAAAAATAACAAAGCAACAAATATTCATTTGCTGGAATCAAGTCAAATGTGATCCTGGCTTCAAATCTGTTTTCTAAATTTCTCCATCACGTTTCACTTTGGATTAAGTCGGGTTTCCAAGCTATCTCGACTTATATCACAGCTCTTACGTTTATTTAAACTACTATAGCGTCGCAACTGGATGAGTTGGAGTTGAATTGAATGGATGCTCTCATATCTTTTATAAAAAAACAGATAGAAAAGGTCCGTGGAAAATTTTGTTTTAAAAATAATCATATTTCTTAGTATGTATAAATGTTGCTGTTGATACTTAAAATAGGCTACATAGGTTTATTTTTTTGTAAGATTTCTAATTTCTAATTCTTGAAAGGAGAAAATGATAAAACAGATCTTTATAAATTTTCACAGAAAAAATCAATGATTATCATATTATGAAAGATTACATTGTGTTAACAGTGAACAAAAACACGTGGCCCGTCTATACAAACCTTGACTTTGAAAGGCTATATTCGATATGACATATTTAGTTGTTATTTATGAAAGAAGCAAACCCAGATGGACAAGATGCTGGCGACAAAATGTTTATATGCGAACTGAGTTCATGAGGAAGGGTATGATGTATGATTTATTCCCACAAAATTACTGGCTCTGAAAGACAGACGTTTTTAAGGAGTTGTCTACATTAGCCATGAAACTGGAGTAAAATAACCAATTTCACAGTGTGGGTGTAGAGTGTTGCGTTTATTGTAGCATGTTTTTAAAATATACCCCGTTCTCGAATTTTGCAGCCCACTCCATATTCTTCATATTCATGAATTGCACCATGTATGAGGTACAGGTGAATCTTATCAAGGTGCAATCTTAATTACAAATAAATGAAATAAAACGAACATTACCACCGAGAGGAAAAATAGCTACAGGCATTTAAATTGCGGCAAGTACAAATTAAAATGATTTCCTTGGCGGTCGCAATGATAAAATCCAGATCATAATAACAATTATTTTAGATTTAATTGCGTATGAGTCCGTTAATAAAAACCGCCATTAAAACATTTTAAGACTACTTAAGTTGGTATCAATTTATTCTTCAATAATGATTTCCCTTTCTCGGAAGCACGCACGAAACCGAACCTTACTTCAAAGTTTTATTTCCAAAAGATTTATTTTCGTCATTTCATTAACTAAATTGATTTTGAAGCTGGTTCTGTTATTTTCGTCATATTCCGAGATATGTAATTTGTATTGATACTAACGACGGTGAAACAATATCAATAAAACTATTGGGCCTGCAATAGTTACTTATATACATTGCATCGCATCAGAAGAGAAGAAAGCCAACAATCTGAACTCGTATTTCGCCCAAGTAGCGACATATTTGTTCCAGTTGATCAGAAGCCACTGCATTGTTCGTTCATCCATTGTTTACAAATGTGTACGACTGCTATATATACTCGTATACTCGTATATTACTGGCCTAATAATGAAAATGCGAATATTTATTATCAAAAAGGATTTTATTGTTTTTCAAAGTATTCTCCAGCATGATTTATACACCTTTGCATGCGCTCAAACCAATTGTCGAAGCACTTTTTCCACTCCGATTAAGACACCTAGAAAGCATGGTTTTTGGACGCATCAACAGCATCTTCTGGTGACGAAAATCGTTGATCACGAATTTTTCTTGATGTGCGGGAATAAAAAGAAGCCATTGGGTGCCAAGTCAGGGCTGTACGGCGGATTACCACTCAATTCGACGTTTTGGCCGGTCAAAAAGACGCTGGTTTGAGCCGATGTGTGAGAACTCGCATTTTCATGGTGCACAACGATTCGTCTTCTCTTGTTTGTTTTTCGAATTTCTCCGAGAATTGACCGTCCTACGTTGCTCAAGCGGAACAGTTGCTACATGACCAGTTTTACCGAAGAATCAGGCGACCATTGGCTTCGAAGTGCTTCTTTAACGAACAACTTCCGTTGGATTTGGCTCGTCTTCGAAGACCCCATGATTCTTCAGCTGTGACGATCTTCGAAACGTCTTTTAAAGCACCGCGATCGTATTTTTTCAAAATTTCTTTGCACCAATCGACACGAGTCTTTTTTTTGAGCGATTGTCAAATTGTGCGGGATCCAACGAGAACAAACCTTTTTTTCGGCCATGTGCTCATGCAATATCGAATGTACGGTATGTCACATGACGATCTTGCATTATCAGTTCAGGCACAGCATCAATGTTCTCTGGCACAACGGCCGTTTTTCGACGACCTACACGGCCTTCGTCTTTAAGCGAACTTAGACCACGATTGAATTCATTAAACCAGTTTTTCACAGTGCTATAGGATGGTGCTTCATTGTCATACAAAGATTTAAGTTCATCGATGCACTCTTGTCGTGATAGTCCAAGTCGAAAGTTGTGAAAAATGATCACACGAAAATGTTCACGATTAAACTCAATTTTTTTTTGCCAAATTGATTTCTTCAAGTCACTGTAAACAACACAAATGATGGTCGTACGTCAAAACGGTCTGAGTACGTTTATGCTTAAAATTTCAAACTTTACAATGGAAATGTCAGATGGCGCAATGCAACACTTAGTGTCGTTAATTTCGCAGGCCGAACTTTATATACCCTTCATTGCCATTTCGTTACTAAAACAAAAAAGCAGTGGCCCGCTTGTGGGCCCCTTTGGCGCACTCGTATGACCCTAAGCTCGAAAAAAACTTAAAAAATAATATTTGCATTCACAGACAAATTTGCTTAATTTGCCGTTTTGAACATCCCATCTAATATGCGATTTTTAAGCTATTAAGTAGGTGCCAACTAACAGTATCCATTTTAAATGTTGTCCATGTTTTAAACAAATTCTAAACAACGTGTTCTCTTTGCTGAGGTACCTTTAGTTCCTTAAAGGGAAACTTTTACAATCCCAAACAGCAGATGACCACAAGCCATTATCATGCAAAATTTCAGGATCCTCGTTTAATTTCTTTGACCACAATCGTGCTTATAACAGAAACACGGACGGACGGACGTAGCGAGATGTTCTTACAATTTTACGACGATCAACAATTTATAGGATCTTTGATCAACAATCGTATTACGTAGTGTTGCAAACGGAATGACATATTTATTATACCATTACCCCTTGGTGGAGGGTATAAAAACAAATTCACGTTAAAAGGAAAACTGTAAGCTCGAGTAGATCATCTGGATACGATCTTGTTTTTCTCCAAATGATCATGGATTTTCCTTATATTGGCGTGAAGTTCCGTTCAAGAATATCTTACTTAGTTCGGATAGTAAGCTAATTTTCAAAGCTAGGAAAAATTCTTCGATTCAGAGATTTTTATAAGTACTTATTGGCGAATACGACATTTTAACAAGTTAAATGATACCGTAAACACAAGTTGTAAACCCCATTATCTTAGCATATCTTGACAGTTATCTCCAAAATTATATCTATTTTAGGAAACAAATTGAAGGTAGTTCTCTTGAAAGACGTCTACAGTTTGTTTTGTGCAAGGCAGCAACGCACATTTTATTGAAATCTTCTGCTTTTTGATCAGCTAAACCATAAATCATAAGGAGCATGTATATGGGACTCTATTTAAACATGGCCCGACCTATACCATTTTATACAGATCTTGTCATTTGTTTACAAATTAAGTTTAATATAACTCTGATCTAACTAGTTGGTTAGACCCCATGTCGGGAGGTACATTTGTATGGAAGTTAGTTCAAAACATGGAACAGCCCAGCCTATTTTCAACAATGTTTGTGAAATAACGCCTTAAACCAAATTGTATTGAAATCGAGTACAATTTGTTGAGCCCCAAATTGGAGGATAAATGCATGTCGGAGCTATTGCAAAACAAAGACCTTATTTCAATAGCGACCCTATTTGCCAGAATAAAGTTTCAGAGTTTATAGTGTCAACCTACACTTTGATTACACGAATACGAGTATATGCAGTAATGGACAGCGGGCTATGTCTAAATCGTTTCAATAAGTTATTTTCAGGCGATCGGTATCTCCTAGACAATGGACTATTTTTCCACTTTTGGTATTTGTGTAATATCTTCAAAACTATTTGCACGATATCACTTAAAACCAATGCTTAAGAATGAGGGTAAATAAGGTAAACTTGGTGGCAGAGAATTGGACATCAGCCAAGCATATTTAGGTACGTCCCATCCAAATGACCCTTCTCCACTTAAGATTAGAACCGACATAGCTTATCGCCTAGTGCATGAAATTCGCTTTAGTTGTGAACACCATATTATCTTAATAATGGCTTTGTACTCGCAAATGCTAAACACGCATTATTTTCGTATCTCCCATGTAATTCACCATTCCGCCCACTTTTGGCTTTCGTGTATACCTAAGAACAGAGTAATTAGGTGAACTTGTTGACATATAATTTGATTTCTAGACACGCTCCTTTTGGTACCCACACCTACAAAACGTGTCTCCTAGTGGATGAAATTCTAATAATGCAAACTTCAAAATCCAAATATGGGCAGGGATGTTCCCGTCGTCATTCCATTCTTAAATTACGATATGCTAGCTAGATCGTTTTGTGCTAGCTAGATCGTTTAGACACACATCGAAAAAGTTAATTGGAAATCGGTTGAAACTACAAAAATTCCGTTGCAGAAGATGAATTTCCGTTGCCATCGCTGAATGTTTTCAAGCGTATTAAATATTCGTTTCGAAATACCACTAGATGATAAATTTAATCAAAGTACTGTGTACGGAACCAATAGCTTGTTCAAAGCAATAAAATGCTGAAAAAATTTAGTTGTCACAACTGGTGGTTGTTGCAGCCAATAGTTGTGCAGATAATTTATTGTTTTAACCAATTACGGGCGATAATAACAAACAATTTATAATAACAGGTTGTTTGTCAACAAAGTTTGTAGTGGTTGAATGTAGGCTTTTTTCGAAGAAAAAATTTCATAACTTAAAGCATATGACGGAGATACAATCTCCAAGATGACGTTACAATTTTCACCAGTCTAAGCTTAAATTTAATAATATCAGCTAAAATTTAATAATTACTTAGAATAGTAATAATAACTTAGTACATAGAGGCTAAAAAAACTGATTGTCTATTTCCTTGCCTGATGTTTAATATGGTAAATAGTTGTTGAGTTAATAACGAATAATACGAGTATTAAGCACTTGTTTAACAAAATGGTATTAACTCAATATTTTAAAATTTACATTTGCAGTAAATCCACACCGTAATCATTCCTCATGTCTACCACTCTTTTATCGAGAAAACAAGATGATTCTTTTATGGTCAAGTCTATTTGAAGTTGATACGAGGGTTGCTATTTATATTTAGCGTTCCGGCAATAAAAACACAATAATTTATCATTGGAAATGGTTTTATTGTTTTTTAAAATATTCTCCTTTAAGATTAATAAACTTTTGCACGAGCACAAACCAATTTTCGAAGCACTTTTTCACTTCGGTTTTTGAACGCTTGAACAGCTGCTTCCGGCGATGAAAAACATTGACCCCGCATTTTTTTCTTGATGTAAATAAGAAGAAGTCATTGGGAGCCAAATCAGGGCTGTACAGTGGATGGCCTATCAATTCGACATCTTAAGTGGTCAAATATCTCTTCGTTTTAACTGATGTGTGAGAGCTCGCATTGTCGTGATGCAAAATGATCCGTCTCCTCTTATTATCTTTCCTCATTTCTTCAAACAATGTTGGCAAACAGATGGTTGTATACCACTCAGAATTGACCTCCTACGTTTTACTAAAGGCACTGTGAAACATGGCTGGTTATACCGAAAAATACGCAATCATTTGCTTCGATATGCTTCTTCCACGAACAATTTGTTGGATTTGGCTCGCCTTGAAGGACCCATACGGTCGATTGCTGTTTTGTTTTGGGTTCATATGCATAGATCCATGATTCGTCACCTGTGACAATGTTATACACTGCCTAACTAACTATAATTTGACGGTTGATGACGGTAGACACCGTCAGCCGTCAAGGCCGATCAGCTGTTTCTCGTTATGCTCCACTTGGACATTTTGTGCGCGATAATTGTTTAGAATTTGTTTTCGTTCTTTCAAATTAAATTTTAAAGTTTAAAATTATGAATAATACATGAACAAAGACAGCCTCTATGTTTTGTACAAATGCTCTTCGATCAGCTGTTTTTGTGTTGTTTTGTCTTAATGTCGTCTACCGTCATAACTAATTGCACAATATTGGGTATAACGTCAACCGTCAACAATAATTGGACCTTTAGGAAAATGTGATGATTTGAACATTGTATTCTCTTCATCAAAGTCCCCAAAAACGTCACCTTTTTAAACGGTCACTTAAGAAAGGTCACATGAGAACCAGATCGCATTTGGACATGAACGAGTGATTTTCTAGTAATTTTAAACCAAGTATGATTAAAATCGAGAGGGGCTTGGCTGGAAGTATGTCGGCTTGAGTATATATGAGTTGATTTTTTACGTATAGGGTAGAAAAGTCTAAAGTCCCGCCCAACTTTCGACTTTCGTCTAAAATTTGGTTTATAATTGAACTAGTTAGTCTATGATTTAATTAATCGAGAACACATTTTTGTATAGTTATGAAACTCTTAGAGAGTATTTCTGTAAGTTCTTTATTCCGTCCTTTACTTATGTCAAGTAATAACTGCCTTTCATGGCAAATATTACAAAGTTTTATCATCTTTTCGACGGTAAAGCAAAAGATTTCAAGTGACTCATGATTGCATGGCTTCTGCTGCTGCTGCTGCTGCTGTTGCCAGGATACTTGACGAATTTTCATTATGTACTTGAACTGGACTTAATACGAGTATGTACGAACTCTAAGGAAAGTAAAACAAACTTTTGCCCAAGCAATTGTTATACATTTGTTGAATAGAATATCTTAATGTCTATTTGAATGTACATGCGGAATATACGAGTATGTACGTATGGCCGTATTCCATGCAGCACTCTTGCCGTGTCCAACTGGACTGGGAGCGCAAGTGGCAACGTCCCTTTCAAACGGCAGGATTTCTTGTCTTTAAAATATAATTTGTATGTACTTTATTTTTAATGGAATATAACGAGTACTTCGAGGTAAGCGAAAACGCATCGCTAGACGTATCCAGACATAGGCAAGTTTGGGAACTTTTTTATCCATTTTAAAACAAGTATAAGTATGCCTAGGTCGAGGTAGTGTGAGGGTAAGTGTGCACGACTTCTCGTATACTACAACCAAAATTGGGTTGTTATCCGGGTAAATGCACCTCATATTGCTGGTGACTTGGTTTAAAGTATGAAAAATTATATCCCGTAAGTGGTGGCCATTTTCGGCTGCGTAAATTCGTGCTCTTTACAGTACATTTTGCATAACTTTTCGTAAAATTTCCGGTGTTATGGCTTGAATTTCAAGTCGAATTTGTTTTAGCTGTGGTATGCTTATTTCCGTATACCCTTTCATTCAAATAACCCCAAAGTAATCAGTCTGGCGCTGTTATATCCCATGAACGTCGGGGCCAATAAAAATCGAAATTCAAAATTCAACAATTGCTGGTCGCTGTTCTGTTGTGTAGTGTTCCCTTTGAAATTCCACATGTTTGCTTCACAAAATTCTGAAATAAAAATAAAAAATATAAATAAATTTAAAAAGTTAATTTATATTCAAACTACAACGGTAGTTTTGCGCCACTCTGTATAAGAGTTAGATCGTGCATACATAGCACATTGATTTGAGAGAAACCAGCAACCACTTGTTAATGCCATGTCGTGACTTGTTGCATTTCTTGGTAATGGCAGGTCATTCATTACCTTCTGTATAATTTTGAACCAAGAAGTAACGATTTACTTATATTGAATTATAATGACAAGCAGTTACATGAAGTTTACTTAAGTCCCGCAACATCTCAGTAAGGAACAAGGTGGAACTTCGATTCAATACTGATATCCAATCATTGGGACCTACTGTTTAACAAAGGCTCAGAACGGCTAATGCATTTCATAGAGAAGGTGGTACTCGGCTTAGAGATAAATCTCTTAGTCGAGGTGTACACCCGCCGCTGGATGTTTTTACCCGGGGTTGAACCTAGTTTATGCAAATTCGGGGCTCAATTCCTGAGCTCAAATCCGAGATCTACCGTGTTATCGGTAAGATACAGCCACATCTATGTAAGAAAGTGATGGAAAAAGTAATGACCTGTCATTAGAGCTGTGGGCCATTTGACGAATATCTTATGCCATACTTAATTGGAACATGCATTTTTTACAATCCAATAAAAATCACAACAATCTCCAAGGATATGTGTTTTCATTTTTAAATGAAAAGGTGATTTTTTATTGAGGTACCCTTTACGAGTATTTGAATTCGTAGAGGAAAATTTATATTGTTTAAGTACTCCTATGTATATTGCACAGTGTGACAGAGAACAAATACCTGGGAAATGATTTTATTTTTCTTGTATATCTTTCTGAGTACAACAAGAAACCGGTTTTGAAATTTCCCGAACACCTCCAAAATCTGGAGTTACGGGTAAAAAACGGGATTTTGGATCTTACGCTCTTATATGTCAGTAACTTGGTTGAATATCAACCGATTTTAAGTTTTCGGCTGATTTGGAAAGAAGAAACTGCGGAATGGTGTATACACTTTTAAAATCACACTGAAGAAAATCTGTGTATTTTTCCTGTAAACTCATTTTTTTTTTATTTTTTTAACTTTGGTTGCGTTTTTACACAGAATTTTTTAAAAAAAACTTTTGAACTGAATAATAAAGAGAGTGTTCTTACGAATACTATTCGGTCCGTTTGAAACTGATTCAGTTATTCAACTTTTATTAAAACAAATTTTTTTGAAAAAAAAATACAATTTTTGGCCAAACTACTCAGAAATATTTGTTTGTCAGGTTTTTTGGTTGAATATCTCAGTATCCCGTTTGTCATGTAAACATATCGTTTTAGTATTTGTTTGATTTATTACCTCTTACACTTCAATCGTTCTTACAAATTCAGTCGCTGGTATGAGCCAGAATTTGATTGTGAAAATTGCTGAGCAACATTAAAAAATACAAAGTTCAACCTTCAATTTCTTTGCCCTTTTGTACGCCTATGACTTGGCATCATCAGCTCTGGTATAAACCAGATGATTGCTACTTTTGCGAAACAAATATTTCAGGGCATGCTTTTAAAACCCACAAAAATGCAAAGTACGCAAATGTAAGTGTGACAAAACCGATATCTGGTAATGATCAATCAAGTTCCGACAACGAGCATATGTGGTTTTGAAGCTGAAAAATATTTGATGGAAGAAGAGAACCTTCCATCCAAATCTACAACAAAGCGACATTTTGTTTCAAATGCATATTTCTGCGATCTCGTTCGCGATTTAAGTTTGTCAAAGCGACAGGCTGAAATCCTTGGGTCGCGATAAAGGCAGTGGAGTTTGGTGGAAGAAGATTTTCGTGTAACTTTCTGTAGAAGAAGTGACCGGACATTGTTATTTGAAGAAAGTTTTAAGACTGATGAGAATGACAGTAATCTCATATATTGCGCTGATGTACCCAAACTTTTTTCGGCATTAAGTCACAATTATAAGGCAGACGATTGGTGACATTTCATTGACTGTTCATGTAAAAGTACGTATTCAACAAACATATTTATTTTTAATAGATTTTAATTTTTTTATATAAAAATTCTAATGCTATTTCTAGACTTGAAAGCTGTTTACTGCATAACAAAAATCTGTTACCATCTGTTCCAATCGCATATGCGACTAGTACAAAAGAAACGTATGAAGTTATGAACCAAATCTGCGATTCGTCAACTATGACTTGCATAAATGGAAAGTCGTCGCTGATTTAAAGGTTTTGACCATTTTATTTGGTATGCAAGGATGTTACACAAAATATATATGTTATCTTTGTGAATGGGATACGTATTCGTGCACCAAATCGCTACGATCGCAAGGTATGGCCATCTCGTGACACATATCTAATAGGCAGGAAAAACGTTTTAAATAGTTACAGCTGATAAGGTTGTTCTGCCACCACTGCATCTAAAGTTAGGATACATGAAAAAAATTGTAAAAAACTTGATGTAAACGGTGAAGCTTGTTGCTATCTGCTAGCGGTGTTCCCAAAATTAAAGATGGAATTATTTTTTCACAGATCTATTCTTTGCTTTCGCATTAATCAGTTCTGATGAATTGCAGGTATATTCATTGGACCTCAAGTTTGTAAAGAATTTTATCAACAAGCCCAGTTTCGTTGAAAAACGCGCATGGAAGAGTTTTGTTGCACTATGTGATAACTTTCTTGTTAATCACAGAAGCGACAACTATGTCGCGATTGTTGATGAATTTTTGAGTGCGTATGGTGAAATGAGCTGCAACATGTCAATTAAAATTCATATTGTCCATTCACATCTAGACCTCTTCCCCGAAAACCTGGGCCAGTTTAGTGATGAACAAGGCGAACACTTTCATCAAGAAATAATTACATTGGAAAGACGTTTTGAAGGAAAAGATAAAATAAAAATGATTTTCGAATATTGCTGGTCAGTTATGATGTTCAATTGAAAGGATGTTCAATTACTTACGATGTTCAATTAAAAGGAAAACGGTCAAACAAACATTTCTATGTAGTATTGCCAATAATTGTATTTTTCAAAAAAATTTTGTTTTAATAAAAGTTGAATAACTGAATCAGTTTCTAACGGATTTTTAAAAATTACACCGAATTGTAACGCATCCAAAATTAAAAAATTACAAAAAATTTAAAAAAAAAATGAGGAAATATACACAGATTTTTTTCAGTGTGATTTTAAAAGTGTATACACCACGCAGTTTCTTCTTCCAAAACTTAATATCGGTTAAAATTGAACCAAGTTACTGGCATATAAGTGCGTAAGATCCGAATACCCGTTTTGGAGCCGTTTGGGAAATTTCAAAACCGGTTTCTTGTTGTACTCAGCAAGATCTACAAGAAAAATAGTATCACTTCCCAGGTATTTTGACTTCATTCTTTTTTGTCACACTGTGTTAACATCGCCACGGCGTGAGATAACACGGCCATTGAATTTGTCGCGCAAAAGAGCCATTGTTTCGTTAGCTGTGTGACAAGAGGCACCGTCCTGTTAAAACCACATATCGTCCACTTCTATATCTCCCAATTCGGGCCATAAAAAGTGCATTATTGTCTCGCGATAGCGAACACCATTCACAGTAACTGCCTGACCGGCCTCATTTTGGAAAAAATACGGCCCGATGATGCCGCCAGCCCATACACCGCACCAAACAGTCACTTTTTGTGGGTGCATTGTTTTTTTCGATAATCACTCTGGGATTATCATTCGCCAAAATGCGGCAATTCACTGAAGTAAAGAAGTGACTCATCACTGAAAATGATTTTCTTCGAAAATTGATCATCTACTGTTGGCATTTCTTGTCACCATTCTGACCTTTGATGACGTTTGGAATGGTCTAGAGGCTTTAGTATTTGAATCAATTGCACCTTGTAAGCGTGTAAATGCAAGTCTTTATGCATAATGTGCATCAACGACGACATTTTCATAATAAGCCTGACTAACTTTAACGCGTTGCTCGCTTGTGTATCTTTCCACGGTTCAAATTGAGTTAGACTGAAATTGAGAAATGTCAAATAAAATGCAGAAAAAACTTGTCGTTTGGGTGTGGTTTACATTCAATATCGGCCCTTAAAATTTAACCACTTTTTAAATAGCTGAAACCGATATAACCATGCTAAACCTCAAATTTACCATACCCATTAGAGGCTCCTTTTTGCTCACATTTTGAATGTAAGCGTTTAATTCGGTTTGGGTGCGTTGGTAAAAAGTCCGCACACGGAAGACGGGAGTGAGTGCATAAAATGTGAGATTTATTTTTTGACAAACGAAATCAAAATATGTTCGTGGGGTTGCACTTGTTTAACAAGCGAACACAAAAAATTCTTCTGTTTTTGCAGAAACGATGTCTTTGATTTTTATATATGCTTTATTTGATATTATTGGACCTGCTACATAGGAGCCTAACAACAAGTGTACGAATCTTAAAGTATAATTACATAGTGAATCATGACATGGATTCTGTGTAATGCTGTTCCCTGCGTCTCTTCGGCTGGCTTTGCATTAACTTGTTTAAGGTGGTATGTTAACTGATTTAGATCACACGTTTGAGAACTTTTAGCCTTACTTCGCTCAAACCTAAAGGTCTAGAGGACATTCACAGCCAGAGGATAGAGGTCTAGAGGACATTCACAGCCATTTACCGAGAGAGGAACTCTTTTGTAGTATATTACAGTAAACTCCAGATTGGTTGAGTCGATTTTATTAGTAGGCGTGGTATTGTACGTACTTACAAAACTGAGTATTTTAACCCAGATTTGGTTTAAACTCCTTGAAAGTGACATCGCATGTTTGATGTCACCTTTCAGTATCAATGGCAACCATGAAAATAGAAAGTGTACTTCATGGTGAGGGTATATAAAATTCGGCTCGCTACTACAGCATGAAATAAAACAAATTTTACTTCTCCATATCATATACGAGTGTACCAAATTAAATTTTCACAACTGTAACAAGGCATGTAATTGCATTTTGTGCATACCTACCAGAAACAATTTAGAAATGTTAAGACAGTTTGAATTAATTTATTTTCAAAGTCAATTTGAATGAAACACACACCAGACCCTTGCCTTTCTACTGTTGTTAGAAATCTGAAATAAAATTAAAAGAAGTATACTTTTAAATATTATACGAGGGTATATATATATATATATATATATATATATATATATATATATATATATATATATATATATATATATATATATATATATATATATATATATATATATATATATATATATATATATATATATATATATATATATATATATTGTTAAGCATTTGTTTACCACAACTTTATCTAGAACGTTTCTTTCATTTTATGGGGGTAAACGAATCAAAGCCGAACGGCGAATGCATAGGATGGCTGACGAATTTTGCTTCATGAAGAACTTCAAATATTTTTTTTTCAAATGTATGTAAATTATTGTATCTTATTATTCATCACTATTCTATCATTTGGAAATTAATAATTATTACTCGTAATTAAAGCTTTCAAACGAAATTTAAAAATAAAAGAATGTTATTATCTGTAGAGGGAATTGCCTCAATTTTTGTTCCTATGCATTGCTTAAAATTATTAAAATTTGTTGCATTTGACATGTTAACTCCCACTTTGCCACTCTCCCACCCCACGAGTGAAAATCAGTTTAGTAGAGCTATTTTTCGTTGCAGTTCTGCCAAAACAGGACACGCTACGTAACAAGTTGCAAACCACTCAAGTGTTGAAACCACCCAATGTTCAAGGGGACTCTCTTTGTTTTGTGCATCCATTGACCTATCTGTCGACAATTTCCTTCAAAAAGATAAGGTCCACCTATACAGCTTCAGAAAATTGACCGCCACAATGTAACTCGAGCTGCCTGCAGTTTTGTCGTATGCAATATCTGTGGATTACAGCCACTCCACAATCGACAATTTCGTTTGTTAACATTTCGATTTAAGTCAAGATGGGTCTTGTCAGACATAAACATGCTGTTTAAGCACCATTTTTTTAATCTTATGGCTAGGTTCCAAGTGAATTGGCTAGACTGCAGCATTCAATTTGAATGTTTTTAAATAATAAAGGGTAAGTAATGAAAATACTTGAGCAACATAATTTGTAGTGACAGTCTGCTAATACTTGTATTGAGCAGATTAGCTAGGTTTCGAAAATGCTGGATTGACTTGAACTGCATCAGCTACAGCCTCAATAGTTTCTTGCGCTTGAAAGGGGGGAAATTGACTTCTTGTGGTTGTTAAGGAGCCTCGATCTGCTCAGAGGAGTACTGTCAAATGTGCCCCTAAACACTCGTTGGGCGCAAATGTCAGACTCTAATGAGTGATAATTTCCATTTCATTTCTTTCATTACATTCAACGCTCACCCTGCATTGTATAGGCAGCTGTTAGACGGCCCAGAAGGTAATCTCTTACTCGTAAAAGCACTGGCATTTACAAGGTAGAGAAACTGGCCACTGCAATATATTAAATGTTCTAGACCGGATTTGAGCCTGGCTTATTTGTGTGAAAGTAGTTTGCGCTAACCATCACACCAAATTTCGCACAGAGCATTACGGTTACGGATTGACGGTCTATACTTAGCAGGGACATAAATACTGTTACAACATTGAACACACCCATTTCAACAGTAGAACTGAACATACCCCCTTAATGGGTTTTGAAAGCTAACCTCAATAGCGTTAGTCTGTAACGGGATTTTAAAATTGTTTCAACTTTCATCATGCAGTGGTCAGATAATAAGAACCGTATCGCTGTAATAGCGCTTTTCAAGTGTGAAATGAAAAAAAACGATATTTTCAAAACGATCCGGCCACTAGGGATTATCCGCATGTTCGTCTACCGATGCATAAAGCTGTTTGAGGAGACTGGTGATGTAAAAGAACGCCACCGGTCGGGCCGCCTACGCTCTGTTCAAACAAAAGCCGTTAAATCAAGAATTCACAGAAATCCGCTCCGTAAACAGAAAATCATGGCCCGTAAGATGACTATCACGCAAAAGTCCATGAGTCGAATCATTAAAAAAGACTTCGGGCTTTTAAACGACGACTGCAGCTTTAAAAAAAATAGGATTGAAAAATGCAAACGTCTTTTGAGGAAGCACGCTGATAACTTACACAGAAAAATTTTGTTCACCGATGAAAAAATTTTTACCGTTCAGGAAAAATTTAACAAAAAATGATAGAGTGATCCCAAGGTTGGAAAGGGTCATTACTTAGCTTCAGTCATGGTTTGGTGGGGTGTCTCTTACGATGGGGTCACTGACCAGCATTTCTGCGAACAAGGAGTCAAAACATTGGCCAAAGTTTACCAAGAAACCGTTTTGGAAGCTGTTGTGAAACCTATTAACAATTCCCTGTTCCAAAACCAGCCATGGACTTTCCAGCAGGATTCAGCGCCGGTCCATAAGGCAAAAACGTATCAGGCCTGGCTTCAAAACAATTTGCCAGCGTTCATTTCCTCTAAAGAATGGCCCTCCGACAGTCCAGATTTAAACCCATTGGATTACAAATTGTGGACGGTTTAGAGGACAAGGTTTGTCACAAAAGATACCCGAGCTGTGGCCAATTTTTCAATGGACGAGGTTCGTGCAGCTATTGACGATTGGTCAGTGCGACTTAAGGCGTGTGGAAAGGCACAAAGGCGGACATTTCGAATAAGTAGATTCTTTTTGGATACAATATACATCAATAAATATATTAAAAAAAACATTTGGTCCAAAAACATTCAGTACTTTTTATTGTACAGCATAAAACGTGTGCAACAGTATTTATGCCCCTACTAAGTAGTATCCAAATAGACGATTATTCTTCCTCCTCACCTTCAAGCATCGCTTAAATACAGTTCGCGCTGTCTTGTGTTTTACGATCTTAGTTAATTAAGAGTCACCTATGTCGTCACTTTTCCTTGTCTTATTCTATGGTATCTTTAGTTAGGAAGTCTACTTTGTCTTTGTTGGCATTGTGGGTTGAAATCATCGCGTATGAAAAGAATAGTAATCGTATCTAAGTCATCGTCGTAAGAATCTAAAACGATTTTGCTAAGCCAGCCCGTCCGTGTTTCGACCCGACCGTATGTCTGTGGAAAGCACATAGCGGGCGAAATCTGCATAGGGAGTTTTCCTTTATGGGACTAATTAAATCGAATGAAGTGCACTTTTGTGAGTTTTTATTTTACAAATCATAATTGTTTTGTGGACAAACAATGGTTAAATGGGTTAGTTACCTTAAAAAGGGCATCGTCGTTCTCATGCTATTTTAATGTTTTTTTTAGTATTCAACCTGCTCTATTCGAATTTGAAATATTTTTTCTTATCTGGTTTGGTTTTTAAGTGATGCTTTTTGAGCCATTTCCACTTTAAATTTTTTTTTTTTGTAATTTATGACCATATCCAAAAATATAAATAGCATTAATTGAGACTTTTGAATTTGAATCAAAATTTCAATGTGAAAAACAAAAAAAAAAATTCCAGACAAATTGCAAGTGGACCTAATGGCGATATAATCGAATTTCGGTAGGATCAGTTATAAGTTGATGCGAAATATTAGCACGAGCGGTTTTAATTAGAGGACGTTAGACGCGCTACGACCTTTCTCAAATTGAACTTTGTATTGCTATTTGAAAACATTGACCGATCTCCAATTTGGCTGGGGGTTTGTTTTTGGTTACTTAGTTTGCAGTGTCCGAAATATGAGCTACATCCAATATATATCATCTTGACCTGAAGCATTCAATTGACCAATTTAAGTTGTCTTTCTTTAGCTTAGACCTACACAACTTATAAAAGTTTCGTCGAAATCGCTAAATATTTGCGATCTGCACTTTTATTTCAACAATAGATGGAGTTTTATTTCAATGACTGATGGAAAGTGTCGATCGGTAAAATAAGTCTGGGGTATACATTCTTTTTTAAGGTGTTGCAAAAATCAGCACTGTGTTAAAGAAACTTTTTCGCCAGTGTCGCATAATTATCGAAATATCAAGAGAAGTGATTAATCAATGGTTAATCACTTGACGACGACGAGATTTTTTTTTTTGAAAATATCGTAAAATTTGGGCCACTCTTTTGAAATGTGTAAAAAGTAATAATTTGTTTTTCTTGAATGCCCATGACGATTGCGGAAAGTGAGTGGCAAGATTGCCAAACACTTGTATATATCAGACAATAAAATGTTCGTGGAATCTGATGTTTCGGGTGATAGATAGTAACATCAAAGATAAGACCAAGTGACGTTACCAGTAAGCAACGAAGACATTTGTTTATTCCATTAGCAATCATAAATTAGATATATTAAGCTAAAGTTTCTAACTCCTTCCAAGTCCCCACAGGGAGCAAAACGGTAGACAGTAATTATGTCATTTAAACAACTCAAAGGAATATATACCGCATGTGAGTAGAAATTGTTGTACTTAGGTGATCCATATCCATGGGCATTTTGATCCACCTAGTGGATATGGGGCAAAAATGCATTTGTTAATTTTTACAAAACTGCTGGCAAGAGTGAGTTGTATTTTCGTGGGCAATTGTGTGAAGAAAACTTGAAAAGTAAGGTTTACAACAGTAGTTCTCATTCGTTTGTGGAGAGCCTGGCCTTATAGAGTTCGGTTTTACTTTCAACAATTGCAGCAAGGCTTTCTGAAGAGGGTTGTCACGGACCCGAAATCATGATAAAAGTAGTGTGCAGCCACGAAAATCAATGTCACTTTGCCATTTTGTTAAAAACTTGTCTTCTATTTAAATATAGAAGCAAGAGGTCTTGAGCCGGTTTAATCCCTGTTCAATGTGCGAACCGGTTATTTATATATATTATCAGGAAATTCTATCTGTCCATTCGGACAAAAATTGATTTCCAGCTTAAATTGCGTTTTCTCTAATTACAGAAAGTGGCGTTGGGATCAAAATAGTATTAGAGGGAAGAGTTGCTGGACGTTTCGCCATATTTGGTCCAAAAAGCGCCCGGCATGATCAAAAAAGGGAGATCAAAAGTCAACATGGACTTATGGGTACTCAAATTAAAGCAAATTTTGCTAGGAGTCCACATATAGCAGGATTTATAATTGGCATCGTCATCAAATTGAATCTGGAAGTGAATCGGTTTCAATGGGTGAACTTAAATAGTTATCATGCACAAATATTTTTGGTGGTTACAAACAATTGCCATGAACACAATCTAAATGTCTCTGTTCCTTAGAGTGGTGCAGAATATACTTATAAACAATTGATTTTCTATATTAATTTGTTGTTGAAACATAAAGTAAAGTAATATTAAATGAAGTCAGTAAAATTTCTTGTTCCAAAACTGGATTGTTTCACGAGTTGTATGACGTCTCAACCTGTCTTATTGAAACCATACGTAGTCCACATAAACATCATACAAGTTAAGCAGAAATAATCTGGTTTTTATATAGCGGTATCGAGAAAAAGTAGCAGTCACTGCATTTTCGAAATAATATCTTCGTCAAATGCATTCCTTCGTTACCTCTCTCTCGTCTGGGATCGAAAGAACGCGTTGGCGACAACTATTTTAATTTCACGTGTATTTTAGTATAGGAAAAAGATGAAGTCATATTTTTTTCCATTACTACTCCCTTTTAATTCCATATGCACCGCATATACAAATATTCAGTTTAACTTTCGTTACGAGTTTTTGGCTGTCTGCGGATGTAAGTACGCACATACAGATGTATTCACCACGTTGGCAACTTTGAATTTTATGTCGAAAATGTAAATTTTAATGAATATTTGCACACAAAAGTAAATTTAATTGTGGATGGCAAAATAGATAGAATTTAACCACAGTGACAAACAAGTTTGCGAGATTCATCTTTATACTTGTAAAAATGTTAAAAAAATATTTTTTTTAAATTCAAAAACAAGGTAAACTTTTCCATTGTATATGGACCACAATTTTATTCATGTGGCTGCCTCAGCTGGCCTCGCAGAAACGCATACTTTCAGCTCAGTTTTCTATGACCAATTAATTATACGAATGGCTTGCTTGAATTCACCTTAAGCCCCTGTAGTAATGGAGTTTTCAAAAAACTGGTTATTTTAGAATTTTAGATATCTGTTTTATCGAAAAATTAGGCGGAGCAACCGGATTTATTTGTTATTGTGATAATAACAGCAAGTGAGAAACTTCCAGTCACATGAGACCACTTACAAATGAATTAATGATTAACAAAACAAGTTCGAATTGAAGCTTTATTATTTTAACGATAATTTGCTTACGCTTACGAGTATAACACGCGGAGAAAAAATATGGTTACTGTATGGTCACGACAATAATAATAAAATTATGTCCGTCGCAACTGTTCGTTGAATTTAATTTTGACAATAGTATGATTGGCGCAATGTTAATATTGTTGAAATGTAACTAAAGTATTACTCGTATTGCCAAATTTGAAAATGAAAATATGGTTGTAGCAACAATATAAATATGGTTGGTGCGACAAAGGTATTGCTTTTTGGGTTTTATGTTGACAATTATATGAGTACGGCAATCATACTGCATGATTGTAATTTCGATATGCTTTTTGAAACAATGTTCTTATAACGGATGCAATAATGCAATAATAGAATGGAATATGGAATTTAAAAATGTTCAAACAAACTGCTTCGGCTTTGTTTAACTGAAACACGCTTACATTTTTTAAAACTGGTTTTTTCTACCGTTAAATATACTCGTATCACTTCTATTATTTTGAATTTGATGTATATTTAAATGATTTTCATAATTCAAATCTATTGTTAACAACTTAACCCAATTTTAATAAATAATTTTTGGGGATCATAATATAATTGTGTGAGATCATTCTATGGTTGTAGAGACCATAACATCGTTGCGTATGAATCATACTGTGGTTGCGAGGATCATACTATAGTTGTATGTGAAACATACTATGGTTGTGAGGATCATAATATGGTTGTGAGGATCATGGTATGGTTGTATTTGAGTCATAGTATTGTTGTGAGGATTATAGTAATGTTGTACCACAACCATATATCCAACTCACAGAGAACAGATTTGTTGCCGCAACCGAACAGTAGTTGTTGTACGAACTGTCCACAAACAGAAAAAAAATATTTTTGGAGTGACAATATTCGAAGAGCATCGTACTAGTGTTGGGTATAAGGGTGTGCCACAACATAGTTGTGATGATTGTAATGATTTAGTTGCATAAGATGAATTTCGTTAGCAATCACCAAATGTTTATAATTGTAAAGGATATTCGGTTCGAAATACCACAAGATGATAAATATGATCATCGTACTGAACTCACAACTTGTTGTCATACCACTGAAACACGGAAACGTTTTTAGTTGCTACAATTCCTGGTTGTGGCAACCAATAGTTTTGAAACATTTTGTTGTTGTAACCAATTACACAAAATTTAACTTTTTGTGCGTTGTTTGTAATTCTATAGCAATTTTTTTTAATTTGAGGTCGCTGCTTTTAATTGTAATCATTTTTCTCCATCAGCTCGAATTTTTAAGTTAAAGGTACTAATCGTATTTTCGAGTTCTTTCCAAAATTGTGTTTTTTATAATAATGTAGTTGTTACCTTTAAAAAAAGTCAAGTGTTTTCAAATCACCAAAAAAATTACTGAGTAATGGCAGTTTTATAAAAAACAAAAAAATATTACACATTTTAATTTTCTTCACGCTCAAAGTTGATCGGTTGGCAACGCAAATTGTGCCTTGTATTAGCTTTATTGTATGTATGTTGTACGTACATAAAAATCGATTGAAAATTTAATGAGTTATACTAAGTTCGGTGATAACATATTTTTCTTGTTCACCGATTTCAATGAAATAAATCTCATTTGATTCAAAATATATTAAACTAAATGGTAATGCACTGTGAGTTTGGTCGCAATTTTTTTTTATGAATTTTTTAAGAACAAACATTTTTTTTTAATAAAATTGTTGTTTTTTTATATATCTGAAACTACTGGGACAAATTGAAAACAATGTAGGCACGACGGACTTAAGATAATTTTGTTGTATGATTGAAAAATGCAAACGTCTTTTGGTGATAACTTGCACAGAAAAATTTTGTTCACCGTCAAATTTTTTTTTCCGTTCAGGAAAAATTTAACAAGCAAAATGATAGAGTGTATGCGCGGTCTTCTAAGGAAGCATCTAAACTGATCCCAAGGGTGGAAAGGGTCATCACCCAGCTTTAGTCATGGTTTGGTGGGGTGTCTCTTACGATGGGGTCACTGACCTGCATTTATCCGAACAAGGAGTCAAAACATCGGCCAACGTTTACCAAGAAACCGTTTTGGAAGCTGTTGTGAAGTCTCTTAAAAATTCCCTGTTCCAAAACCTGCCATAACTTTCCAGCAGGATTCTGCGCCAGCCCATAAGGTTAAAACGTCCCAGACCTGGCTTCGAAACAATTTGCCAGCGTTCATTTCCTCTGAAGAATGGGCCTCAGGCAGTCCAAGTAATTTCCCTACTAAGTAATTTCTTTCAAATATTGGCAACTGTATTATTGAACTGAGCGTTCGGTAAGAAACGGGAAGATTCGCTATTTTCGAAAAAAAAATTGTTCAGTGATGAGTCCCCTTTTTGGCTCAACGGCAAAGTCAATAAACAAAATTGCCGCATTTGGGCTGAAGAGCAAGAAGAAGAGGTCCAAGGGGTGCCATTATACCCGAAAAAACCCCGGTTTGGTGTGGTTTATAAGATGGAATAATCATCGGCGCATATTTTTTCAAAAATGATGATAGCCGGAACGTAACCGTGAATGGTGCTCGCTATCGCGCCAAGATATCGATCTTTATTCTACCCGAAATTGAAGCCCGTAATCTTGACGACACTTCAACAGGACGGTGCAACTTGCCATACAGCTGCTCAAAAAGGGATGTAGTGAGAGGTCATTTCGAAAAGCAGCTAATTTCCCGTTTTGGCTACGATTCAGATTTTGGAAGCCAACATTACGCGTTTAATTAAAGCCATACCGGTCGAAATGCTCGAACGAGTCATCCAAAATTGGTCCCTCAGAATGGAAACTCTGAGGCGTAGTTGCGGCCATTTGATGGAAATTATATTCAAAAATAAATGCCATAAAATGTATTTTTTGTTTTGAAAAATTACCTCTCGATGGATCACCCTATATATGTACTTCAAGTACATCAATTGTGTAGGCAAACAGCCTCTGACTACAATTCCAAAAACTGAACAATACAAAGCTCCAACTTATATCCGGTTGGCAAAATAATTCAGTTTTGTTAACTAACCTACTCTTTGTATGTGAGTGCAGGCAAACTCTAATTAAACAAGAACAAGTCAGCAGTAAAGATCTCCACCAAACAAAATTAACACAGTAAAAATCCTTCGCAATGCCTTCTTATTGTTTTTGTTTTATATAATGAACAACAATCATGCACTGTAAAAGAGGTAGTGATAGTTTATTAAAATTTCTGCTTTTTTTGTCATTTGTCATTTAATAATGGAACACCATCCAATGCGCTTCGCTTTGCCAAATGGGCTGAAGATTGTTTGGCAGGAAATGAAGAATTTTACGGGAAAATCGTGTTTTCAGATGAAGCTCATTATCATCTCGGTGGCTATGTTAATAAGCATATTTGCCGCATATGGGGTTCAGAGAACCCACACAAAACTATTGAGAAGCCACTGCGCCAATAACGAGCCACTGTTTGGTATGGACTGTGGGCTGGTGGCATCATTGGGCCATTTTTCTTCGAAAATGAGCAAGAATCCGCCGCTTCCGTCAACGGTGAGCGTTACCGCGCCATTGCTTCGAAAACTTCAAAAGAAAGACATGGACGACATTTGGTTTTAACAAGACGGGGCCGCATGTCACACAGAATAATCGAATAATCAGCCGAAATTGTGATGGTAATTGGACGCCTCCAAGCTGTGATTTGAGTCCTTTGGGTTATTTTCTGTGGGGAGCCATTAAGGATAAATGTAACGCAAAGCATCCGGAGACAATGGAAGCGTTTAAACATAAAAATCGAAGTTGCCGTTGATGAGATTCGACCCGAAGCAATCGAAAATATACTGAAAAAATGGATTGATCGGATGACGTACTGCCAAGGCAGTTGTGGCAATCATATGAATGATATTGTATTCCATTTTTACATGACAAAGTTCAACCTCTTCAAAATTTTTTACAAAATTATCAGATTTTTTTTACCGCCGATTCAAGTTTAAAATTTTAAGTGGCCCACCCAGATACATGTTTGTATGTTAGTCTTTAAAACCTGAAATGCTTAGTTCATGGTCGCAACAGTACAGTATGATTGCCGTAATCATATTATTGTTAAAATATATATCTCACACAACAGTACTTTTTTGCACTAACCATATTTTCATTTCTAATTTGACACTAATACTACTGGTATTGCCACACTTCAACAATATTATTATTGACGCAATCATACTGTTATCAAAAAGAAGTTAAAAAAATACTATGTTTGCAACAAACATACGTTTATTGCAGAGAACATATTGTTGCCGTGACCATATAGTAACCATATATGTATTCTACCGCTGCAAACAAATGTTGATTGGGTTCACGGGAATTTTCAGTAGAGGGAACTTTGTCGGTGGAAGAGACAAAGTATCGGTAACCTTATCTGATTAAGATGATTATTAGAGCTAAATTCGTAAATGTATTGGTTGTTATTGTAGACTGCACTCTTTGAGTTCGGTTGTCATTATCACGAACGTTTGTCAACTGGACCAACTGATGATAAAGTCTTCGCTCATGTATTTAATACGATCGACTTAGTATAAAAATTTTATTTTTTATGAAATCTACAGAATCTACTGAACAGCCAAATGAAAATATTCAGTAAAAGTGGTTCGTTTCGATTACACATTTCTCAAGTTTTTGAATTGACTATTTTGTTTTTTCAATATTTCTGATTTTCGACTTCTTAAACTAGGATTTAATCGTGACTAGAACTGATAAATTATTAAAGAAACTATATCCTTTTGTTAGGAATATAAATGATTTGTTACAAAAGTTAACTAACTTCAGAAAACGTATCTGTTGCAACCACCAATAATTGGTACCAACGTAACATTCATCTCATAATTAGTCGGTTGGTATAACCATTTTATTAGCTGGGAGTATCGTAATATTATCATTGCAATCATCTCTTGATATGACGAACCATGTACATATCAAAACAATGAAATGTTGGTGATTGTACCAAAAGAGTTTTTCTCCAACCGAATATTAGTAGTAGTTCTATGTGTAAAGATGCAGAGAATTTGTACACACAAATACATACTTTATTAAATTTAAAATGGGCTTTTTATCTAGCCCAGTTTAATCGGTTAATCGAAAATGCAAACAAGACCGATGTTTAACGAAGGAATACTGCATTTCCAATGTTGCCACCACTCCCAAATTCGAGACAAACTGTCACTGTCTGGCCATGCACTTCATGTAGCTAGTCCATGGGAAGTTGTCAACGAATAGTAAGAGGTCAATGTGCAAAATTCGCACCTGGCTGGTGCGTAAAATCATCAGTTGTTTACATTCTCGTCAGTGCAGGCCGTACGATGACTGGGACCATATCATGAAAAATTGCGGAGTTCTCAATTTCATGGCATTTGTGTGGGTTGTTCCATAGGGGGGTCTGGAGTCCAATTTTATATCAATGGCTTTATAGACTAATTATAACAATTGTTTTGTTTGCTGTAGAACTATAAATTAAAATATAGCAAGATATTTTATTTAAAATATCACGTAAACTAGATTTAAAGCAAAGATTGGATATAATTTCGCCTAGAACTGCACCTTTCGCAATGAGCCTAATTTGCGGCACATAGAATGTTCGTATGGTTTTACATCTTGCTCAAGTTGAATCTTAAAAGCTTGTGAACAAGATCTTTTTTGCTAAGGACGGCGCTGAATCGATTGCTGTGGGTCTGCTTTAATAGAAGTTGAGTTTGACGAACAGAACCATTACTTCGATAGATAATTTCAAAAATTGGCAAGCACTTCTCTTGTGCTAGTTTACCTATTTACTCAAAGCTGTGAACCTGTTAAAAAGCACCACATATTCTTGAGAACTGGTATTTAATCAGATCGAAATATTAAAAGAATGTGAAACGGAGGCGAAATGGTTTATTGGTGTATGTTAATATGGCTTTTTTAACCCTATACGCAGTTTTAAAATAATATTACGACATTTAAAATGTAAAAACGGTCGTTTTAAAAGATATTCTGAGAAACAAGCTAACAAAGCTAACAAGGCATGGCTCAAATCCCTCAACAAGCCTTTATACGGATTTAATTTAAACTTTGGTCACAGTTTTTTTAGGAGTAACAACTGATTCAGTCCACTCCTTTCTCAAGCAGTAGACTTAGGGGGTTTCACTGTGCTCATGAATTGATATTTAATCATCAATAGAACATCTTTAAATATTTTTTTTCTCTAGCTGCGTGCAACTTTCAGGTCGATATCGTACCTTCTAGTTTATTTCATGTAAAAAATCAGCGATAAAACCTACCACGAAAAAGCGACAATCCCCTAAATAACATGTCACATTAGGGACACACTTAACCGTTCACTTATGTCAAGTTAAGCTGTGCAAAAACACAAACGAATGTCACAAAGTGTCACTTGTTTGAATAAATATTTAAAATTGTTTCACGTGTTTTGGAATCTTATCCCGCTGGTGTTTGGCGAAGAATGAAACGAACAAAAAGGAGGAGGAATAACTCCTCAAAAAGAGCAAAAACGAAAAGAAGATACAACATCTTTGTGTTCGTTTTAAGCGTCTCCCCTCCAAATCTGTCAAAAACAATACATTTCAATCACACATCACAACCACTAAAACAATACATTTTTTATCTCGCGTTCACAATCACAGTACGAAGCTGAACACTCACAGGCACACGAGTGGCCCAGGGAAAATGGGATGGCGCTGGTCCCAACAATCACAGTTTGTACTTGCGTTGCAAGTTTACGGTTTTCGGTTTTTGATTAATAGAACGGAAATATTTGTTGTCGTAACCAGTTGTTGGTTTAACGATGAATTTGCAGCAAATCTAACTGTAACAAATAAAAGCGTAGTTGAATTCGGTCAGGCCGAGTCTTATGTACAAACCGCCGTAGAGCAGATACTCTTGCTAGTTTATTTTTTCCGATAAACCATATGTTACTTATAGGGAAACATTTATCCCACTAGGCCGATTACGTCCATCATTGTGCAAAAATTAGAGGCCCTAGCTTAATTCGTTATTGCTAACCTGCTTTCAACAATAAAATAGAGTTTACTGAACCGATCTTCTTGGCATTTTCACTCAAAATAGCGAAATACGCTTAGGGGAAAGAGGGCACCCCCTTTTTAAAGAGTTATAACGTCAAGAATATAGGCCCAAACGTTTGGAAATTTATGTATGAAATCACTACCTGTACCGAAATGGTTTATTTTTTATTATATAGGTCCAAACTTGAAAAATGTTTAAAGTTTCATCGAAATCGGTTTATAATTGCAATCTGTACTTGGATATCAACAATGGATGAAGAGACAGGCAAACGTTAATGTTTGCTTGCTTTCTATGCGACAAAAATTTGAATTTTTGACTCAGTAATAGCCATCAAAACGACAAACCAACCAAAAATCTATAAAGTTTTGTTTTTTTCTGTAGTTTAATAAAAAAACACAAAATACTATATATGGCCATTTCCAGTGAAAGAACCACCAAGTCGAAAAAACAAAAGTACTTAAGAAAAAGTCTGTTTCGATATTTTAAAAAATACTGTTCAATAAAACTGTACAACAGTTTCAAGCTTTCCCTCAAATTACGGGGTTCTGACAATGGGTTATGAAAGAGAAACCAAACAAAATATACGTTGGTCGGCGTTATGATAGATCACATCGAAATTTCATTTTAGAGGCGGTTAAAGTTTCCCAGCTCTGGCAGCATATCGGTATAAAAAACTATGTTTTTTACATCTGAGGTGTAGGGTATGTTCAGCAACTTTGTGCAACTTTTGGAATGGCAAATTTTTTAAAGAGGATATTGACCCTCTAACTCCCCCTCATACCGGCATTTTTTCGCTTTATTTTAATCAGTTGTAAAAAACACTTCGAAAACGGAGAAGGGCGGGTATGAACTGCTCTACAAGAATGTTAGCTATACAGTTTTACTATATACACACCAAACTTAACACAAACACCAAAAAATGTTCAAAAATGAACGATTCAAGACATTTCAGAAAATAGCAAATAATGCAGGAAAATTTGTTGATTTTTAAATTTTCCACATACTGGCAAAAATTACTTCCATTTTGTTGTCCCGTTCGCGATCTAACATTTATCTTGAGTATTTTGAAGTTACACAATTGAATTTGCACTCAAATGTAGTGCTACTGAAAAGCAATTAAGCCTTTAAAAAGAGCTTAAAAAAGTGTTACGTTTTCATACTTATATATGAATTTTCGCGATACTAGAAATGCCCATATAAAAACAGA
Organism: Hydrotaea diabolus; assembly: GCA_963513945.1. Taxonomy (NCBI): domain Eukaryota; kingdom Metazoa; phylum Arthropoda; class Insecta; order Diptera; family Muscidae; genus Hydrotaea; species Hydrotaea diabolus. The sequence goes on from OY740718.1 coordinate 41,797,577, forward strand.
AATGTAATGAACTAAATGTAGTTGTCATGCTGTTTTCTACTTCTACGCAATTGCTTCAAACAAAGACTCTAATTTTCAAGATATATCATCAGCCATTTTTGGGTCGAGTTTATACACACAAAATAGGGGTCTCCTCTGAATAAGGGGCAAAACCATTAAACTATAATTCAATAGTCAATGACCCGTATTGCCACATATTTTTATATGGGTGAAATTGCTACTTTAGCGCACAACGGAAATGCTAATGCAGCTATATCTAAATCTTAACAAATGCTCTTTAATAGCTTCCGTCCTTGGCCGGAAAAAATAAACAATTGCGATCTGTAGTGCGATTATAAACTTAAGATGGACGGCAGAGGGCGGATAGACGGACAGGTATCGTTTAATTGAATCGTATCATTTCTAGCTCAAATATTTTTGGTATCTTCAAACATTTGTTATGTTCTAATTTATTATACCCAAGTATCTTGTTTCACAGAGTGGTAACCAAGGTTTATAAATACAAGGTTACGCCATCAGCAAAAATTGGCGTTAGGTGACGTAGTTGGTGACAAACATCAAAAAGAAGTGGGTTGCCAGCTCTATGTCTGCCTACTTTTAGTTAACAAGGCTAAGATTTCATGTGAAAAATGTACATATTGCAGTGAGTTGGCAATATGTGAGTATGTGTATAAGTAACATTTTTATTGTTTGATTAGAAACATTTAGTTAAAAAACATTGTGGCTAACGAATCAATATTTAAAAAAACACATAGAAGAAGCTGAAGGTGTTGAACTTGAAGAAAATGTAAAAAGAATGTTTTTCCGGTGCAGAATGTACTTTAGGTTAAGAATATTAAATGCCGACATTACCAAAAATATTTATACCAAAAAAAGAAAATTAAATAAAACTTTAACTTAATATACAAAAAATTGTTCGTTTTTCGCTAATAAATAAATTGATGGCAAAAATAGTCAATTGTCCCACTGTTATGAATACACAAATATTATCAGCTGTTAGCTCGAAATTTTTAGCCAATAGGAACAAAGTTTGCGTGACGTCATTGGTGACAAACGTCAAAAACAGAAAAGGGAATGGGCTGGGATGGCGTAACCTTCTATACATAAACCTTGGTGGTAACAACCACCCAATATAAGACAGGCGTATGAGTGTGGCGTATGAGTTATTTTCGGTAGTTAAAATGTACCTCATACGCCGTACGGTCCACAAACTACGCATTGTGTTTGCTTTTTGGTTAAAATGTATGAAGACATTTTTTTATAGTATTTACTTAGTAGGGACATAAATACTGTTACACCATTGAACACACCCATTTCAATAGCACCCATTTCAATAGCAGAACATACCCCGTTAATGTCATATGGGTTTTGAAAGCTAACCTCAATAGCGTTAGTCTGTAACGGGATTTTAAAATTGGTTCAACTTTCATCATGGAGTGGTCAGATAATGTAATAATGTATCGCTGTAATTGCGTGTGAAGTGTGAAATGAAAAAAGCGATATTTTCAAAACGCTTCGGCCACTCGGGATAAGCCGCATGTTCGTCTACCGATGCATAAAACTGTTTGAGGAGACTGGAGAGGTAAAAGACCGCCACCGGTCGAGCCGCCCACGCTCTGTTCGAACACCGCATGTCATCAAAGCCGTTAAATCAAGAATTCACAGAAATTCGCTCCGAAAACAGAAAATCATGCCCGTGAGATGAATGGCACGCAAAAGTCCATGAGTCGAATCATTAAAAAAGACTTGGGACTTGGGGCTTTCAAACGACGTACCGGACATTTATTTACTGCAGCTTTAAAAAAAATTAGGATTGAAAAACGCAACCGTCTTTTGGAGGAGCATGCTGATAACTTGCACAGAAAAATTTTGTTCACCGACAAAAATTTTTTTCCGTTCAGGAAAAATTTAACAAGCAAAATGATAGAGTGTATGCGCGGTCATCTAAGGAAGCATCTGAACTGATCCCAAGGGTGAAAAAGGGTCATCACCCAGCTTCAGTCATGGTTTGGTGGGGTGTCTCTTATGATTGGGGTCACTGACCTGCATTTCTGCGAACAAGGAGTCAAAACATCGGCCAAAGTTTACCAGGAAACTGTTTTGGAAGCTGTTGTGGGGCCTCTAAACAATTTCCTGTTCCAAAACCAGCCATGGACTTACCAGCAGAATTCTGCGCCGGCCCATAAGGCTAAAACGTCCCAGACCTGGCTTCGAAACAATTTGCCAGCGTTCATTTCCTCTGAAGAATGACCCTCAGTCAGTCCAGATTTGAGCCCATTGAATTACAATTTGTATACGGTTTTAGAGGACAAGGTTTGTCACTAAAGATACCCCAACATTGGATCTCTTAAGACTGCTCTGGTTCGAGCTGTGGCCAATTTTTCAAAGGACGAGGTTCGAGCAGCTATTAACGATTGGCCAGTGCGATATAAGGCGTGTGTAAAGGCAAAAGGCGGACATTTCGAATAAATAGATTCTTTTTGGTTACAATATATGTACATCAATAAATATATTAAAAAATATTTGGTCCAAAAACATTCAGTACTTCAGGGGGTCCGTCAACCAAATTTATCCAAACTGCAAAAAAATATATTTAGTTTTGTGAGAAAATGTTATAGTTATATTAAGGCCCTATGTCTATGTACTCATACTCGTATATGGTAATCCATTTTTTATATCTATATGACTCAAATCGATCCAAGATTTGTTATATACCAAACCAAATTTGATTGAAATCGGGGAAAATGTGGATGTTCTGTAGCAGTTGTATGCTATATCTGGAGTGATCCTTGCACTGGGGCGACATCAAAACGTCATACAGGTTGAGCTGACAACTGTTCGATCGTTATGAACTGTACCAAATTTCATCAATATTGGATGTACTACATGGCTTCATGACTTAATACATAAAATCGGTTGAACATATGTGTGGGAGCTAAATCTTTATTTAAACCGATTGTAATAAAATTCAATAGCTCTTGTCCGAAAAAACATACTTTAGAAAATTTCATGAGGATCGGACACCAGTTGCGACCTGAAGTTTGAAATCGTGATGGACGACGAGAGCAGGCGGAAAGACGAACAGACAAATATTGTTAAATCGAATCAACTAAGGTTTTGATTCAAGCGGTACACTTAGGGCTTAAATGTTTTTGGTAGTTACTTATTCCATACATAAAATTACGAATTTTCTTGGCTTTTACGAGTACATACAAAGCAAAAGCCGGAAAACCATACAGCAAAAAACCGGGTAAGCCGATATGTCGGATTTAAGCTATTTATGAAAAACCAACTGATATAAAAACCGAAATGTCGGATTTCGGTTTTGGACATTTTAATGAAACATCAATCATTTGGTTACAAAAAAAGTTGGTTGCGACAATGAATCCAATATCCTTGTGTATGAATTCTAATAAAATATAAATATTTATTAATCACTTTACTTTGCTTTAAATTGGCAAATGATTTTTATCCAGTTGTTTTACCTCTTGTCTATTTCCTATCTCGGTAGAATGATGGGGAATGTATTTCGTCTTTACTTCCACCTGTTGGGTGATTCTTTTTGGGCCTAATTCTGAATCTGATACCTCTTGATAGTCATTCTTTTAGTTAAAAACATTTCGTCGCAGCATTTCATAAATTTTAAGATTTTTTCGTAGCTCCAAGAACTTGAATACGATAAAATTGTCAAGTTGTAGGGATAATAGATTCTTTTGTATGGGTCCAGGGGTTGGCATTCGATATTTACAATGTTAATTACGCAAAGTAAAACTATAATTACTTACAGGTTTGCTCAATTTTATCACAACTACGTTCTGAGTTTTAAAAATCTAACTGACTAACAATGCCATAATACGAGAGTGTACACTTCGATCGTAGCGAGTATATGAAACACTCTGACAGAGTATTGAATGTTTAAAAACATATTCCGTTTGGAATCAAGTGTACCCATTTTCGCACACCAGTGACAATCATTGGCAGCGGAATAGTAACTCTCACATTACTATCGCTGAGTCCCCCATACTTTTATTCGAACGTGTATTTCTTGATTCCTAAAGTACTCGAACGCGAACACATTAGAAGGGAGCCAACCAAAATGTTTTTTTCATCTTTTCTTCGATTCCAGTAAATCCTTTTCGCTGTTTCCTCTGTCATGTACTTGTATCGTATCTGTGCGCTTTTCTTCGGCATGCTTATAAGCGTGTGTTTGTATTTTGCTATGTGGTGGTTATACTCGTACGCAAGCATCATCGTTGAGGTTCCGCTGGAAATCAAGTAGTCGCATTAGAGGACACTCAGACGAACAAAAAAGGATTTACATCGTTCGGTTTGTACAGACGACATACAGAAGAAGTGACATTTGCAATGCTTTGCATTTCTACGTAAGCGAATGTAAAGTACGAAACAAAGACGCATCCGCAACATTCCTTGACATTTCGTGCAATGATGGCAAAAAGAACGCAAAGCATCCACGTGACATACGACGCTTGTTGTGACATGCATCACGACTAATTGAATATTAACGTATATTTTTACAGATTAAGTCAAGATCAAAACTACCTATCACACTGTCAAACGCCCCTCCATATTGGCTAGTTGGAACATGGTTTGCCTGTCTTCCGAATAAAAGTGAAGTAAGTTGAACATGTTTTTTCGTCTATGTTGACGTTCTTTCGAAATGTGGCTTTGATTGTGTCAATTGAACTTGCCAGACTCTCCTCCGTAAGCTGATGGGTAGACTATATTTGTAACTCCGTTTGCAACACCTTAAAAACGCAACTAGTAGAGCAGTGTAAATTAGCCCGTGGCCGACTATATCATTCGAGATATATTTTGCATATTGAAAATGGGATTTTAGACCGCCTTGGAGGGCTATAAATCCACTATGATTTTATTTATTTTTTTTTGGTACCCATAGTCCTAGGGTCCGTCACCCATATTTAATCCAAATGCAGAGATAAATTACTTTTTATAGTTATGAAGTGCACATAGAATTATAGGCCATTTTCTGGCCCCCAAACAAACTATATGGTTTAAATTGGTGTTATATTGGTCACATACTTTACAAATATGAACGAAATCGGATTAAACAGAGGTTGTCTGTAACATCGTCAAATTTCATTAAGTTAACTGTTTTTCGAGACATCTAAGGCTAACGGCATAAATCGATAAAACGTGTGTGAGGAAGCCATATCGAAATGGGAACAGATGTTTTTCATTTCCATAACGTCCATCCTATGTCTGCAATAAGATTGAATGTAGTAAATATGCGGATTCTAGAGCAAAAGACTAAAAATAAGTTGTACATATGTGTGGAAGCTATATCTTAATTTAAAACGATTTTCCATAATTTAAACAAAGTCCGGGCTTGGCCCAGAAGACTTAGTTGCGTCAAATCTCATCAAGAGTGAATATCGTGTTGGCTTTTGGAGCTAAAAATATACAATCGGATGAACATATGTGTGGAAGCAATAACTCAGTCTGAACCGAATTTCTTCCATTTTTATTCTTGCTCCAATAGACTGCCCTGTGCCTATTTAAATAAATACTTTAGAGCTATTTTTTAATCTGAACCGATTTTCTTCAATTTCAGAAAACTTACAGTTTACGTGGCTTACAGAGCTAACCCCATAATGTTGGATGAACCATGTAAGTGCTTGGAAACATTGCTGCAAAAACACTAAAATAATTGCTGTGGCCCAAACACACATACGTTTTGAGAATGCTTCAAACATTTATATGTTTCCTGCATGATTTGTGTGCATGCAAATTTATTTTTATATCCGTGTTGGGAAATAAGATATGCCCACATAGAACTGATTTTTGCCACAACCGAATTATTTGCCAACCGAATTGGTGGTTGCACTTGTACTGTCCATGTATTCCATTGCACACGGAATGAGGATTGTATACACGGCAATTTTCAGTAGTGGGAATTGACAGTATCGGTTAAAGGGACATAACATAGGAAACTCTAACCAATAAGGATGATTATTGTAACTGAATTAGTACATATATTAGTTGTTTTTATAGATTAATGACAATAAGAACTCTTTAAATTCGGTGGTTATTGTCACGAGCATTTGTTAACTGTACCAAGTGATGTTTAAATTTTATGTATTCGATTACCAAACCGAAATAATAGTATTTTTATTTAAACAGGGAGTAACCGGCTCGATATCTCTTGCATCTAGATTTTAATAGATGACAAGTTTTTTACAAAATGGCTAAGTGATATTGATTTTCGTGGCTGCACACTGCTTTTATCGCGATTTCAGAACAAAACATTATTTTATATAAATTTTATAATTACCGATTTAAAAATATTTATTCTTTTTTTTAAAACTTGGTTTTTACTTTTGAATCTAATAAAGTTGGTATGCACAAGTGGAACGATTTTATGCATTAAAGTGGGTCAAAAAAATTCAATTTTAAATTTAAAGATTCAACAAGTTTTAAGATAAGGCTGATTATGATAAATTATTTATGTGAAGTTAAGTGAAATTTTGAATATAAATATTTCTGGCTACTTAGGGGTAAAAATATGCACTTTCATATCGATTATATTTTGCGATTGTGATTTATAAAAATGAGTGGAAAAAATTAAATTCATAAATCGCCTTAGTGTGTCAATTTTGGTTTCACTTTTTCGAAAAAATCTTAAGAGATAGGAAATTAAAATTTTCTACGAAAATAAACAACATTCGATTTTATTTAAGACATTTCATCACGAAAATTAAGTAAAACAAAGAAATATGTATTACTTATAACCTTAATTTATAATGTATAGCAATGCAAAATAAAATTCCTTGGACCATAAAAAATAACTTGGACCTACGAGGGCCGGCCTGTTTGGAATTTACTATAATAAAGTTAGTCTTTCATTGCTAGAAAAACCCTTCACCCTTCAATTGGTTAATTCTTATAGCCACACGGAGGAAAAAACGGCCTCTGTAACATATTGTCCCAAACATATTTTGCAGGCAACATATATATGTTTGGAGCAGCTCCCAAACATATTATGTTTGGGCTAGCAGCAATTTTCCCAAACATACATATGATTGTATGCAAACATATATATGATTGTGTGTAAACATGTATATGATTGTATGCAAACATATATATGATTGTGTACAAACATATATATGATTGTGTGCAAACATATATATGATTGTGTGCAAACATATATATGATTGTGTGCAAACATATACATGATTGTATGCCTCATGTACATCGCCACACTCTACGTCAAATAAAAAAATACAATAACAACAAACATTTTGATTTTTAGGCAGCAACTTCTGCAAGAAAGAAACATCAACCCAAATGAATTCCAGCCATGAGAATATATCGCATACATTCTACTAAAGTCACACAACTCGAAATTATTAATTTTCGAGATTACTTGTTAAAGCGGTTCAACATACACATATCTATCAGCTCAAAAGAGATCAATTTATAGTCATATTCTGTTACCAATTTCTTCTAAATAAATCACACTTTTTTCTGAAAAGTAGTTTACGAGCTGCAGAATAGTTTTTTGAGTTTTCTGAAAATTGCAAAATTTTGAGTTGTGCCCATTTAATAGAATTTTTGCGATATGCACAGCAAGTCAAAGCTTCAATAGTAGATTGCACTCTTTACTACTGTACCTGGAGTCATTCCAGATGATAAAAAATGTTAGTGCGTGAGTGTGTTTGTTCAAAGAACATGATAAGCGCACATAGTATGTACATATGTATGTTGACAAAATAATTTGTGTAGGGCAATAAACGGCGTCAGTATTACAGAACGTTTTGTTAATAAAATGATTTGATATATTTAATTTATATTTAATTAATAATCTTCTTCTTTTATTTTGAATTTGTTGTTCGTTGTAAAACAACAACAAATTTCTTTCACCGTTCACCAAATACATATTCAATAAAAAAACGACCTTAAGCTTAGCCAGACGAGTAAACAGCATCAAATAATAATACCCTTTGGTGTCGGTCCCATTCCTCCTCCTCATACACACGGTTACCATATATTACCCTTCTTTGCACAAAACGATGAGTCATACAATAACGCTCTCTGAGAGTAATACTCTCTAAAAAAATATGTTCTAACATATTTTTTTGACAAAAATATGTTAGGACACAATCATATCTTTTTTTGATATGTTAGAATTGTGCCCCTAACATATTATGATTGTGGGCAAACATAATATGCTAACACACAAACATATATATGATTGTGCCCGTCCCCAAACATATATATGATTGCATGCAAACATATTTTTAACATATTTTTTTCTCCGTGCACCAGTTGCGGTAACCAAAAGTTTTACTGAATTCGGTTGGTCTAGCCGACAAATCGGATGTAAGAATCGTAATATTATTGTAGCTACCATCTTAAGGTTAATCAAACCATGTACCCATCAATGCCATGGAATGTTGGTGATTGCAACAAAAAGTATGTTTATCCAACCGAATATTGAAAGTTCGGACCAATTTCCAACGGATTCTACGAGTATCTCCGCGTGTGGTTTTATATCCTGCACCGAAGGGTGGATGATATATTAAATTTGTCTTTACGTTTTTAACAATACGAAATATAATTGATCCCCATAAAGTATTTATATTCCTGATCGTGATAAAATTCTAAGACGATCTAGCCATATCCGTCCGTCTATCCGTGTGTCTGTTGTACGCACGATACCGGTCAAATGAATCAATCTATCCTGGAATATGGACTGTTGATGGCTTATTGTCAAAAGCAGTTTGGGATTGTAAATGGGCAAAATCGGCCCAAGGGGAGAAAAAGTTTCCTTTCAAGGGACTAAAGCTACCTCGGTAAAAAGTAATATTTTCTGAGAACTTGCTTGACAAATATTTACTTTTTGTGACAGAAAATAGTCAGTATTGGTACTGTTAGTTGGTTGGGACGTACTTTTTGGATCACGTAGCCCAAAAAACGTCGCGCATGGGTTTAAATGGGATATTAATGGGCACTGCAATTTAAGTAAATTTTGGGCTGCATGGGCCGAAAGGGCTCAAAACGGACTAGTTTATGCGCTTTAGTAGCGTTTAGACGGTGAAGGGTATATATGGTTCGGCCTGGCTGAACTTAACGACGTTTTGACTTGTTACCCTTAATTCCCAAAAGGCCATTTAGAGGTGTAACGCTTACTGAGTACACACGGAGAAAGCATTATGTTAAAACTCGCAGAAAAGCTCAATTCGGGCATGGCTGACGGTATTATACCCTGGACTTCTGGACGCAAGCAAAAGCAAGCAAATCCAAACTTAAAATAGGTTTAGGACCCCCTTAGATGGGCTCTAAAATAACCTAGATTTTAAAACTTATGTTTTGTGAGAAAATGTCATTACTTTTGGTAAAATCGGTTGAACATACATGTGGGAGCTATATTTTAATTTAAACAGTTTTTCTCTAATTTCAAACGTGTCCGTCCTTTGTATATGGAACCGAAATGTGCTTAATTTTTATCAAGATTGGATGTAGTACGAGTATGTGTCTTCTAGAGCTAAAAATATATAATCGAATAAACGCATGTGTGTGGAAGTTATATCTAAATCTGAACCGATTTAATTTCAATAACATTCTCTCTAGGCTTAAAAACTTACTTCTGCCAAATGAAGATCGGACAACAATTACGACCTGTAGTTTGCTTTAGATAGATATAGGTGGATCTAGCTCGAATACTTTTGGCAGTTACTAATATTTGACATGAAACTAACTTACGATATGTTTAGTTTATTTTATTGAGACTTTTTTCAAAAACAATGACAGAAATATACTAGATCTGTGTACAAGAAATTGCTTATGACTATAATGCATTGTCTAAATTACCAAAACGTGCAGCTAACGGCACCAAGCCTTTTCTGTCTAAAGTATATTTTTAATTTGTATGTAGCTCTGATTAGTGTGTTCGCCCTTGCTCCCGAGGCTAAAGTGGTCTTAGGAGTGAAATATCCTAGAATTTAGCTTAAAAGTATACTTATAACTAGGCTAAAATTAGGGGAGGGGTTAATTACAAAAAAGGAGAGGATAGGGAAATCAAAAAAAGAAAATATAGGTAGAAAAAAAGAGGTATCAAAATCTGCCCGACTTTCACTCAAAAATCCAATCGGAGATAAATAGCAAACATTTGACCAGCGAATGTCCTTCTGGGCATTGCAAATATCGGTTATAATGGAATTCTCGTGAAGGGAAATGCTTGTAATAAATTTATTAATTACGTCACAAATATACAAATACTTGACATACACAAAGCCTTAACCTAGCGTTGGCGTTTTTGCCCACATTTTAAGTTACACCTTTTGGTACAAACGAAAACACCATTAGAGACGCAAAAAGAAATGTCAGATGTTCGTATCCGCGTTATATGTGAGTCATGTACGCTAAAATTAACATCACTCCCACAGTAATAACAACAACTGGTCAATTACTGAAAATTAACATTTTTCGCAAGTTTGAATTCAGATTGTTAGTGAGTTATTTATGTGGAACTTAAGGGGGGTCCAAACTTAATGCACGATGCTAATTGTTAGTCACACGTTAACTTCAAGTTTTTTGCCCAACATGTCTTTATTTCAGTGTTTGACAAATTCAACCATGGAGAGGTACAAAATTGAGCAGCGCGTTAAGGTTGTTGAAGCCATTCACGAAAATGGGTGTTTCAATCAAAAACCATTTCGTCGGCATAATTGACCAAACGTGACCACAGTGTATTCGTTAACAAGCTGAATTGTCACATGGGCATGTGCAGAATACACGAGTGATTGTTGAAAAGCCGATGCATACTACTTCGATGCTGTGTACTTCTTCGAAAATGAGGTTGGCCAAGCAGTTACCGTGGTGTTTGCTATCGTGAGATGATAACGGACTTCTTGGAGCCAGAATTTGACGATAGGGACCTGGACAATCTGTGGTTCCAACAGGATGGTGCCTCTTGCCACACCCAACGAAATTCAATTCATTCATTGCGCGAGAAATTCAATGGCCTTGTTATTGCTATCTTACGTCGTGGCGATGTTATTTGGCCGCCACGATTATGGGGTTTCACTACGTTGGACTTCTTTCTTCTATTTAAAAGAAAAGGTGTACATCAATAAGCCAAGAACATTTTGAGAGCTAAAGGATCAGATAATGCGGTATCGAACCTTCAGTGTTACTTAGAGTCATTGAAAATATGGTCCATCGGAGGTATGCCACCGAAGCCGTGGCAAGCATTTGGCCGATATTTTGTATCGCACATAATTCTCATATATCCTTCTATCGTAATAAGCTTTTTTTTTTTTGACGAACGTTCCCACGCCACTCACACCCGCCCCTGCCGACCGAGGAGGCCACGTCCCCATGACGTAGGGACAACGTACACATTATGGACGATCCATAATGGAGATGACAAGAAACGTCATCCATGTAAATTAGCTACAGATATTTATCAACAGCCAATCGGTACAAAAAAATATTAATAATAATCACTAGAAAATATAAACACCAAATTTAATAATACAATCCAATCAAAGTATGAGAAGGACTAGAAGCATGCAATACAAAATCAAAATATAACCACCACCTTTCTTTATTACAATATTAAAATCTAATAAAAATAATATAAAGCATGATATACATAAGTATTTACGAATAATAACAATTACTAAATTTGTTTATAGCAGCCTAAATTGTTATGAAGACAATGAGCCTTGGTGTAATGAGTTTAAATAAAACCTAAGGAGAAATCAATTAAATGATATAACGAATTAAAATCAGCACACATTCTACGAAATGGGTCACCACATGCATAATTGTGCCTTTGAAAATTCAAGTGTAAGAACTGATAGTATCTAGTAGGTCTAAATGGGACGTTAATAGAAATTTTTGATATTAAGTATTCAGAAGCCACAACCCCACATATAATTTTATATACCATCATCGTATTCATCATAGTTCGCCAACTCTTCAATGAGGGCAATTTAATAAGATTTAACCTGCCATTATAAGAAGGAAGTTCATAACCAGTATTCCAGTGAAGACCTCTTAAGCAGAATATTAAAAAATTTTTCTGCACGGACACAATTTTGTTAACATAGTAATCATATTGGGGATCCCAAACCACTGACCCATATTCTAAATTGGCCTAACTAGGGAAATATAAAGCTGTTTCGTAGTATATGGATCAGTAAACTCTTTTGCCCAGCGTTTCACAAAATAAAAGACACCATACGCTTTGTTTACCATAGTAATGATATGGCTATTAAAATTCAACTTTCTATCCATCATAAAACCGAGTTCATAAATGAATCAACCGATGCCAAGTCAGAGCCACATAAATTAAATTTAGTAGCCAACAAACTACGTCTAGAAAAGTACATATGCTTACACTTTTTAAGGTTTAATTCCATAAAATTAAATTCACACCAAGTACTAAATCTGTCCAAATCACCCTGCAGTATGTGACTGTCCGCAAAGCTAGCATAAGAGGAAAATAATTTAACGTCGTCTGCAAACATTAGTAAATTAGAGTTGATAATAGAGTCGGGCAAGTCGTTAATGAATAGTAAAAAGAGAATACGTAGGTCCAAGGTGGCAGGCCTGCGGGACACCAGAGGAAATACGAATTGATCTGGAAAGGCTTTTTTCAAATAAAACTACTTGTTCCCTTCCAATTAGGTACACGCAGAGAAAAAACATGGTTACTACATGGTCACGGCGATAATAATATATTCTCCGCAATAAAAGTATGTTCGTAGCAATCATAGCATTGTTAACTGAATTTAGTTTTGACAATAGTATAATTGCTGCAATATTTATATTGTTGAAATGTAACAATAGTATTATTGCCAAATTTAAAAATAAAAGTATGGTTATAACAACAATATAAATATTGTTGGTGCGACAAAAGTATTCTGTTTTGCGTTTTATGTTAATAACAATATGATTACGGCAATCATACTGTATGATTGTAATTTTCCTTCATTTGAATATGCTTTTAAGAACAAATGTTATTGGTACGGATTTAATGCAATAATAGTACTTTTTTATCGAAATAAAAATTTTTTAAACAAGCTGCTTTGGCTTTATTTAACTGAAATATTTTTAATAAAAACGCTTACGTTTCACTCCTATTATTTTAAATTTAATGTATTTTTTAATAATTTTCATATTTCAAATCTATTGTCGACAACTTAAACAAATTCTAATAGATTATATTGGGGATCAAAGTACAATTGTGTGTGATCATACTATGGTTGTAGGGATCATAACATGGTTGCGTGTGAATCATATTATGGTTGTGAGGATCATACTATGGTTGTATGTGAAACATACTATGGTTGTAAGGATCATACTATGGTTGTGGAGATCATAGTATGGTTGAGTGTGAATTATACTATGGTTGTGGGGATCATAGTATGGTTATGTGTGAAACATATTATTGTTGTGAGGATCATAGTATGGTTGTATTTGAATCATACTATTGTTGTGAGGATCATAATATTGTTGTACCACAACCATATACCCAACAATAGTATTATCCTCTTCGAATATTGTCATCCCAACCAAACCTTTTTTGCTGCGTGTAGGAGGAAAGCCAATTTATGAAATTAATATTAAACCCAATTTTGTTTAACTTGAATAGTAATAGTCTGTGATTTACTTTATCAAATGCCTTACTAAAATCAGTATATATAACGTCAGTTTGCTTGCGACGAATAAATGCATCTATAACATCAGAGGAAAACTGAAGTAGATTTGTAATAGTAGAGTGACCCTTACGAAATCCATGTTGGCATGGATGGAGTATGGGCGCCACATTATCTGAAACAAAATTTGTTACAATTTTTTCAAATAACTTAGGAATTGCGCTTAATTTAGCAATCCTTCTATAGTTCGATACATCCAACAGACTACCAGATTTGTGAAGTGGAAACAAGTAAGACCGTTTCCATAAATCAGGAAAGTACCCCAATTGTAATGATGAATTAAATAATAAGGATAAGGGTAAGACCAGGGACTCCGAGCAGCCTTTCAATAAAACATTCGGAATGCCATCGGGTCCAGAAGTACTAGTGGGTTTAAGACGATGCAAGTTTAATTCAATAAGTGAAAAATCTAAAAAAGAAGGAATTATTTGACCTACTGATGAAATTTGGTAAGGGTACGAAATTGCAGGATTAAACGAACGTAGTGAATATGTATTTTCGAAAAAGTCAGCAAAACAGTTTGCAATAGACTGATCGCTTGAGAACTCAACACCATTAAATCTTATTCTCGATGGCTTAGAAGATGTTCGACGTTTTAAATTAACAAATCGATAAAATGATTTAGGGTCTTTTTTAAAATTGTCCCTAACTCTTGTCAAGTACGACCTATAGCATCGACGAGCCTCGATATTGTACCGTTGTCTCGCTATGGAATATCTACCATAATCAGCAGTTAGTCCTGTTCTTTTGGATCTTTTAAATGATTTACTCTTTATGTTTTTTAATCTACATAACTCCATAGAAGACCAAGGCATAGTTTTTTCTACAACAATGGGTTCCATGGGCACTGTTTTAGATACAAATTCATGTAGTATGTCATAAAATTTCTTAACAGCAAAATCAAATTCCGCAATAGTACTACAACAGCAGATAGCATTCCAATCAACAGATAATAAAAGGGAATTAAGTCTATGAAAATCACAACGTTTGAAGCAAAATCTAGAAAATTCACCAGCAGGACTAGGAGATGTTGATTGGTAAGGTAATGTAACTGAAAATGAAATACCTATAGTCGGGTGGTGGTTGTCCTCCGGAGTAGAAATTGGATGCATTCTCATAACTTGAAATGAACGTATTTCATTGGTCAAAATCAAATCAAGAATCCTTCCATTCTGGTTAAGAATATTATTAATCTGAAACAAATTCATTTTTGCCAATAGTCCAGCAACATCAGTGGTCCCATCGTTGTTAGTAAGAGGAGTAAGTGCTTCTGAATCAGGCAACATATGCCATAATACAGAAGATAAGTTGAAGTCTCCCAATGTTAGGATAATATCAGACTCATTCATACTTGTAATTATTTTTCCAACGGCAGTCAAATGTTCATTATAAACATAAAAATCGGTCGAAGGAGGAATGTAGGAACAGGTAATAAAAATTTTGTAGATCCCAATGCAACACAAACTGCAATAAATTCCAAATTGTTAAATTCATCAGAAAAAATACGCTCAGAAGGTAGACAGCAGGAAACCGCAATTAAGACACCACCACCGATTTTCTCTTTTCTATCTTTTCTATAAATTTTATAATTATTACACAGAACCTCAGAGTTCAAAATATCAGTTTTTAACCAAGTCTCAGAAAAAACAACAATATCAAAATCAAAGTTATAGCTATCAACAAATAAGCGACTTAATTTAGTTTTTAAACCTCTTACGTTTTGGTAAGCTATAGTGTTTACCTTATCTAGTTTTTTTGAAGAGTTTGTAGACTTAGACTTTTAGCAATTTTGCTAAACTAGATCTCCCTCCTCTACTACTTCTTTGAACAAACTCCTTGACAAGCGCCCTGTCCGGCCAAAATTTAGTGTCAACAATCTTATCGAAGATATCTTCTGACATATTTATCTTGAATGAGGATAAATGATTAGAAGATGAGTTAAATTTAAAAATATTCAAATCAAAGTCACTTTCCAACTTCGACTTCATATAAAAACTAATGTCATCAAATTCGGTGTCAGGGGCAAACCGAGAAATAAAGACAGTCCTTCTCGCTGGAACTACTGTAAATTTTCTAGGTCTGCTATTACTTGACGAACAGGCCAAATCAACCGTTTGAATAAACGGCCTCTCTCCGGCCTCAACGTCAATGAACAGCTCACTGATAGTAGTAGGACATTTTAAAACCGGTGTCTGCAGGTTCACACTCAAAGCTGAAATTGAGTTCGGTGTCCTTTCCGGTTTTTTAACAGCAGTATCCACAAGTCCAAATGCACAAGCAATTTCTTCTCCGCCAGAAAACGGTCCCACATCCATCGGCATAACGTTAACCTGTTCCGTTACAGGTACCGCGGATGTTCTTTCCGTCAGCTTGCCAGCATTTTTTCTCGACGATTTCTTTCGTTTTGGTGTCGTCGTCGTCGTCTTTGGTACGACAAACTTATCTAAGTCCGGATATATATCAAGCAACTAACATCGTGCGGTTTAGTTGGACCACCCTTTACTTGCGGCGGGAATAGATGTAGACAAATTTGTATTGAATGTTATAATATAGAAACGATGCCGAAAAGTGCTTCTATGAAATACCCTACACCACTCTGTATTCAGAGGATAAGGGGATTTTGTCTGGACCTTGAGCAAGGTCGGACTCAATATGATGCGGTAAAATTTGTGGCTCCTAAAGCTGCAGGAACTGAAAAATAGAGGGAACTTTTCGTGGGGCTTTTCGAAAACATGAACCGATATGGTTTAATATTACAGAACATTGATGGTGGTTGCTCGTAACGCTCCATGCAAAATTTGGTAGGAATCTAATGTAAAGATGCAAATTCTTAAATTTCTCTTTGAGAGGGGATATAAGGAAATGTGGACATAGGTAGTCAAGGTTTTTCCAGTTAATTAATGGTCGCTCAACACATACCACGCAAAATTTGGGCGTGATCGGGTGTAATTACCTTAAATCGCCTTTGTGTGGGACCTATGCGAAAAATTGTCGCCTGTTTCTTTGGTAAAACTGGTCATGTGGCTACTGTTCCGCTGGAGCAACGTAGGCCGGTAAATTCTGAGTGTTACACCATACCAGTAAGTTGTTTGCCTGAGGTCTTCGGAGAAATTCGAAAAACGAATAAGAGAAGACGAATCATTGTGCACCATGACAAGTCGAGCTCTCACACATCGGCTCAAACCAGCGCCTTTTTGACCGGCCAAAACGTCAAATTGATGGGTCACACGCCGTACAGCCCTGACTTGGCACCCAATGACTTCTTTTTATTCCCGCACATCAAGAAAAAAATGCGTGGTCAACGAATTTCGTTGCCAGAAGATGCTGTTGCAGCGTTCAAAAACCATGTTTTGGAGGTATCTCAATCGGAGTGGAAAAGTGCTTCGACAATTGGTTTTAGCGCATGCAAAAGTGTGTAAATCATGCTGCAAATATTTATCATCAAAAATTATTTCATTATTAGGCCAGAATATATATAGCAGCTTCGTATGGACCAATGTGGACCAATTTCAGAAGGGTTCAACCTTGCCGAAACTTGAAGAATGTGCAAGTTTCATCGAAATCCGTTCAAATTTGCGACTTGTACTTTGATTACAACAATAGATAGACAGGCGGACATCGCTCTATGAAATCGGATAGTGATTCTGAGTCGCTCGGCGTAAATTGCATGGGGTCTATTTCCATTACTTTAAGGTGGTGCAATCATCTGCACTAAGTCATAATTCTTTGTAGCACAGTGTGATGTAGGCTTTAAAAAGAAATTGAATGAAGTTCAATACGATTTGTTTCCGTAGCCAGCATGTTTTAAAGTTCTCTGTGATATGTTCATTGTACATATTATAAAAAAAAAACTCGTTTGTACCACTGTGCAGCATTTAATAATGTTTCCATTAATAACGCAGTTCCCACAGCAATTAATCCTGCCAACTGGAATTTCACTGAACCGGTACATGCAAAGACAAAAGCGCCCACTGTGTCGCATGCCAACTGGCTATTAATTACATTAACTGCCCAAGCGTTAAAGGCCACTTGAAGTTCGCAACGAACGTTAAGGCGAACCTCGAGAAAGTTTTCAACAGAACCTTCCGGCGGAAATAGTGAATCTGTTGTGTGGGTTGGCGCCAAAACTTCTCCTAACACATACAGACTTATTTGAAAATGTAAGGTTATCGGATGTTGCATTCAGAAGTAAAATGTTATTTCGAAATTAGGTTTTACTTGTGCCCATTACTTTCTGATTCAATTTCAAATCATTCCTTTGTAGGTCAGGAATGTTGCACTTGTCCTCTGAAAAAGCTTTTCGTGGCTTTCACATGCACGCAGCACACGCGCTCTCTTGCTTCCCCAAGCGAGAGAGAGAGAGACGACTGAATGGGAGAGCGAAACTGGATGTAAGTGAGAAGGCATTGTCTTTCGCTCTTCACTG
The DNA here is from genome assembly GCA_963513945.1 of Hydrotaea diabolus. Taxonomy (NCBI): domain Eukaryota; kingdom Metazoa; phylum Arthropoda; class Insecta; order Diptera; family Muscidae; genus Hydrotaea; species Hydrotaea diabolus. Next base: position 41,815,712 of record OY740718.1, read on the forward strand.
GAAGGTGTTACAACGTAATAATGACGTTTACCGGCATTTGTTGTTAGCAAGTTTTCCATTGGTAAGTGTAAACATTACGGAAACATGTCAGTTATTATTTGAATTTGATGGATAACGGTAACGGATGCGGAAGCTACTGTCGACGTAGACAACATTTAACAATACGACAGCGTACGTAAACAAAGTGCTCCAATGCAAAGTGAATAAGTGTTGTGACTTCGGAATACTCTCGGTGCCGTGCGGTGCGGCTCGGTACAGGCAGTGCTGTTTACCCCTAGAGTGTTTGCATACAATATTTGTGCGACAAATAAATCGAAATTGAAAATGTTGAATTTATGGCTGCTGGCTGTCTCGTTCACCTTGAGTTGTATTTTAAAATCACAATTGATCGAAACGTCCAAATCCTGCCCGCTGGAATGCATTTGTCTCTCGCAAACGCAAGTAAGTTTCGATTGCAGTTCACCAATTCATGGACCTTTTCGCATGGTTAATTCGATTTTATAGTAACTTTGGAGTAAAAACTACCATTGATGCAATGCAACAAATTGCTGCTGGACACATTTTGCATGGGGTTACCATCTTATCATTTTCTCCTAGTTGAAATGTATGACAGAATAAGATCAGGAATTTTCGTGGAACAGTGTTTTAAATTTAAAAGTGTGCTATTGATACCATATTGATAGTTTTAATAGTGGTGGTTTTTTATTGGCAATTAATTCGACAAACAGCAAAGCCGTAATAATAAGTACATTAGCGAAGGTGTAAGTATCATCGACGAAAAATAGTTTCAAAATACTCATAAGCGGGCACCTGAGGGACTTAGGATTTATTCCGCTTAGGTGAGCTGAGAGAAGTAAAAAGGAAAAAATAATAATATGCCTTTAAACAGTGTTATATCCAACATTAGACAATGTAAACAGAATTTTCAAAATTATTTAAAAAAAATGTAAAATTTTAGCTTGTCGATTTTTTTCGTTAATATCAATAGTTTGCGATATATTTGAAGATCGGGAAGCAATTCAACCCCTTTGAGGTCGTTACGATGTAAGGAGAAAGCTTTTAGATTTCCTATAGCTAAATAAGCATCTTATGAAATTAGCTTGTCGTAAATTTCACGCTCTAGTTCATCTTCCGACGAGTTGTCCAGTGTTTCTTGGGAAGCAATAAGCACTTCAGTACTAATGTTGACTTTGTTATCTAAAGTAATATACGTAGTCGTACTTGTAGCCTTCAACGTAAATTTGGATTTGGCTTTGAACTCTTTAATAGTATTGGAAAACTGCGAAAATGTTGATCATCTTCGGCTGTCCAAGCGCTATCGTCGTTAGGAAATACGTGTTCCCGCAAAGCCAACATTTCATAAACAATTTTTTATTGTCAGTGGATACACTTGCTCCCGCGCTTTGTAGATGAGATAAATGACATCTAACAAATTTATTTAATTTTATAACTCCAAAGCAGAATTTGCATCTTCCAACAGCATTAAAATAAGTTACAAAAATAACAATTTCTACAACAACTTTAAAGTTTTTTATATCACCTTGATCCAGGGGCTGACAAAATGCTGTTGTGTTTGCTGGTAGCAAAATAACTTTAACGTTTTTTCAATCTAAGATCGGTGGGATGAGAAGCTGCATTGTCTAAAAAGCATGACTTTTCAATCTTAAAGTTTAATTTTTCTATTGAAATTTACTAGAAAAACAGCCGTCAAATCTCACGTCATTAAAGCTTTTGTGTTTGATCGCCACATAACTGGCACAATGGCCGTTTTTGGACGACCTTCGTCTTTGAGCGAGCGTCGGCCACGATTGAATTCATTAAACCAATTTTTCACAGTGCTATAGGATGGTGCTTCATCGCCATACAAAGTTTTAAGTTCATAAATGCACTCTTGTCGTGATAATCCACGTCTTAAGTTGAGAAAAATGATCGCACGAGTTAATTCCATTTTTTTGCCAAATTAATTTTTTTAGGCACTGTAAACAACACAAGTGATGGTCGTACGTCAAAACGCTCTGAGTACGAGTACGTTTATGCTAAAAAATGGCAAACTTTCCAATGGAAATGTCACATGGAATATAGAACCCTCTAAATATCTTGCGAATCATATCGCTCAAGATGACAACTTTTCTGTAAAACAACATCTACGTTTACACTAGCAGCTTCTCCAGAAATTGTACGGAAGGCTATGTTGTGCCGCTTATTGAACATTTCTAACCATCCCGATGATGCATTTAAATCGTTGTACGCCTCATCAGTCTTAAGACCTTTAGGTTTCAGCATACCTTTTTTCTCTCTGGATTGATGTCAGTTTCCATAGTCCTACACTTTAATCTTTGCTTTTAATAATGCAAGCAGCTTGAGTTTTGTTGATCTTTTTTTGCTAAATCGCGTTCAACAAGTTTTCCATTTTTATCAGTTTCAATGACATTAGCTTTCTCTTTAATAATCAACGCAGCTTTAGCCATAGCAAATTAACCCTGACAACATTTTCTACTGAAGTGACTAAAAAGTGAAGCTAGGAAGTTAAAACTCAATGTCTGCGATGCCATTTTCTCATCGCAGAAGTATCTTCCGTATAGAGAATTTGTACCCCGGAGTTAACTTCCAGAAGTCACTTTTGCGTATCTACAAAGAGTCACTTCTTAGTGCCTTCTTGAAAGTTACTTTTGATTCTAATTTTATTTCGCGGTCACTGTGACTTTAGCAGGAGTGTATAATGTTGTTTAATATATCAAAAAGAGAACATGTGACTTTCGGCTGGTGTTGTAAAAAACAAACCATCTTCCAATTTCAGTCTGGATGATTTAAAGACGACTGTAAAGTAAATTGTTCTTGTAAAATTTAAACTATCTTCCAATTATCGTTTGGAAGTGACTAAAGCGTAACACATTTGACGATGGACGATAAAAGAAACTTCCAAATGTTAGGAGGGAAGTATACAATAAGAGTCTACAAATGTATGCGTGTGTCAACTACACTCACAACAACGATATGTTCGTATCCTCCCAACATTTGGAAGTTTCTTTGATCGTCCATTGTCAAATGCGCTACGCTTTAGTCATTTACAGACGTTAATTGGAAGATAGTTTGATTTTTACAGGAACAATTTACTTTACAGTTTTTAAATCATCCAGACGGCAATTGGAAGATTGTTTGTTGTTTACAACACCAACCGAAAATCACATGCGACGTTATCCCAACAAACATTATAAACTTACTATAAATTGATTATAAACTTACATTAGTAAACGTAAGCTTGGAAATTCTTTATGGTAATCATTGTAACATGTTGATTTCCAATTATCGGATAATTAAAAAAGGTCCCTTATTCTACAATTGTATCCATGCTTGGAAAACAATTGGAAATCAATTTGAAAAAACAATATTTAATAAATCATGTGGAATGTTTGTTGTAAATGTGTATATTTGTTTGTTTCAAAATTGGATGTAAATACGATTGTAAATACGGATGTGGCGACGATTGTAATTCAAGCAGGCCAGTATACTTACGAAAGTATTGTAAATGTCTATTTTAGTACATCTTTTACAAATCTATTATAAATACATTACAATAAATATGTGAATTTTAATTTTCGTAAACTAGTTTGGAAATAGTGTTTGGAAAACAATTGTTAATAAACTAGTTTACGTCAATGTTTATTGGGATGGATATAATAAACAACATTACACACTTCTGCCAAAGTCGCTGTGACCGCGAAATAAAATTATAATCAACAGTAACTTCCAAAAAGGCACTAAGAAGTGACTTTTTGTAGTTACGTAGATGTGACTTCTGGAAGTTAACTCCGGGGGTACAACTTCTCTATATGGAAGATACTTCTGCGATAAGAAAATAGTATCGCAGACGATGAGTTTCAACTTCCTAGCGTCACTTCTTAGTCACTTCCGCGATAGAAAATGTTGGCCGGGTATTTAAAGAGATTTCCCTTTATACATACACAAGTATATACGTACAAATGTACACTCAACCTTAGAAGTAAGAGAACACGTATTTTCACTACTTGTACCATTGCTTGAAGCGCTTAGATTTTCACAAAATTTCCTAACGGGTATCTTGTTATGTCGCTAAAAGAATTGGATGTGGCAATCATTTTTGTCCCGTGTTAGAAATTCATACAGTAGAAATGAAGTTATGTGGGTTTAGATGTACGACTGGAAAGTGTCATTTGTGCGGAAGGTACAAGAAGGTGCGCGACGAAGTCTTACATATTTCGCCACCTAGTGTATTTTTCGCTAATTTTCAGCAAAATTCCATAGATAGTGTTACAATTTCTATGCAAATAGCAGAGTGGGTGGAATGGTGCATTTGCATCGGAGGCCCAGAACGGGTCGTGTGTACCACTTGTTTCGTACGCGCATTTTAACCGTTATAAAAATATAAGTAGAGTTTTTGGTTAAGCCTTGATAAATAATACTGGATAACAAAACATCAATAGTCAGACATTTGTTAACAAAAATGCCAACAGTGAAATAATTTTTTGTAGCCGTTTGCACTTAGCCTGGATAACTGTCTTTTAATACTTAGCCTCTATCCAGGCTAGTATTAAAAGGGCTGCAACGATTTATTTGTCTAAAAAAATTTGCAGAGTCGAGTACAGCAGCGCTTTTTCTAGAAACATGCTTTTGGAATATTTTGTTAAGAAGTGTCTTAACTACATATAGGGTTATTCATTCACGACTGTACAAATTTCACCAGCATATTCCTTGGCTTATTTCATGAAAATATGTCCATCTACGATCATGCCCGAAGATGCAAGGGGCGAAATGGCAGCGCATTGAAAATTTTCTTTTCCTTCAGTTCAGTTTAAACGTCAATTTGTGAACGATTTCATGAAAATTGATCGTTAATGGACAAACCAAACCTCAAGACATACCCATTTTGCATAAAAACATCGGTATAAAGTTTTACAAAGTTCCATTGGTATAAGAACTAAAGCCTCATGACCACCCGATGGGTTTTCGCTTCGCCCAATGGGCTCAAGATTGTTTGGCAGGTGATGAAGAATTTTACCAAAAAATCGTGTTTTCAGATGAAGCTCATTTTCATCTCGGTGGCTATGTCAGTAAGCAAAGATTGCCATATACTATGGGGTTCAGAGGACCCACACGTTACATTTGAGAAACCTTTGCATCCACAACGAGTCACTTTGGTGTGGATTTTTGGCTGGTGGCATCATTGGGCCATTTTTCTTCGAAAACGAGAAAGTATCCGCCGTTACCGTCTGGTAAGCATAGCCGCGCCATGCTCAACGAATTTTTGTTTCCAAAAATTCAAGTGAATGACATGGACGAGATTTGGTTTCAACAAGACGGGGCCGCATGTCACAAATCCAATGCAATTATATTTTTATACCCGCACCACATAGTGGTATGGGGTATAATGGCTTAGTGCTTGCGTTTGTAACACATCGAAGGAATCGAGTTAGAATACCGGGACCAGAGAGAAAGTTGCTCAGAATTACATTTTGAGTCGATCTAGCCATGTCTGTCTGGCTGGCTGGCTGGCTGGATGTAAAGATGTCCATCTATTCTTGTAATCAAAGTACAGGTCGCGTTTATGCACCGATCTTAATGAAACTTGGCATGTGGTAATATATTGGGACAAGGACGGACGCTATTGAATTTGGTCCAAATCGGAGCACTTTTTGATAGACCCCCCATACAAAGGAACTCCCGGATTTGGTCCAAATCCAGTTGATGTCGCGTTTATTGGTCAACAAATTAAAAAAATATGCCATTCGATGTAGAACTGACCACAAAATGTAAAAAAAATAGTTGGACCCGCCTCTCGGACCTACGGGGCCTTCAGAACCCTAAAAATGGACCCATGATTTTAAATATAAGTGTGACCCCTTAAATGAAAGGAAATTATCTTACAATTTTAAATACAGAAAAAAATTCGACCTGTTTGGGACCCAGGGTCCATTAGGAGGGTCCAAAAGTTTCGGTTTACCCGGATTTTAGTGTGACCCCTCAAATGACAGGGAATTGCCTCAGGACTTTAAATATGTCAAGCCAAATGATTTATCTCGTCCGTGGGAGGGCACAGGGTCCGAAAACATGGTATGAAAATATGGACCAACTATAATTGTTATACCCTCACCACATAGTGGTATGGGGTATAAAGGCTTAGTGCTTGCGTGATAGATACAGATAGAAATAGCGACGAGTGCTTTCGATTAACAGGAGACTTAATCACATTTATAGTGGTGCGGGTATCATAGAGTCGGCCACGCCCGACTATAGCACTTACTTACTTGTTTTAAAATCTAATAATCAGCCAAAATTGTGGCTGCCTCCGAGCTGTGATTTGAGTTATTTTCAGTGGGGATCCATTAAGGATAAATATTACGCAAAGCAGCCAGAGACAATTGAAACATGAAATCGAAGTTGCCACTGATGAGTATCGACCCGAAACAATCGAAAATGTACTGACAAATTGGGTTGATCGGATAAGGTACTGTCAAACCAGTTCTCATGTGAATCATATTGTGATCCATTATTAAATGAAAAAGATCAAGCTTTCCAATAATACCAGATTCGAATTTAAAATTTTAAATGGCCCACCCTTTCTATGATTATATTATGGTACATAAAATCAAAAAATAAGTTATACTGATCAAATGATTTTTAGTTCCCACAACTGTCAGTTCCTTGACTTTCAGTTTTGTAGATAACAAAAAGTTGTTATAACTAAAAATTTTGTTGTCAATTGATGCAACTTTTTGTTAGCAATAACGAAAAATGAAAAACGAGACAATCGGACGACGGAAAGGATCAGTCGAAAATCTAAATGACTGACGATTGAAACTCCGATAACACAGCGCTACAAAAAAAGAAGTGGACATTTATGGGAAGTGATAGTATTTTGCTTGTACGTAGGTGTTGTCGAGTACAAAAAGAAACGGTTTGTAAAACTTCCCAACCATCCCTAAAAAACATAAAATTTGGTTTTGGGTGCCTTTGCGCACTTGTAAGCAACCGATTAAAGTAATTTCTAAATGTGTATACTTATACACATTTTAAACGGAATATACCAAAATTAAGAAAATTGGGAATTCTGTGCCTATTTTAAAAACATTCCGATGCTTTTTCTCAATATATCATGAATAAACAGTACAAACGGTGATTTCATTTACTAAGGAGTATAACTCATACTTGTGTTAAAAAATGGGTAGGTAACTGACTGCGTTATTGAAGTTTTTACTATAAAAGAATTAATTGCACAAATACATGGTTTTAGGTCAAAAATGCTGTTTGGTCGTTTTTTTTGGTAGCTCTGCATTATTAGATTCTCGTTAATTTTCTGAAATCATTTATATTTTAAGCACTAAATTGGCCAATGGTTTCTAGATAAAAATTAATTTTTATGGACATATTGCATCTTATTTGCCCATACGTACTTTCTTAGTTTCCACAATATTCGATTAAGGAACTAGGGGAAACTTCTCTGCCATCAGCAAGCTGTGCACGATATTTTTCTTATACTAATTGACAGAGACCAACTGTTTGACGCCGGCTCCGTAATCTATTGATGGCTCTCAATGTGGAGTCTCTGTAGAGGTGGCAAGAGTGAGTTGTATTTTCGTGGGCAATTGTGTGAAGAAAACTTGAAAAGTAAGGTAAACAAAGTAGTTCTCATTCGTGTGGGGAGAGCCTGGCCTTTTAGAGTTCGGTTTTATTTTCAACAATTGCAGCAAAGCATTCTGAAGAGGGTTGTCACGGACCCGAAATCATGATAAAAGCAGTGTGCAGGCACAAAAATCAATGCCACTTTGCCATTTTGTTAAAAACTTGTCTTCTATTTAGATATAGATGCAAGAGGTCTTGAGCCGGTTGATCTCTGTTCAATGTGAACAATTTTAAGATTTTTTTATACTCTGTATCCTGGCATGATAGTCGTATAGACTTTCTTTACAGCATGGCGCCCACTATTTTATACGCTTATTTTACAAAAAGACGTTAATTTGATTACAAAGTACATTATCGCTTACCGCAAGAGCATACTTCTATACACGTTAAAATTCAGCCAGCACATATCTTGCTTGCTTTTACTAAAATGGAAAATATATTAACCGCCTCTTTTCTGTTTTTCTATGTTTGGTGGAAACACATTACAAAAAGCGACGCAGTTAAAGTAGAATAACATAAAAGCATCCTTAACATCAACTAATGGGACGTTTATATTTTTTCGGCCTATTTGATGCGACTCAAAGGAAGACCATACGTTGCGATTATATCGATTCGGTGCTCGACCCATTCTCAAAGACTGCACAGATAATTTTTGCATACCATATATTATCTGCACACCCTTTTATTCAGCTAAACTTCTCTATTTTGTGTTCTCTAGCTGACAACCCGGAGTAATCTTTTTATTACTTCGAAAATTTTGACCAGTCGCAAATGCGTTTGGAGCAGATGGTAAAAGATTTTCATTCAGCAATATAACATTTTTTAAGCCTAGATATAATGGGTGATCCAAGTAGAGATACTTTTTCCAATATCCTTAATTTTGACAGATCACGTGTGAGTCGTGTCATGCTGTCATGTTATTTTTGTTTAGTATTGTTTGGCATTTCATCATGAAAGACTTACGCCTGAACAACGTTTGCAAATCGTTCAACGTTATTACGAAAATTCACGTTCTGTGAGGAAAGGGTTTCGTGCACTTCGTTCAACTTATTTTCAACATGATCGGCCTACTGAGCATACAATTCGCAACACCATCACCCATCTTGAGACCCAGCATTCATTATTGGATAATATTCGACCGAATAGATCACGTCCATCACGCAGTGAAGAAAATGTAGCGGCCGTAGCTGAGAGTGTACACCAAGACCGTGGAGAGTCGATTCGGCGCCGTTCTCAGCAACTCGGACTGGCGTATGGAACGATTTGGCGCATTTTACGTCGAGATCTTTAATTGAAAGCGTACAAAATACAGCTTGTGCAAGAACTTGCGCCGCCCGACGTTCCCAAGCGACATCGCTTTGCTCTATGGGCTCTTGAAAATTTCAAGAAGATCCGACGTTTTCGAGCCAAATTTTGTTCAGCGATGAGGCCCATTTCTGGCTCAATGGGCAACCAGAAGAGGTTCATGAGCTGCCACTTTATCCAGAAAAAACAACGGTTTGGTGTGGTTTGTGGGCCGGTGCAATCATCGGTCCATATTTCTTCAAAAATGATGACGATGAGAACGAAACCGACCGTTATCGTGCCATAATAACCGACTATCGAAGCTCGTTTAACACTTCCAGGACATCGTTTCAATCAATTCGATTCAGGCCTTGGAGCACAACATCACGCGTGTCATTCGCCGGTTACCAGTCGAAATGTTTGAACAAGTCATCAAAAAATTGACTCAACTGATGGACCATCGAGACGAAGGCGCGGCCAACATTTGATAGACACAATCTTCAAAAAATAAGTGCCAAAGAATGTTCATGCAAATGATAATAAACACTCAATTTGAATTTTCTGTGTTTTTTCTTCAAAATAGTAGGAGACCCCGAAATGGATCACGGGTTATATATACTTATATATTTCTATGTATAACAAAATAAAAATGATTTCAGAATATTGCTGCTCACTTTAGACATAAAGTTATGCTGACTTAACAATAAAGACGCCCAAGCAAGCATTTGACTATATTTGACTGAATGACTATAGATTGTATTTTAGCAAACAAATCTGATTTTAATAAGAACTTTAAATAAAAGCTCAGTCAATCACTAACGGATTTACAACAATTGACCTAATTTACGGGGCACCATGAACAATTGGCCCATGGGTCAATGTCTTCAATATAGCCAAATCGTAAATTTATCGTTTTTTCAGATTCTTGTTAAAGATTCGTGGTTTGTAAGACCTAGAGACCGTTGATCTGTACCCAAAATTTAGACAAATATGAAAAATTAGTACAAAGTTATCACATGTCGATTGTTGAAGGAACCGACTATTGGGTTCGTAGGGTCCGTAAATCCGGACCAAGAATTAAGTGCTGAAGTTTCACTATTTTTGGGAACCATATTCCCACTTTTGAATGAATCTATTATTTGGCACCTTTTGGACCTTAGACACTTGGAAATAGAACTCAAATTTCTTGGAATCGTAGAATAATTGTTATATGTAGATTTTTGATTTAACTTGACCTTATGACATAATTTACGGGGCACAATTTTAAAAATGTCTCAAGGGTAGTTCCTAAAAATGTTCCTATTAAATATTCATTAGTTTTTAATTTTATAATTAAGCTATAGTTAACGGTATTATTGCCCGAGTTGACTTTTCCATACTCGTAATTCAGTGCTTAAAATCACGCTATATCTCACTAGAACGCTATTGATTATAATTTAGGTAATTAAGAAACGAAGTTTATATTTGAATTAAAATTTCGAAACGATAGTTGAAATAACACGAGAATCACATCCGTGTCATAAAAACCCGCCATTTACCGCTCAATTATGTAGTGCCTTAATAAATTGTTGTTTTTGCATTTCTTTTAAGGTACTCTGTAATACGGGAGGACTGAATCACATACCACTGCGCCACCTGCCTACGAATGTGGAACATTTGTCCCTGACGAAAAACCACTTTGCTGTAATTAAGCCCGACTCCTTTGCCGGTCTGCGCTCCCTGAAGAAATTGTCCTTGGACGGCAACAATATAACCAAAATTAAGCAGTTTGCATTTCGTGGCCTCCCCCGCCTAAAGGAGCTCTCAATACAGTACACACCATTGCAGGTCGTGACCAGTTTTGCCTTTGCTGGCCTGCAGAATCTCTCCACCATACTGCTGAGCAACAATCAGATTGCCAGCATAGAGGCTTACGCCTTTGCCGGTACATCCAATGTCAAGCTAATACTCTTGACCAATAATCCATTGTTACGCATCGAGAGCTTTGCGTTTTCCAGCCTGACACAAGTCGGCCATCTATTGCTGCCTGCTGGCATACGCCATCTCGAGTCAAATGCCTTCTTTGGCATGTACACCGTCGGCCTGCTCAAATTGGCTTACATGGACCTCGAACACATTCAGCCGTACACTTTTCGTGGTCTGTCCAATGTGCTGCTGCTCACAATACAAGAGTCGGATTTGGGCGCAATCAGCAGCGAAGCATTTGCCGGGCTGACTCAGGTGGACACTCTACAGCTGCTCAACAACAAGATTGACATTATCGAGGCACTGGATTTCAATGACACGGCCGCCATAAAGCACCTCAAATTGCATGGCAATCATTTCCTGCAGACACCCCAAGCCGATGACATCTGCCTGGACGGCGTCGACAACTTGGAGTTGGACGGCAATTACTTTCCCTGCGGGTGCCAACTGCACAACCTGCTGGAGAGTGCGTTCGCCACCAAGACACCGAACTCTACCACCAATCTCATACAGAACAACTACTGCATCTCTCCCATCGAAATGAACGGCCGTCGCATGGCCGACGTCCACGTGGAGAGTATGGCCCCCTGTCAAGAGCACCTAATGCAGGCCAATTTAGGCTCAATGGCAGCCAACTTGAAGTCGCCGTTTCTACGCCTGAACGCAGTAATCCTGTGGCTCAAACTACTCCTGAACTACCCCAAATTATAGCAGTAAGAGCGATACGCATCTTCTGTTTTTGTTTTTGACCTGTTTTCGATGTGTTCCATTTTGGATGCTTTGTTATTGTGATTGCAATGATGGAAATGAAGGTGTACTCTTAAGTTGCAGTTCTCTGTTGGCCAACTTTTCTACGATGACATAATTAGACATTAATTTATAACGAAATAAAAAAAGAAATAGAAAATAACCTTTAATATAAGTCGATTTTTGCTAAAAAAAACAAATAAAACAAACACATAATCATACGATACGCTTTGAAATCTGTGTGGTGTATATCCTTCATTTGTCTGTTCGAGCTACAGCAGAAGGTTGTCCTTTTATACAAAGTGGAGGTGCTCACACGTGTACATCTATACGGGATAAAAGAAATAAAACACTTGATGAGAACTCTTTCTGAGATTTGTACCACTCAACAAGATGGAGAAGTAGGACATTTTATGCGAACAGAAGTAATTAAGGAAAGAGTTCGCAAGTGGTTTAATGAGCCAACGACATGAGAATATTATTAGCCGACTTTTGTCAAAGGCCACGGCGACAAAGTATTGAAACTGAAATGAATTTTACCTAAGAAGAATTTTTAAGGTATTTTTTCCGTTAAAACAACTCCTTAACATTATTGTTGGCGTTGTTTTTTCTTCGTTCAAAAATATTTCTGTCAACTAAGTGAGTAAGTTCAAACCAAAAGTCTTCATTTCTTATTGATCCGGTCCGATTTGAATTACTTTAATTTTGTGATGACGTTTGAGGAAAGTGCTTATCTGTAAGCTTACTCAAAGCCTAAGATGAAATACTTATTTGTAATCATATCCGATTTCAAGAATAAGTAGTTTGGGCGCAAAATATTTTGAGAAATAATAAAAATATTAACATATACGAGTAATTTGTAAAAAAATCTAAAGACGGGCGTGGCCGACTATATAATACTCTGCAAAAAAACCCACTGCCAAATTTCATATTTGTGCTAAATTGCATCATGGTTGGATGTAAGATGTGTCTTCTAGAGCTTAAAACAAAAAAATCAGATGAACGTATATGTGGTAGCTTAATCTAAATCTGAAGAGATTTTCATCAAGTGTTATCCTTTTATTGATCCAAAAAATCACATAAGCCAAATTTCAACCAGATTGAACGTAATATGTGGCTTATGGACCAAAAGTCGGATGAAAATATACGTGTGGGTGCTATATCTAAATCAGAACTGATTTCCCTCAATTTAAATAACGTCCTTTTATGGTCTAAAGATCTATGTCGTGCAGATTTTATCAAAATTGAATGTAAGACATGTATGGCGGAGCTACAATAAGAAATTGAAATATGTTTTTATTTCATCAATGTATTTCATTTATTTCTTTATTGTATAGAATATTCAATTTAATTGTATATGACTAATTGTGTTTGAAGATGATATACAGTAAATGACCTCCATGCTCATCCGCGCATATGCGACACCTGATTAGAAAACTATTCATTGCGGCCTGGAAAGTTGAAGTAGGGATCGCTTCAATTATTGTTTTAATGGACTGCTTCAATTCATAGTGTTTAGAGCAATTTTGAAGTTTCACCTATACTAGGGACGGGAACGGGAACTTTATTAAGAGTTTTTTTATAAACAGCGTCTAACAATAATGGGTGCGTCTTTTATTTTTTTTGAAAAAAAAAAACGAAATTTTTACACATTTCTAAACGGTTGCCTTGGTATCATTACTTGATGGTGCGTTATTTATTTAAAGGCTAGAAAATACTTCATTTGATCATACTTCAAAGGACCGGACAGCAAAATAACTCTTGAAGAGCGTGTCAGTATTTTTTTTGCAGTAGTTGGGTGCTTTTGTATAGCAGACCATCGTGACAGACCTTGTCAATTGCTTCAGAAGTATCAAAAAGTATGGCAAAATTGACCATTGACTATTTTCATATGCCTTGCTAATGACGGTCGCAATATGGCGTAGTTTCTTAATGGTGCTATGGATATTAAATTGATGGTCTGGTTTTCATTAATTCCTATAAACTTATATATAAGGCATAATTTCTATCAACAGAATTCTCTCAAACATTTTTGACAGTATTGATTTTGACAGTATTGATTTTGGCTTAGGAATCATGCCAATTTTCGATTTATTCCATGATGTTGAAAGTAACCCGTACACAGGATGCCATTCAAAATAAAAAATATTGCTTTAAGGCAAGAAAACGGTAACTCTTTATTCATTCTTGCAGTAATTCTTTTCCTATCGGCAGATTCTTTCGTATCAAGGTCTGTAACCAATTCCAGGATAGTTGTAAATCTCAGCCTGATTGGACATGAGATAACATCTTCTATGCACTTAGAATAAAATTATGAAAAAACAAATTATAATTCCTATAACCATGTTATGATCCCCACTGATCCGTGAAACTGTAATATTGTTGTACCACAACCATATAACCAGCAATAGTATGATGCTTCTGACACCTTAACCATATTTTTTTCTTCGTGTGTCGGGTATATTGAACGTAATATCCCATTATTGGGGGTTAATACTGTTTCGAAGTGATATGCAAACTCATCGACCTTTTTGTTAGAGCTCCTTGCCCTGCTGCCGTAAGGAAGGCGCAATGGAGATATATGCGAGATAGGACATCGCATATCATTTGAAGCCTTCCAAAGGCTGTTGTCTGTTTTTAGTGGCATTTTTATTTATTTTCATTTGAACGTACACAGGGCAACTACTCGTACATGGGTTAACTGTGTGATTTTCACTACAATCGCTATATTTTTTAATATACAAAATCGGGTTTTGGATGCAGCCATTTTATGGGTTTATGTTCATTTCCACACGCTGATTACTGTATGGACACGGCAACAATAATATGTTCTTTACAATAAAAGCATGTTCGTCGCAACCATAGCATTGTTTTCTTAATTTTAGCTTGACAACAGTATGATTTCAGCAATATTAATATTGTTGAAATGTAACAAAATTATTGAAATTTAGACAAAACAAAACATTGTTGTAACAGCCATGCTAATATTGTTGGTGCGACAAAAGTATTGTTGTTACAGGTAAACGTTAACAATAATAAGATTACGACAATCATACCGTATTGTTGAGACTATGAACAAAGCATTACAGGTTTTAACGACTACGTATGTGTGTTTTTTTGGTATCCCAAAAAACCATACACACTCACACACGATACAGTGCATGGTAGTTGTCCATTCTAAAAAACAACATCAATCGGAAGGCAGTGTGAGGGATTTTTATTGTGTTTACTTTGCCCGGTGGAATAATCCACTGCCGAATGGTTCTCGTTTATTTAAAATCTGCCTGCACTTAAATACGTATCCATTGATCATGGCTTAATCACATTGATCACTTGGGGTCTGCGGATGGTAGAGAAGCAGTCTTTTCGACTGGCTTTTGAATATATTTGTTTCTTTAATATAATGTTCAAGACACAATTTCTCAATTCGAATATTGTCACCACAACCATACTTTTTTCTGCGTGCACATATGTTTGATGCTAACTGATGGTAATTTGCAGTAGGCCTTGGTATGGCCGAATTCATCTACGCTTTAGTGGCTTCTGTTCTTTTATTCTACGACTGCATAAATACCGAAAGTCAACTATTTGATACGTTGCAGCCATGGTTTAAATATTAAATATTGCGCAGGTACGTTATTCGATGGCAAATCGAGAGAGAAAATAATGACGTCACATTTTTAAACAGAATTGTACCAAGTCGACGTCTAAATTGCACCAAAAGGAGTCCGATTGTACTAAATTAAAAAATATAATAAATTCATATTCTACATAACTGAGTGTGTAGGTGTACAGCCGGACGGTCATGGCTAAATAGAATCAGAAAGGTTTTTCTGTTGCAAGAATCGATTTGTTCGAAATCACTTGAAGTACTGCTTTATAATAACAGAAAATAAGATTTCGTTATTTTGTAAAATAAATAATAATTTTCCAAGTCATTGTACAAATAAAGGAGCACATCTTACAATATTATCTCGAATGTTTTTAGGTGTAACAAACACCATTACAAAATTATAATATGTAACTGTAGCACCATATTGCGTAGGCATCTAACGTTCGTATTACTTCTTAAATTCTAATATTAAAGAAGAATTGTCATTATATGAATGATACTTAAGGAAGAATTTGCAATTATACCAGAAAATAGTAAAATATACCAACTTGAAATTGTAACAAAAAAAATAAATTGTGTGTACCAAGGTACCAGCAAGTATGCAATCGTACCAATTTTGGTACAATTATACCACACCTTCGATCAGTGGTTTCAACATTTCTGGCTTACACTGGTTCTCGTACACAAAACTGAAATTGTGAGGACATGCGCAGAGAGAGGAAAAAAGTTGCACACTTCTTTGCGTTACCTTTAGTATTTTTACCATGCGTTGCAGCCTTCTTTTGTGTTCATGTACAATTCCTCAAACGAGACCTGAGATCCTTTTTTTTAATATTTAATATACCCTCAACGCACTATGATACAAGGGTATTATGAGTATAGGAAAAGCCCTTCTGTACACGACTCTTACAAAATGTTTTAGACATTTAATTAATTGTAGCCTTAATAGAGGCTAATAGTGGATAGTTATCGAAAGTTCTAAAAGGCTACAACCAAATAACTTTTAAAGTTAATTTTGCTTTAAAGAGTCAGGTTCATCGGGAATTTTCCTTAAAACTCAAATAAAATTGGCACATTTCGTTAACAAATGACTTAACTATTGCGGGTTTGCTAAATAGCCGTAGTTGTCGACTAATGAGTCTGATCTACCCACGTCAACCAGCTCATTTCAGTTGTCCTCTACTGTGTATTCCAAGAGTTCATGTGTATGTATGAGAAGTCATCCTATCAGACATTTACCTCCTGTTACTATTGACATGTGCCGTTTCACTTGTTTATATGCTTGACTGCGTCCAATGGATATCCTGAGTTTGTGCGTACGTTTGGCGTGTGGAGAAAGACGACATTCTCCTTTCCGCCATTAAACGTATCAGTATCACTCTAAGTATGGCAGTGCTAACGATGCGCATAACGAATAAATTTGGTCTTCGACGACAAAAGACCGCAAGTATTCAAAGCGGCGTGAATCGATCATGATGGTAACTAATTGTAGAGTGTGTTTCAGTTAGGACGACTGAAATGTTTTTAATTCGGCAAACAATAAACAGGGCAGAGAGTATGATAAATGGGCGGCCGCGGCGTAGTATGTTGGCTAGTATGAGCGACTATCATACATGTAAACTTCGGGTTTGAACTTCTAACAATTTTTCAGCGGTGGGTTTTTACCTCGTAAGTGCCAGCGTCTTTACAAGTGAAATATTTAGCTCTAATCCATGTAAAGCAAGTAGGCGTTGCCGACTATGAAATACCATACATCACTCTGTTAGTCAGATAATTGAGCACCTCTGTCTGGAGCTTGAGCAAGGTTGGACACTTGCAGGCTTCGAGAACCGCACCACCTCAAATTGGGAAGATCCTTTGGGTGGGAGCTATTAGAAAATATGGACGGATATGGTCCAATTTCATTACTGATATGCATTGGTTACAGATAACGTTTTATGCGAAATTTCGGGTGTAATATGTGGCTTTAAGAGCTGTAGGTACTAAAATCGGGAAGGCACTTTCTGTGGGGGCTATACGAAAATATGGACCTATGTTTCATTCTTCGTCCTTGGCTCAAACTTGAAGAATGTTCTTAGTTTAATCGAAAACTGCAACCTGTAGCTTGATTACAACGAAAGATGGATAGACGGAAGGACGGTTATCGCTCAATGAAATCAGACAATGATTCAGAATAGGTCAAATTAAAGCACTTGTCCCATGTGTTTTCTATAAGTATGTACTCGTAATCCCACATATCGAATATTATTGTCGATTTTCATAATGTTTTTCTTGCCACCTAGCTCCAAAAACACGACCTGTAGTTTGCTTTCCATAGACGAACGGATAGGCATCGCAGTATTTCGATGCGTTACGAACGAAAGGACATAGTGAATACTTATATACCCTCTATCATATGATGGAGTGTATAAAAACCTTGGGTTTCTTAAAAACTTAAATTTTTGGGTTTCAAATTATCCGGTTTTACATGTCCAATAACCGATTTCACTAAATTCAGACCAAAACTTAACATTTTGCAGTTAGAACAAGACACAAAATCATATATTTTTTATTGATAGTAACATAATATTATAAAAATACAGCAACCACCTTTACAAACTACTCGTATATACGATAGAGAAGCTTGACTAGTGTAAGGCCAACATGTTACAAATGTAGCCCTCTCGAAATGAAGATTGATATGATTGAAAGCAAATCCCAAAATAATTTTGACCTATATTAAGATCAATTGTTTATTTGGGTCTCGAGTCCTCTGGCATCTGTATTTCTATATAAGACAATTTTACTACAAATGGCAAAATGACATGTCGCACAGTGGTTCAGAATCGTTTTTTACTGGCCAACAGATAGAAATTTTTTAGTATTTTTTTTATTTGGCAGATAACTCCTTAAGATTTTCTTTATTTTTAATTTTAATAAATTTAAACAGTTTTTTTATTAAGAAATTCAAATTTCAACTTTTTAAAAATAATTTTGATAAATTAAAAATAAATTTTGTCGTCAATTAATAAAAATATACTTCCTCGCTAAATAACAAAAATATATTTAGCATAGCGAACTTTTTTATTGTTCATTTTGTTTTAAATTTAAATACCATTAAGGGAACAAATTAATTTTTACTTATAATGGGTGATCCTTCTAGAGGTATTTTTTCAGAACAAAAAAAGTATAAAAATGCAAATCAAGTGTGGAATCTTTATTGGTAATTTGAAAGGATATTTTATGGCATTTAGTTTTTGAATATAATTTCCTTTAAATGTTGGCCGCAACTACGCCTCAGGGTTTCCATTCTGAAGGTCCAATCTTGGATGAATCGTTCGAGCATTTGTATTCTTTGGTTGATAAATTGCCTGCAAATATTCCATATTTAGTTGCTTCCTCAACAAAGTCCCGATGTTGTACTTAGCATTAATTTCGAATGCTAGAAATCAGCGGATCTGATGTTACCAACAAAATACAGAGCGGCTGATAAATATTGCTACATTAAAAATCTGAAATAATTTTTTTTTCAGCCTATGGAATTCATGTTTCTTTAATATTAATAAATATAGCTTAATTAGTTTTAAAAATAATGAAATTTAAATGCCCCCAGCTCGTTGATGTATGTGCGGCAAGTAACCAATAAGTTGTTCATTACTGCTTGGAGAGTTGAGACAGGAATAGCCGGAATTGTTTCTCGAATGGATTGCTTCAGTTCGTTCAACTTTGTTGATTTTGCTTTGTAGACATCCTGTTTGCAAAAACCCCACAAGAAAAAGTCAGGTGCAGTAAGGTTAGGCGACCTGGAGGGTCAACGGAATGTGGATATTCTGGGTATCAGCGTATTGGGAAATTTTCGTCGCAATTCTGTCATAACAGGTTGGGCTATGTGAGAAGTTGCACCATCTTGCTGAAACCACACTGAGTTTAAGGAAATTCTCATTTGACGTAATTGTGGATAGAAAAACTCTCTCAACTTGCTGAAGTAATGGTTTCCCGTAACCGTAACGGTGTGACCAATTTCTTCGAAGAAGTAGGGCCCGACAACGCAGCATGATGAAACTGCACACCACACTGTGACACGAAGTGGATGCAACTCCGTCTTATGGAGTATCTGTGTGTTGACAGCACTTCATATTTGACAATTTTGTTGTTGTTGTTTAAGCGGCACATAGTGCCGGGATGAGAGCCTTTGCCCGAAGAATTCCTCCTTTGGGTCGATCCTGTGCTTAGAACCGGCTGTCGTGGGATCGTTAATTTTGTTTGTTAATGTTGCCGCTTACATTGAAATGAGCCTTGTCAGACATGAAAAGACTGTTTAACATGTTCCCACCCTCTTCCGTCATTTGAAGTATCTTCTCGTAATAATTCCAAGTGAATCGGGAAGTCTGTTGCGTTCAATTTGTTGACCATTTTAATTTAATGTGGAAATTAGTTCAAATCTTTGTGCTTAATTGACTACAATGACTGTCTGCTTATACTTATTTGAGCAGATAAGCGCCTTGTCGAAACTTTTGGATTGTTTTGTATGGCAGCAGCGATTGTTTCCTCCGTCCGAACTGAAGGGTTTCGATGGTAAGGTTTTCTGTTGACTGTCCCATACCAAGTCGCGCACTATAGTGCATCTGCTCGGAGGATTGTCACCAAACGTGCCCCTATACTTTCTTTGAACCGAAACTACGGACTCCAGTGCGTGATATCGGTGGACAATCCAAATTCTTGTTTTAGTTTCCCAGTTATCCATTTTTGTTAAATCTAAGCATCAATCTGCAAAATAAAAAAAATAATCAGATTCATTAAATAGAAAAAGAGTTATTAAATTATTTTTGGTAGCGGCTTTCATCAGCCATCCTGTACACAACAACACTAGAAAGAAATGTTTTGCCCTGATTAAAGATGACCTATTTTTGCTTTTTGCTGCTAATTATTGCAGTAATTGGAAAATGAGTAAAAGAAAAAATAACAGAACAACACTGCTTAAATTAAAAAAATATATTATACTTATAAAGTAACCAAAAAAATATTCGTCTATTTTCCTTTTCTTGATCTGGCTGAAATGTCAATCTTTGCCTAAATATTTCTGTCTTAATAAATGATTGGAAAAACACGTAAAGCACTTAAATTTTTAACTACGAACTTATCAAATAGTAAGGGTTGTCGTTCTAAACATTTGCAAATTAAAATAAATAAAATATGGCTTCCTCTATTTTCCACATAACGATTTATTTTAAAATCGTTATGTGATCGTTTTTTGTCAGTCATTTGATTGAATTTAAGTTTAAAATCCTCAAAATGACGATAAATCGTCAAAATTTGGAGCTCTGGTATCCATATCCAGTGTGTGGCGACAACCTCCTGCTTTATCATTGTGTTCTCCATGAGATAGAGTCCAATTATGCATTACAACACATGAGGGTTACTATTTTGCTGGAAATGGTGTAGTCAGTCAATCAGACGAAACAAACGAATGTATGTACGAGTGTATGTAGACGTCTGCATGCACATGTAGGTATGTGCAACGACTGCACTCTTATCTCCGGAGCAGCTATCCAAGTTCTGTATCGCAGTTTAAGTAGTACTCCTTTGTAATTGTGTGATTTACTGTGTGCTGCTTGTATTGGAAATCTTGTGTTTTTCTATAGCGTGTTCACCAGCGACTGGATGCATACTCGTACGACGTGTTTAGAATAAACACAATCACAATTTAAAGATATTCGAACGGTTTCTTTACGACTCAAAAGTATCCCTTTGAGCAGAAAGGATAACAACCAACGGAGCGAACTAACGACATGGAAGTGAGTTCCCTATCTCCTCGAGAACCGACCCACACATACATACACGTACGTATACACTGGCGCCTCTTCAGCCATCCAAACCAAACTCCAGAAACTTGTCACCCGACCCAGCTTTTTATACAATTTTGGTTAGACTTGCGTGAATAACTAAATCCCTTTTTAGAATGTTTGTTACTGCTCCCGTTGTTGTTCGCTCTGCAGGAAATGCACACCGAATCGAGTACATATCCACAAAAAGGGGATATGTACAAATGTATGTGCTGATATCCAAATGCATGGATGTCCGGATACATTGGAACTCACACACACACATACATGCGGACAGGGACATATGCATGTATGTGTACTGTGAGCTGCTTAAAGGCAACCATTCGTTTTTAAGCGTTTGTTTTTTGTGCAGTTGGAAATCCCCAAGGTGGTCTATTACAACGGCAAAACTGACATTTGAAAGTTAAGTCAATTTCCAAAGGATAAAGGACCAGTTACATTCTTGCAATAAGGAAAACAAATTGTTGAAAAAATGAATGTTTTCTGCTTGATAAAGTAGCGTTGAAATCTAACCATTTTTTAGAATTCAAATATTTCAAATGATTTTTTTTTGCCCCCCCGACTCCATCTTGCTGTTCCCTTGTTTCACGTCATGCACTTTCAGTTCAAACCGGTCGCTGCATAAAGCCACAATATGCACACGATGGCAACTAAAGGCCAATACTATGACCCTTAAAAGTAATGTAACCCTTAATTAGCGCATATTTTACTTAAGTATATATAATCGGTTTAAAATGCTAATGCTTAGAGGCATTTCTTGATCTTCTGGCAATTTCGGCAAACTATAACTAAAGTGGTTATTCTGGTTTGTCAGGGTACTTCTTCTATGACTCAAGTGGCTGCCTTAATTGAAAATGTATTAAGTTTTTCTTCGACTTTTTACGAGTATAACACCACCAATCAATTGTCACATTTTCACACGATCCTTGTTAGCTATCCTTCGCTTCCACACAAAATTGGGGTCAATTGCCAATGGGATTGGAAACTTGCGGTGATTTGATAAAAACTACTTTAATGTTGTCAATGTTAAAACAATTCCTTTAATGAATGCTTCATTAGATTCTGCTTTAGTTATTGATTTCGCGGAACGAATTTTTTGTGTGTGAATCTTATCATCTATTTGAACATGTTCTCTTTAATCCCTATCATGCAAATGATAATACCTTGTTAAAAGGCTAACGATCTAACGATGTAAAGAATAATAAACATTTTTATTATAGAAAGCATTAAAATCTTTTTTTAAAAATTTTGAAGAAGATAATGTTTCCTTAAACTCGCAAACGACTTTTTCAAAAGTGTTTAATACTTTTGATCATGAAATTAAGTGTACGTTTCGCATTCCGTTTGTAACATCTCGAATTACTGAACTGGAACCTTAAAAGGCAAATATACATATGTATGTCCGTCCGATATAATGTCCTTTACAAAATTACCTAAACGAAGCCCAGAGGCCCTACCTATTTAACTGAAATGCAAACATTTTTTTTTGTTTTTTTTTCGGAAGCGAAATAACAGCACACATTTATTTGTTCTTGTAAATCAACACAAAAAAATGTTTGCATTTCAGTCAAATAGGTAGGACCTCTGAGCTTCTATCTATGTTTTAAGAGAAAACAAAAAAATCCGACAGCTGGTCCAGAACATAGCAATTTTACCCTAGTACCCTCCGACCACCAATCAGAATATTTTCGCCCCCTTGAGATTTGTCCAGTCGTGAGTGAATTAGAATGATTAGTCTTCTATGAGTAAATGTGCCTTCTTACGAAACCCTTTTACAAAAATTTAAAAAATCAATTTAAGAAAAAATATTTTTTTTATTAATACGTTTAATACTAATTTTAAAACATAAAAATATTTGTTTTTAGTTACCATAAAACTGATTTTTTCACAAAAACTAACTTTGATAACCCTTAAGAATGCTTCTACAGGGCGTGGCACCTTTTTTAAACACCTATTCCATAGGCTAAACAATTATTTATTTGCAATTAAATTATTTGAATATTTTATTCGATTCACAAGATACGATTTTTCAACGAAAATAAAATTGGGCCACTGTGCGATAAGAGACATCACGGCCATTGCATTTCTCTGGCAAAATAGTCGTTGTTTCGTTGGCTGTGTGGCAATTGTCACCATCCTGTTGGAACCACATATCGTTCTGGTTCATATCCTCAATTTTTGATAACAAGAAGTCCGTTGTCCTCTCGCGATAGCGAACACCATTGACGGTAACTGCTTGGCGGACCTCATTTTCAAAAGTACGGTCCGCTGACGCCGCCAGCCTTTGTGGATGCTTCGAGTTTTCAACAACCACTCGCGGATTTTCATTTCCCCAAATGCGGCAATTCTGCTTGTTAACGAATTCACAGAGGTGAAAATGTGATTCTTAGCGAAATGCATTTTGATTTAAAAGTCCATTTTTTTAAAAGGCTTCAATAATCTTAAAGCGCTGATCAATTGTCAACCTTTCGACAGTTGAATTTGTTAAACGCTGAAACAAAAAAATGTTTATTTTGACACTATTGTTGGACCACCCTTTAGAAAAAGCGGATTGTGGTCAGCCGTTCGTTTACTGTACCGTCGACAATATGACGTTTTCGCTTGTTTACAACAAATCCACATTTAATTTGGTGCTTTTGCTGCACCTGTAATACTTTATATTTAAGTATACAAAAAGCAATTATCAGTTTTCTTTATTAATTGGCACCTGAACACAGGTGAGTGCGTACATTGCATGCCACTATCCGTAAATTGTGGCTCTTTATTTGTTTGCGATGGACCCAACTATAACTTCTTTATTTCTAGACCAGACAATTTGTACAAGAACTACATTAAAAAAGTTTGCTTGTATGGTCCAAATCAGTCCAAAATTAGTTGTTTGCCATCGTTGTTGTTGTATGGAGGATCTGTTTCGATATAGAGGTGGAGGAAACGCGCCATTTGAATGGATGCGTCCGCAGAGACCTGGGGGTCAGCTGAGTAGGTTTGTCATCGTTATATACTATACCGATTTACGAGGGCAGCTATATATATTTCTGGGCTAATAATGAAAATGATATTGCGCGTTGAAGATTGCTCTACGCACAGTTCGAAGACTATACACAAAGGGTAATTCTCATTAATAAAAATGAGTCTCCCGTATAAGTCATTTGATTTGTGGCCGAAGTAATCGTTGCCAAAGACTGCTGAAGAAAAACCTTGGCGGGTTTAGAAACAGCTGTACAGTCTGCCTGGCAACCGTAGCAAATACATTTCACCAATTTCTTCTTTTTAAGTTGATTCTGAAAAAGAAACAACATAAAGGTCTCGAACCAGAATAAAAAACTGCTCAAGTCATAATAATGATAAAAGACCGAATAAATAACAAAAAAACGAAAAAACTATTAAAAAGGATTGGTACGCCCTAATGTGCAACGCATGTATGAGTATATGTACGCACAAAAAACATGCACACTTTGATTGTGCTTTTTGCATTTGTGGTTTTCAACGAAGACCCATGCGAAACGGAATTGGTGGAAATGATATTGCGCGTTGAAGATTGCTCTACGCACAGTTCGAAGACTATACACAAAGGGTAATTCTCATTAATAAAAATGAGTCTCCCGTATAAGTCATTTGATTTGTGGCCGAAGTAATCGTTGCCAAAGACTGCTGAAGAAAAACCTTGGCGGGTTTAGAAACAGCTGTACAGTCTGCTTGGCAACCGTAGCAAATACATTTCACCAATTTCTTCTTTTTAAGTTGATTCTGAAAAAGAAACAACATAAAGGTCTCGAACCAGAATAAAAAACTGCTCAAGTCACGAAAATGCGAATATTTAGCATCAAAAATGGTTTTATTGTTTTTCAGTATTCTCTACTTTTGCATGCGCTCAAACCAATTGTCGAAGCACTTTTTTCCCTCCGATCGAGACACCTTCAAAACATGTTTTTTGAACGTTTTAACAGCATTTTCTGGCGACGAAAATCATTTACCACGCATTTTTTTCTTGATGTGCGGGGATAAAAAGAAGTCATTGGGTGCAAAGTCAGGGCTGTACGGCGGATGACCCATCAATTCGACGTTTTGGGCGGTCAAAAAGGCTCTGGTTTGAGTCGATGTGTGAGAGCTCGCATTGTCATGGTGCACTTGACCAGTTTTGCCGTAGAATCAGGCGACCATTTGCTTTAAAGTGCTTCTTTCACGAACAATTTTACGTTGAATTTGGCTCGTCTTTGAAGACCCACACGGTCGATTGCTGTTTTGTTTCGGGCTCATACGCATAAATCCATGATTCGTCACCTGTGACGATCTTATAAACGTCTTTTGAAGCACCTCTATCGTATTTTTTCAAAATTTCTTTGCACCAATCGACACGAGCCTTTTTTGAGCGATTGTCAAATTGTGCGGGATGCAACGAGAACAAACCTTTTTAGGATGCCTCTATCTCACAGTATGTCACATGACGATCTTGCATTATCAGTTCACGCACGGCATCAATGTTCTCTGGCACAACGGCACAACGTTTTTGGACGATCTTCACGACGTTCGTCGTACGTCAAAACGTTCTGAGTACGTATATGCTAAAAAGATGACAAACTTTCCAATGTAAATGTCAGATGGTGCCAGGCAACACTTAGTGTTGCCTAGTCCAGAAATATATATATAGCAACCGTCGTATTGTTTAATCGCATCAACTGGTTATTCTGAGTCTATCATTAAGCCTAACGGTCTAGCTCAAAAGCTAGTTACGAATTCCGTGTGTGAAATTATGAATTTTCTTTGATTTTGTATTCAACAACAAAGAATAGTAAACCCGACAGTAAAAAACCGGGTAATTCGTCATGTCGGGTTTTGGGTATTTTTGGGAAAACCGACTGTCGGGTTTGAATTTCGGTTTTGAACACTCAACTATTCAGTCGTGTAATGTTAACGAAGATCAAAATGAAATATTGGTGAAGATATCGCCTCTAGGTTATACACATGCCGCTACCAGAAAAATTCTTATGGCGCTTGCACATAAACAAATCTTAAAGTTCGAATATTGTGCGGTAATGAAAACGTCCCATTCGTTCTTAAACGTAATTTAAATCGTCGAATGGCTTCGGATACGAGTATTATCACCGCAATTCTCAGAACATTTTGTTTTTAAATAAAAATGAACAGTTTTGTGCGTAAAATGTTGGATGTATCTGGGAACACAACCACACTTAAGGGGCTTTGAAAGTTTTTATGTATATTTGGCACAACAACTTTTTAAACCGCCCAATTAATATATTGGAATATTGCAACAACAGCAACAACAGAGAAAAACAATACGCAATTGCAGAACATTCTAAAGAGCAATAAATGCTTAAAATCGAAAAAATGAAAAATAAACAAGAAGTATAACAACGCCGTTATCGATGTGGTTGGTCGCTTTACACCATTTCCTAGCAAAAATGCAAAATATTTATTCTCCTAAAAGAATGATGGATACCAGAATAACTTACACAAACATCCTTATATACCGACCAGCCAGTATCGCATAAATACGGGGTGGCGCCAAAATACCGTGTGGTTTGAATGTTTAATAACTTTTTAAATTAATTTATTTTTTATTTTTATTTCAGAATTTTGTGAAGCAAACTTGGGGAATTTGAAATGGAACAACAGAACAGCGATCACCAATTTTTGATTTTTTTTTAAAAATTAAGAGTCAATTGTTTTGACGCAGCGTGCTTATCGTCGGCAACGATAAACCTTCAGAACCAACGATACGCCGCTTGGTTGGAAATTTTTGACAACATGGTACAGTAAGACACATCGTACAAAAGGTCCACACGGACGAAAATATCCATCGTGTTGTGGATAGTGTGCAGAATAGTCCAGAAACATCAACAAGAAGACGATCGGCACAACTGGAGCTATCACGGAAAGATCACGAATGTGCGCAGCCGAAAATGGCCACCACTTGCGTCAAAAAATAATAATAACAAACTAAAAAATTATTAAACATTCAAACCATAACGGTAATTTTCAGCCAATCTGTACCTTATTTTCTACGACAACCACTGCAATGTCATCATCAGGTGTTCCGCAGAAAAAGTAGCCCTCAGGCTGAAGCATTTACAAGGGTCATTCAACATTATGCACGGCTATTGCTCAATTCTGAACCGCATGGATAACACGGGAAAACCCACACTCACAGACTACATGGCACCGAAAACAAGTAAGGACACATCCTTTAAAGTAGAATATACAGTCTTACAGGTAGAGACTGTACTGTTTCCTATCTGTAATGGGGTGACGATATTTCCAATTCAATAAATAAGCTGTGTTTTTAAAAATGTCCGAACAACATTTTTAAAATATTAAAAAAATCTTCATCCATTTTAAATTTTGTTCTTCATAAGATGTTTCGCCAATTTTAAGTTTTTGATGTAGACTTTTAAATTAATTTAGACTGGTCGCTTTAATAATGCCGCGTTCATTGGCCTACCTTAACAAATTTCAGACGGAAAAGTAAAAAGAGGACTGCCGCGACGCGCCGCATGTGGCGTACACTGGCCTTTCACCATAACCCAAATACAGGCGCACGATACTAAGCCCTGCTGGATACCAGGACATTGCAATGTATCTCGGCAGTGCTCATGAGCATTCCGTTAGTGGATATTATAAATCATGTCGTCGAACTGGGAAGAGCAGGAACCTGGTCATGTACAGCATCCCAAGGATGATCGATCTCTTTGGTTGATTGGACCGATGAAGAAAAGAAGGAATCAGAACAGAAACAGAACCTACTACGAACCTACACCTATCTTACTTGATTGCTATGCTTAAAATTTCAAATTCGTGCGAACCACTATACGATATTGTGGTACAGAGTTTTATAACTTTATGCTGATATTTGTAACTCTTAAACGCAATAATATACAGTCAATGCTAATAATACCTATCGGCTAAGAAGTTATATACGATTCGATGCACCGATGGTACTTTTTCCAGATTTTAATAAAATTGAACACACACACACACACAACTGAAGTGTTTCCGAAATTACTTCAGTCTAAAGATGGGGCTTTTGGGACTAACATAATCTGAGCTGTAAGGGTTATATCGATCAAAGTACTTAGACTACACGACCAAAATATATATAACCAATATAATAAAAGTTGTTGTACTACGATTCTGTTTTTTTGTGTTTATAGCTTAAATGTTTTGTTTTAAAAGGATGATCCTTGATCTTGACATTTCTGGAAACATGTTTAAATAGCTTGAACATGAAAAAGGTAGCAGTACTCTTTTGTTAATGTATTATAAATGTCAAATATTCACACAACATGAGTATTTTCAGTTTGGTCCCAACTATTTTGAAGTAGTTAAATTAATAAAAACAATTATAATACCCATAAAGTAAATCCTTATCGTCATGGATCGGTTGGACTCTTAGTTTAATTTTTTTATTGCTTAACTAAGTAATTATTTAATCTGATCATTTAGGATCATTGCATTAATTTTACAAATCTGACGTCAAAAATGCATATTAATTCCATTGTTTTAATAGAACTATTTTGTAGTACGAGGTTGCTATATATATTTGTAGCCTAGGCAACACTAAGTGTTGCCTGGCGCCATCTGACATTTCCATTGGAAAAAATTGTCATTTTTTTAGCATAAACGTACTCAGAAGGTTTTGACATACGACCATCATTTGTGTTGTTTACAATGACTCGAAAAAATCAATTTGACAAAAAAATGGAATTAACTCGTGAACATTTTCGTGCGATCATTTTTCACAACACTCGACGTGGATTATCACGACAAGAGTGCTTAGATGAATATAAATCTTTGTATGGCGATGAAGCACCATCCTATAGCACTGTGAAAAACTGGTTTAATGAATTCAATCGTGGCCGACGCTCGCTCAGCAATAGACCGTGTGGGTCTTCGAAGACGAGCCAAATCCAACGAAAGTTGTTCGAGGAAGAAGTACTTCGAAGCAAATGGTCGTCTGTTGCTTCGGCAAAACTGGTCATGTGGCGACTGTTCCGCTTGAGCAACGTAGGAGGTTAATTATGAGTGGTACACCACAATTTGTTTGCCTGAAGTCTTAGGAGAAATTCGAAAAACGAACAAGAGAAAACGAATTATTGTGCACCATGACAATGCGAGCCCTCACACATCGGCTCAAACCAGCGCCTTTTTGACCGGCCAAAACGTCGAATTGATGGGTCATCCGCCGTACAGCCCTGACTTGGCACCCAATGACTTCTTTTTATTCCCGCATTTCAAGAAAAAAATGCGTGGTCAAAAATTTTCGTCGCCAGAAGATGCTGTTGAAGCGTTTAAAAATCATGTTTTGGAGGTGTCTCCATCGGAGTGGAAAAGTGCTTCGACAATTAGTTTGAGCGCATGCAAAAGTTTGTACTTATGAATCATGCTGGGGAATACTTTGAAAATGCATTTGCAGAAATATATATAGCAGCCCTCGTACGAGCCAGAAATATATATAGCAGCCCTCGTACGAGCCACTGCATTGCGAGCAGGGTGTAACCATTAAGTGCCTGTATAAGTTTCATGAAATGGTCCGCAATACGACTGTAACGAATTATTCGCCTCATATTGAACATCCGCATTCGCAAAAAAACAGATTTGGAATATTCGAATTCGCCAAAACCAAATTTAAAATATTCGCATTTGCAAAAAAATATTTCAGTTAAGGATGTTAGTACTCAGAATTACATATTTTATGAATTAATATTCAAAAATTGTTGGTTTTTCTTAAGGCTTGTACATAATCACTTTTTTTATAAGAAAACGTGCCTGGCGCACTGAAAACAATATCAATTTTTTTTTAATTTTCCTGGAAGATGATGTTCATTTCTATTATTTCTTATAAAATAATACTCCAAATCAAAATAAATAATAATTCGCTTTTGCATCCGCAAAAACCAAATTTGGAATATTCCCTTCCGCAACAAACGTAGTTCAATACGAAATATTCGTTAGTGTCCGCCCTTACGCGTAGGTTATTGCAAACATGTTTGGACATCTTGGTTAAAATAAAATTATCTATTTTCAAAGAATTTCATACCACATTTTATTAGACGAAGCTGTAGGATTGTATACATTTGGTCAATGCTATAACTAATTCATAGAATGTTTTCAGAAAGTGTGAGAAAATGAAAGAAAGATTTTATGGGCGAGCATTTGGCAATAGTTTTTCTTAGCATTGCCACAACCAAACCATTAATTAATTCCGAAAACATTTGCATATTGTTAATGGTTACTTATGTATATTATTTCAAAGTTCATACATGTCCAGACCAAGGAGACTTTCCCCAATTTACTTTTCGAAATCTTTTCCACCATTGGCAGCTTTAACTTTTAAAGAGACACTATATCCATCGAATTTTTTTAGTGAGGTGTTTTTTACGAGCGCCTAAACCTCTTGTTCTCCAAAAAAAATCCCACCTTTCACTCTAGTAAATACAAATTTCGTGGTTAAAATGATTTTTGTGTACTAGAAATAAACGGGACTTGGTCAGGTTTATACTTAGGATTAAATTGCTTTGTTTTAAAATTAGAAAGTATTCACTGTAGGCAGAATATGGCAGATGAGTAAGCAGGTGGAAGCCCAAATAAGAAAATTCAGTTTGCCTTTATTCGTTGTCGCAGTACTGCATTTTCAGCCAACAATGCAAAGCAAATGCACGGCCGACGCATTTGCAAATTTTTTTAAATTAAACAAATCATATGTTCCTAACTGCCTGTCATCCTGTCAGCGTTCTTGATTAATGTCATAAGAAACATACATATTTAGTTTGGTGTCCTTTCGACTCATAGTTTCATACACAGACAAAAAGTACGCCCCTTTAATTTTAACAAAAAATATTTGGGGAAACGGTGTTCAGGATATAAACAAAAAGTAAAACGAGCCACAAACTGCAATAAAAAGCATAAACAATCTGCCATGGCAGATGGTGTTACTTGCAGAGCCTGCAAATGACTAACTGGTGTATGCATGGTGGCCTGGCGTACGACTTTCTAATCGCCGATTTGCTTTTGTGGGTAGTATGCGGCTCTTACGCTCGAAGGGTATGTACAAATCGATTATCAACAATAATGTGCAAGAAGGAGGAGGAAGAACCATGCAATATTTTCACTTTAAAAATTGGAATACCCTGAACAATTCGAAAAGCAATATTCACACGCCAAACAATGCACCGACACTGAATTGAGATGGAAACCCACATTCAAATCGGCATTGACATTTCTGAAGTGTTTCTAGTTCTTTTATAATTGTTTCATAAAACAATAACGGCCACAAAATATCGACCGCAACGTAATAACAAAATCTGTGACCAGTGCTGATGGTGAGGATTGTGTACGTCCTATGCGTCCTATTGAGGTGAAAACCTGGCTTTATATGTATTTATGTTAAATTAGTAGAGCAGTATAGGACCAAAGGATATAAGCCGATAAGGATCAGTATCAACTGAGTAGTCAGTCCGATTAATTAAAAAAATAGAAAAATGGGGCCAGCTACCGCGGAATAAGTATGCTATCCACCAACTGACTATCTACAGGGTGTTTTTTTAGACGTGTGGTTTTCAATCTGGCCACACTTTTTTCGGAGTTGCTCTTTTGATTTATGCTCACTTGATTTATGCTCAGTTTGGTTTGACATTTCATATTGAATAGACTCATGCCGCAACAACGTTTGCAAATCGTGGCGAATGGGAGCAAAACAAACTGGACACCGATCCCGATTTTTACAAGAAAATTGTGTTCAGTGATGAAGCCCACTTTTGGTTGAATGGGTACGTTAATAACCAAAATTGTGGCATTTGTCCACAAGCCATTGTTGAGACCCCGTTACATCCTCAAAAAGTCGCTGTTTGGTGTGTTCTATGAGCAGAGGGAATAATTGGACCATATTTCTTCAAAAATAAGGCTGATTAATGACTTTTTCATGTCCGAATTGTAGGAGGTTGATGTGGACGACCTTTAGTTCCAACAAGACGACACAACATGCAATACAGCCAAAGAAACAATGAGTTTATTGAAGGAAACTTTTGGTGAGCGCATTATCTCGCGTCGTGGGCCTGTGGCGTGACCTCCAAGATCGTGAGACTTGATACCGCTGGACTATTTTTTGCGGGGCTATGTGAGGTCTCTTGTCTACCCAGATAAGCCCGACACGGTTGACGCCTTAAAAGAGAATATTCGGCGCGTTGGGGCTGACATACGGCCCCAAATGCTGCAAAAAGTGGTCGAAAATTGGACCTCTCGGCTGGAATTTAAATGACAAAATGACAAATGACACTTGCCCGTAGTCATTTGTTAGACATAATGACAAAAGCCCTATCTTTATAATAAAGCTAAATTCTTGGCCATAGCATTAAATTACATGCGTTCTATTTCTTTTTGAAAACCATTCGTTTAGAAAAAACACCCTTTATGTTAATAATATGCCTAACAAAACCTATCTGAAAATATAAATTACATTGTTGAAGATAGGACAGACCACAGCGCCATCTACAGATTTCGTCTGGTGTACGACAATGCTACCATGACGCTAACGTTTGCTCGCTTAGCGCTGAGCCAATTAGTGGTATTTAGAGCGATAAGACCCCAACAAAAGTTTTAAATATCATTGCCATATCATGTACAATCGTAAAATGAAAATGCCATGGACCAACCAACCACTAATACCGGAAATGTCGGGCCATAAAAACTCAAAAACACATTCAATATACTTGGACTTATGGTATCAAATAACAGTGAAATTTCCTAACGACACCAAAAAAGTAATTATTTTTACGATTTTTCTGAATTTCTTCCCAAAAAGAACATGAACAAGAAACACAAATTTTATTGAAAAATACATTATTTTAGAGATTTGAGTGTATTTGGAGCTTGACAGTACGGTCTCAAATACCAGTATTATAACTTGAGAGAGAAGCATAGGACTCTTATATAAACGGCTTTCGACAAAATTGTATATATGGTACTGGTCAATAACGCTACAATTGGTCAATAACGCTACATGTTCTTCTGGCATATTATTTCCATGCACACGTCTTCCGATTTCTGGTCCTGTCGCTCTTCAAGCCTTATTTTTAAACCGATTGTGTTGGAATCTTCCATTAGGCTTTATAAATGACCTCTAGAAACTGCGTTGAAATTAGCCATTATCGTTCTATCTTTTAAAACAAAGGTTCCTCCCGATGTGACGCCTTGCATCCGTAGATGTCGCATATTAAATCCCATCCCGAACTAACTAAGCGCAGTACATTATCTTAACTTATAATCAACCCAACCGAAAATCGATCAGATGAGCTCATGTTTTAATGAAGCACTAGTATAAGGTACTCTCCTATTTTCTTCATTTTCGGTTTAAATGAAAAATGTCAAAAATTTAGAGGGATCCCGGCCGGGTATATTAAATATAAATTTGTATTACCACTTGCTGGTAGAAAAAAAGGAATGCTACTCAAGCAAGTAAACATACTTACTATTAAGATGGGAACGTGTCATATACTGTTAGGCACCATTAACTTCTTCGGAAAGTATATCCAGTGCAAATTGTATTCAGTTCTAAGCCATTTGTAATTAAATCTGAAATAATTTTTAAGATATTCAAGAGAACGATTCAGGCTAAATAATCTCCACGTGATAAATCCAAAATTTTTTTCGCTTTTTAACTTAAAAACAAAATATACCGCAAAAATATTAGATCTTGCAAACGGAGTTTACTTTTGTTCCCATTGTCTTTTGGCTTCATAATATTCTACGAATTGTGAATAAGGAAATAATCACTAGACCCATTAAGCTTATTAGCTAATTCTAAAAATCAAGATGATTTTCAGATTTTCCAATTACTTAAAATTTCAGGTTATAAGTAACATTTGCACTCATGAAACCAAAAAAATGTTGGTCCAGGTGCTGTGGTTTCTTTTGAATAGACCAGAATCATTGCTGTTGTAGATCTGATCGGTGGACAACTCAAGTTCTTTTACATTGATTTTAAATTTTATTAAGAAAAGATCTTCCGGCCAAAAGCTTTTTGCCACATATTTTTTTTCTAACAGATTTTTTGTGTTCATTTACTTTTCCAGAGGCGTAGGTATAAGTATATGAAGTAATATTTAATATAGGAAAACTTTATAGACAATTGTCACATATTTAAGGTTTGTACGCCGATGACAATTAAAAGACAGGAAAGCAACAGTAAACGAAAACATATTTGATCATATTCCTAAGATTGTTGCACTTATCGAGACCTTTTTCAAAACAAAGTTTTGGTCCAGCTTTTTCCTCTACTATTTTCCACAAATTTTCTATTGGATTTAGATCCGGAGATTATGCTGGCCAAGTCATAGCATGAACGGCATTATCCTGAAACCACTGCTTTACAAGACCTGAAGTGTGTTTTGGATCATTGTCCTGTTGATATACCCATTTAATGGGAAATTTCCATTCGGCGTAATGTAGCATTACCTCATTTAGTGTGTGGCAGTACAGATTTCTATCCATGGTTTCTTTAATCCAATATAATGGTCTCCATACCACGAAAAACATCCCCAAACCATTATAAGTAGATTACCTCCTCCTTACTTGAAGGTTTTTGTGGTATATCGGAAACATACCTCTTAATTTTTAGGGGTCTAACCCATATTTTACCATCACTGCCAATTAAATTTACTTTGGATTTATCCGACCATGACACATTTCGCCATATTTTGCCAAGTATAGGACCTTGTCAATTTATGTGCGATTTTGCAAAGGTTATGCGATTTTGCCTATGTCTCTTAGTCAATAATGGGACTTTTCTGGACTCGGATCTAATCGCTTTAGCAGATTTAAATGGGTCCCGAGTAGACATAAACTTGATGTGGTCATCATCTTTAGTGGAGGGTTTTCGGAGTCTACCTCTAGACATATTATTATTTTTTCCTTGCAAGGCGTTAAAAACAAAATTCTGCGATCTGCCAATAGTTTTTGCAATTTGACGTTGACTTTGGCCATTAAGGTTTAAATTTTCAATAATGGAACGCTCAGCGTCGGTACAGTGTTTTGCTCGGCCCATATTTTTTGTTTAAAATGCTTAACGATTATGGAATTTTTAATAAAAATATTTTCTAGATTGTGCAATTCACACTTTGTGAAAACTTTTTACCATTAAATGTTATTATTCTATTAAATTATAAGAGGTTGTAATTGTAATTTACCGTTGACCCTACTTCTTTGTCCATCCTTACATCTGACATTTATCATTATGGACCATGTCTCATATTCTTATTAAGAACAAATCGTTGCCAGATAATTATATTATATACAAACACTTAGCATTCACAATAACTCCATGAACAAATATTTAATTTTTTTAACTTCCCAGAATGAGTACGCGTTATTCAAGTGCAATGACGCCCATAAATTGCAAATTAAAATTTTACTAACTCATGCTATAATTTATTTACCCTAGTATTCAACATTTATTTTTCTTTGTGAAAGAAAAGTAACATCTGAATCTGCGTTTCCAATATTTGACGAATTGTTTGTTAGGTTTTCTTAAAATAACCTTTCACACAAACTTTCATTTGACAATTGTGAACACAGCAAATGAAATTAAGGCGTCCTTAAGGCGTGACACGTTTGTTTAACGTAAGTCCAAGGCTCATATAGTTTTTTTTCAATTATCTCATCTCCGCTGCCATTGAGCGGGTCTAAGTTTTAGCCGCGAACTTGTCTTTAGTTTAGAGATTTGTTTTTGAATGAAATTACAACAGCGCCACCTATCAGGATTAAACTTAAGAGAACCTTTCGACAGGCTTTGCTAAAATATGGTCTAAGTATGGTGTTCATCGGTCAAGCGGTTCTCGAGGTTGAGGCGCTCGTACACCGAACATTACATTTTTTATTATGTATTAAGATTGGCTTTGTAGAAATTTTAAAATTTTCCGGAAACCCGAAAGTAAATTCACATTACATTTTTTTATGTATTAAGATTGGCTTTGTAGAAATTTTAAAAATGTCCGGAAACCCGAAAGTAAATTCCCAAAAAAGAAAACGTTAGCTTTGTGAAATTAAACCATATCGGACCATCGAATTTGTTTCTACAGTTTCAGATAACTCACATCAAGTCTGACCTTGCTTAAATAGCGTGGAGTCTTCAGAGTAGCATAGTGAAGTAAGGTGATACGAAATCGTACCTTTGTTCAGTATGGTGTTTTCCAAAAAACAGAAGAAACGTCGTGAAGTTCGACCAGGCCTCCGTTATGAATAACGTTGGTTCATTTCTTGGTCCGCTGGGTCATAAGTGCGAAAACTTGGATTCGTATTAAAATTAACTTTAGTACCCGTTCGCGATAGTGATTATTGATCGCTCGCTTTATGTACCTTATGTACGGGTTTTTAGGCCTCTTGAGCCGAAACTTCTAGCAGTTTTTCCCTTTTTGAGGTTATTAAATGCGTTTATACTTACTGCCCACAAAAAAACCATTGCTCTATAAAAAAAATAATTTGTTATGCAAATACTCAAAAAGGTGATTTTATCCCGAGTTAACTAAAGTCCCACAAAGTGAAACTTTTCCCCTTTGCCTTTTTCCACCCTATAACAATTCCCAATAGCCGTCCTTAAGCCACAACATGATCAATAACATATTTACTTTATAAGGTCTCCGATCAATATTTGAGGGTGTTGCCAACAGAATGACTAATTTAGTATACTTTTCCATTTTTTCCATTTACTTCGTGTCCTTACTGTCGTTGTAGTTATGGTAATTTGTATTGCTCGGGAGGACTCTTAGACATTATTTCCATAACACTGTGGAACATTTTTGGGGTTATTGTCTGGGGGGTGAGAAATTCCAAGTCAGGGTGATGGTACTAGGTCAGGGTTTTGCGTTCGTATGAGCCAGTTTATTAGTAAGTAACTTCACTTAATTGTAAATAAAAGCAGAACGCGTTAATCGATTTCTATGATCTATGTCGCATTTTGTTTATAGGTTATGTGACTTTACGTGAAAGTTATAAGACTCTACACATTTTTTCGTTTTGGATTTATATGTTTTAAAAAAAAAAAAAAAAATTTTTTCGCAAAATTTTCTTCATAAATTTATTTCTAATTGCAGAAATGTTGATTTGGTAGAGTAACAGTATATTAATGGATTAAAGAAAATGTAATTATTAATTTTTCTCAATTTATTTCAGCAAAATCGAACTAGTCGTTCTCGAGTTATGTCAAACTACGTTTTTGCCAACATTTTACAACTAAGCGAAAAAACATCAAGATAAGGAAAAAATGTAAAAGGTCATACGAACGCAAAACCCTTTGAGGGTTTTATTATACTGACCTAGTACCATCACCCTGACTTGGAATTTCTCACCCCCAGATTGGCTGTTGTACTGTGTAATCATGAATGAAACAGAATGTCCCAAATTCGATTGAATATAAATATTAAAAAATGAAATTGTCGTACCTAAATTTGGTATTTTTTTCGAGCAGTTGTTTGTAGCCGAGGAACTAGCCCATCTAGAACATACACCCGAGCTTAATGACAGAAAGTATTTGCACCGGTCGTATTGAGGGCTTTGGGATTTTCGATGCCCCAACAATTTATGGATACACCATCTAACTTACCACGATTTCGTACATCAGTCGTCACAGGGTAAAGGGGCCAATTATGCATTTGCATAAAGCCATAAATGCATAACACTTCCATAGTTTGTGAAACATTCAACTGCAGACA
The DNA here is from genome assembly GCA_963513945.1 of Hydrotaea diabolus. Classification (NCBI taxonomy): domain Eukaryota; kingdom Metazoa; phylum Arthropoda; class Insecta; order Diptera; family Muscidae; genus Hydrotaea; species Hydrotaea diabolus. The sequence continues at coordinate 41,853,517 of OY740718.1, forward strand.
TTTCATTGTGAAAACTAAAAACTCGGAGACAGTTGGCTTGACATGCACATGACAACTCAGTTGCATGCTGCCGTTTTTGTTTTGTAAAGTCGTCTGCAATCCGATAGAGACGGAGGACGACACACAAAGGAGAAACAATAAAAAATAAAAACTGAAAAGCAGGACGAGCGTTTCGGAGACACTTATGTCAAAAACAATATTGAATAATTTTATAACATTTCACTGGCTGTGCGAACGAAGTGTACAAATATTTATTTAAGCCAAAGTAACCGCCATGTCGCTCGAAATGTAAATAAATTGCATTTTGCCATCGAAATGATATGGATTGTCCCAAACGGATTACTGTGATTTCCGGGGACAGGGGGATACGAATCCGGTGGCATTAGCGAAACGAAATACTTTAATGTCCGTGTACTTTGATTCTAATTTGTTTGTGAGACGTATTTAGAAAAGTCTCCGCCAACAAAGCCCAATACAAAATGTTCAGTTTTAATTTATCACGTACGCACGACAAGGACTGATTCTGGATGTCTATCGGTGTGTCCGTGCGCCGGTGTGTGTTTTTCTGCGTGTATATGGGCCGGAAGTACGATTTTTAGCAGTTAACACAGCCAGTGGAATGAATCCTTTGGCAGCGTCTACGTGGATGTCTACGTGCCACTTTTACCAACGACTGACTGTTCCGTAGAGTTTTATGAATTTTTCGGTATTGAAAGGAGATTTAACGATTCCGACGGCAAAAGTTTCATACGTATGTCGGTCGTGTTGTGCCTTCTTTTATTGTTTTGTTGTTTGTTAATCAACAATTAAGCATTGATTACGTGACGTATTTATTTTGGAGAAAATTGAAAATTATTGAGATTTATTAAGACTTCCCCAGCAGAATGGCATAAGCACACACACACAGACACAGATGGCCAGAATCTCGACGTACGAATGCCGAGCCGTGATTTCGAGATTGCCGATTCTGCGATCCCATTGCTAACAAATGCGATGTTTGATGACAGTGTCAAAAATCATAAATCCTTTTAAAGTTTCATTACCCGACAATTAGAGCAGCACAGCAATGGAAGAGGAAATGATCGCAGTTGTCTGAATTCCAAAGGGTGTTTATGTACGAAATTAGGTGACGCTGTCAAGTTTTCAATTTATGATATCGCCAGTATGGTTTTATAGCGCCTTTCTGGGGAAACGGAAGATGCATCTGCGTACGGTGCTTCAAAAGCAAATGTGGAATGACTATAGCTCAGTAAAAGTCTAAAATGTCTCATCATCTCAAAAATAATCTAATGGCATCGGAAATTAATAGTCGGTGCCTTAGTGTCTTCGCCGCCGTGATGTGTTCGTAGTGTGCACCATGCCGTTAACTACCATCTGCCCTGGTCAGTGAGTATAAAAGATTTAACGTGCACAGCTCACTGATTTGAGATAAGTTTTTTGGAAGTAACTAAGACACTGGGAAACAATAATATTTTCTTCACGAACCTAAAAAGAACTGAGGTTCATAGGGCCCCAAAAATTTAGTACTGTTAAACATGTACCCACCACCAACAACCAAGTACCCTAATCATGTCAATGCCATGCTACTCGTACATCGCAATCCATGGTGAATAGCGTAAATGATTTGGCTCGGCTGAACTTGCGAATTGTTTTTGGGCAATTTTATCAAGAGAACTTTTAAAAAAATACTCTGGATTTAATAGGTAAAGGCTTACAAGTTATCTATGAGCGAATCTATATATGTGGACTCGTTAAGTAATTTGCTTTGATATTAGTACCCATATGTCCATATTTAATATTGGGCCGTTTTATGGGCCACAAACACAAAATGTTCTAAAACTATTCTCTTGTTTTTACTTTTGATAAAATACACAAAAAGATTACTTTTTCCGAGTGTACATAGGTGAAATCGGCTTAGGGAGAAAGGAACTAAAGGTACCTCGGCAAACAACACTATTTTGCAAATCACAACTTATGTGTTTTTTTACTATAATCGTAAAAAACCCTATTTTAAAGGAATTTTATTATTTCTTCAGAGTGACCGGGATGTGTGTTAGATTTTTCGACCAATGGATGGATACGATATACGCGGCAACGACGACGAGCTTTACCGATTTCATAGTCTGTTCTATCGCTACGAATACTGCGTAGCGTAGTTTTAGCACTCAGTTTGGGTGCATTTTCGCCTTTTTTGTCATCGGTTTAGCTTGACGCAGAATGCACTCGAACACGTAAACAAGGAATTCTAGTTGTCATTGTACTGCCTTTCTTTGGAGCTACTTCACTCTTTGACCTACGAGTATCAGTTCCGACCTTTTGCGTTTCGATAGAGTCCGCGTATTTTCTTATTACGAAGTGTATATTCCATGCGTTAAATAAAGATGGCGGCGTCGAAAGTATTGGTTATCAATGGCGACTTTTTGCCACGAATCCTATAGTTGTGTGTGGCGTTATCACATAAGTCGACGCCTTCCTTACGACGGTTGTACGCTTTGAGAATTTGAAGCATTTAGAAAACTCCCATTTTTCTGCCTTTCGGTCTCTCCGTTTTACACGATGCATAGGCTTAATTGCTTCGTGGTTAGATACAATTGAAACGACGGAATTATCGTTTTAACAAGCTACCAACAATTCTACTACTCAAGCTACTCACAATCCAAAGAACTACGCTCCTTTTTCTCGTTTTAACATCCACAAGTAGAGCTCTGTTAGTTCAGCGGTCTCGAACGGTGCCGGTGCAGAAATAATTCATCTGAGTCAAACGAGACAACAATTTATGAGAAGTAAAGAAATTGTCAAATACAATGCATTCAGTTGTCGAATAAATATTCCTCCTTTTACTAAAGATTTCTGGGAGAGGAGCATTCTACTGAGCCTAAAAAATAGGTCTATTGAAAGAAGGGACTTTAAAGAAAAAGTGCCGTTGAATGTTCCAATTTACTCAGTAGCTTCAAAACGATGGTTTCTCCTCAACCCTACTGTAGGTAATCTGTATCCGGAATTGCATTCGCGTCACCATTTGGAAAGAAGGAGTACAACTATCTTTCGTCCGAACATAAAGCCCAATATTTAAAACCAAAACGGCTTTCCCTTTACGAACATTTTGCATGAGTGGCGCCCAAAGTATGCAATCACTGTCCTTAGTCGAAGTATCGACCAATGCTTTTTGCATCCACCTATCGCAGAAAGTAAACCACGGAAGGGGTTTAAATTATTTTTGATGTAAATTATAAATGTAAGACATATTGAAATTATTTTTCACGAGCCTTTAAATTTTTTTATTTTTCTTTCTTTAAAATTGATTTTTGCGCCAGCGAAAAAAATATGTAAAAGCACGAATGACCGAAGACAAAAATAGTTTATGTTTGAAAGATGTAAAAAACATTTTTTGTGGATTGCCTAGTGCTAACCGTTCTCTGATAACCTACAAAAATCGCGAAAGTCACTGGACGATTATTCGACCAATGGGTGGAAATGGTTTAAAACCTTAAAAAGGTATAGTTGCAAGACGTTTTGACTCATGTGGCCAAAAAAACTGACCGAATGATCAAATCGGGCGTAAAATAGCCGTTCGGTTTTTTTTTCATGCACGCAAATCATGATGCTAAAACGTTATAGAAAATAACTATTAAATGTGAAAATAATGAAAATAACTATTTTATTATTTATTTTAAGTTATTAAGTAATCAAAAAAAAAGAAATTGGCAAATGTACAGCTCTAATGAATTTGTGTTTTGAGCCATTCCCAATATATTTTAGTTAGTCATCTGAGGGGGGAAAGAGGAAGTAATGTTTATTGACATTTGTCTTGAATTTCCGGATGTCGTTATTGGTGAGCCGGAAGCCGATTCCACATACGGACTATACGAGCAGAAAACGAATTCGATCTGTAGTGTATAGTGCGGTCGACTGGGCAATCGATGACAAACGAGTGTGAATTCCTGGAAGGTCACATCAAGAGCATCTGATTGTTCAACATCCACACCATCGATAGATAATGATGACCCTGATGGGTCAGTGTATCGCTTGTGAGACAAGAAGCAGCACTGCGTCTTGCGCGCAATAAAATCCACTCTATTCAGTAGACCCCAGTCGGAAATAAACTATTCGATCCTGAAATTGAAGTTAAAAATTTATATTGAATTTAATGAAAATGCTACAAAAAAAATCTCAAAAAGAATAAATTATGCCAACTCTTAATATTTTGAGCTTTAAAACTAATTTTTATAGTGGGATTTCACGTACTGGCACTGTTCTGTTATATTAAGACATTAAGTTCAAGAATGCTTTTAAAAAATAGTTCTATAGGGTGATCCATCTAGAGGTATTTTTTCAGAACAAAAAAATATAAAAATTCAAATCAAGTGTGGAAAAATTGAAAATAATTTCCTTCCAATGTTGGCAACTGTATTATGGAAATGAGCGTTCGGTGAGAAACGGGAAGATCCGCTGTTTTCGACCAAAATTTTGTTCAGTGATGAGGCCCATTTCTGGCTCAACGGCAAAGTGAATAAACAAAATTGCCGCATTTGGGCTGAAGAAAAGTCCAACGTCCAAAGTCTATGCTGACACACGATTCAGGTATTGGAAGCCAACATTACGCGTTTCATTAAAGCCAAAATATGACCCTCAGAATGGAAACCCTGAGGCGTAGTTGCGGGCAACATTTGAAGGAAATTATATTCAAAAAAATAAATTCCATAAAATGTCCTTTCAAATTACCAAAAAATATTCCACACTTGATTTAAATTTTTATTTTTTTGTTCTGAAAAAATACCTCCAGATGAATCACCTATTATAAGCTAAAGTCCAAGAAAATTAGTCGAAATTAATTGATTTTTCCAGAAGATGAATAAGTCCTTGTGTGCGTGCAATTTTTACCCCTTGGCCAATTTGTTCAATTTTCTATACCAACCGTTTGAGTAAATTAACACATTTCTGCAAAATTTCAGCAACTTAAATTTGATAGTGCAACTTCTAGTTTGCTTTTCACAGACAGAACATGGTAAGATTATCGTAGAATTTTACGACGATTCAAGCGATTAATGGGGTCTGCAACCTGTAATTAGGGATTTTGCAAACTAAATTACATATGCAAATTGTATATGGTACAGTACATATCATTCATGATCGAAGTAAATCCGCGATACAAATCACTTAATATCGCTTAGGCATATACGGATATTGAATCTATTTGAATCTATTGGAATCAGGTTAATTGTTTGTTTGATCTTCTTTAGGTTTAAATTTATCAATTACAACTTTAATGAGAGTATAAATATGACCACCAGAATGTGTTTTAAGCGCTTGGGGAAATGTTTCCATTGCTTTCCCCGCCCAAACTGACAGACACATTTACATCTGTTTGAGTCTTCCTCCATGTTTGAATATGCTTCGGTGAACAGAACCCGTAGTTCCAAGTACGTTGCCATGGAATTCCTGGTGAATTTAAGTGTTTCATAGAACTCTTTGGCAGACAACCTGTGGTTCAACTATTGTTATTATTACCGTTGTTGTTGTTGCTGCTGTTGCTGCAACACACTTATGTTCCGAACAAATGGTTAAAAGGAAATCGACTCTCATCGGTCCCACAGCAAAAATAACAACATTTCAACAGTAGTCGCTCGAGTGTGTACAAAAGCATCGCAACAAACATTCTAGTTGCGAGTACCCATGACCGATCCCAGTATTGCCATTCCACTCCATAGTTAACTATCCGGTGTTGGGGAAACATTATTTACCGTATTTACCGTACGCAACAGGGACTGCAGTGTTCTTTTGTAGATGAACAAGGGCTCCGAACACGGCCACACTGAAAGTCATGTCAAGCCCTAAGCGCAAAATTGTCGTAAGCGTTATTTTCCGGAAAACTTTTTTATTGTTGTAAATAAAATATTGAGGGCCGATTCATAAATGAAGAGTGCCCAAAAGTCTAAATTGTTCATTAATTTCAAAGAAAACAATTTTGTCGTAAGCGACAGTCGTGTTATCGTGACAAAAGGCAGTAAGTCGGCCCAGTTAAGACTATTCAAGCAAGAGGTCCATTGGACGGGGCTTAGATGGGTCTGTCTACGTTTTGAACCTGTTATCTAGTGAGTAGTCTGTTTTAGATTAATAGTGATACACGCAGAAAAAGAGTATGGCTGTGGTGACAATATACGAAGAGGATAATATTATTGTTGGTTGTGGTACAACAATATTATTATCCTCTTACTCTTCGTATGATTCAAATACAACCATACTATGATCCTCACAACCATACTTTGAAACTCACAACAATAATATGATTAACACATAACCACACTATGATCCCCACACCACACATAACCACACTATCATCTTCACCACCATATTATGACCCTCACAACCATAGTATGTCTCACATACAACCATGTTATGATCCCTACAACCATAGTATGAGCACACACAAATATACTATGATCCCCAATATTATTTATTAGAATTGGGTTAAGTTGTCAACAACAGATTTGAATTATGAAAATTATTTAAAAATACATTAAATTCAAAATAATAGAAGTAATTTATTTAACCGTAGAAAAAATAAGTTTAAAAAATCGTAAGCGTTTTTATTAAAAATATTTCAGTTAAACAAAGAAAGCCAAAGCAGTTTGTTTGAAAATTTTTAATTTCCATATAAAAAGTATTATTGCATTAGATCCGTAACAATAACAGTGTTGTAAAAAGCATTTTTAACTGAGGAAAAATTTCAATCCTACATTATGATTGCCGTAATTATTATTGTTAAAATAAAAAACAAAAAATAATACTTTTGTCGCACCAACCATATTTATATTGTTGCTACAACAATATTTTCATTATTAAATTTGGCAATACTTCTATTGTTATATATCAAAAATATTAATATTTCGGCAATCATACCGATGTCAAAATTAAATTCAGTAAACAATATGGTTGCGACGAATATACTTTTAGAGCCGATAACATATTATTAGTGCCGTGGCCATATAGTAACCATGTTTTTTCTCTACGTGCATCTTTTATAAAACTGTTGCCTTCGTCATAAACCGTTCAGTTCTGAATATTTTAAATTGTTAAAAAAACAATGTTTAAGAATCGTTAAGCGTAAAAGCCTCCTTAATAAAATTGTGTTTTCCGAATTTGCATGTTTGAGATGTGTTTCCACACTGTGGTACAGAGTAATATGACTTAGTGCTGATGTTTGTAACGATCGATTCAGAATTACTATCTGATTCCATGAAGCGATGTCCGCCAGTTTGCCCGTTCGTCATTTCATCCGTTTGTCCATCTACTGCTATAAATAATTGAACTACAGGTCGCAATTATGATGAATTTGATTTCGATGAACATTCTTAAAGCCAAGGACAAACTCTATTGAGACAGGGTCTTATTGGTCCATGTTTTGATATCACACATAGGTTAATTCCGATTTCAGAACCTACATTTTAAATACTTAAAGCGCTTAATTTTTTTAAACAGTTTTTTACCACTGTTTAATGATTCAATCATAACATTTTATTGTTGACAATAAAACCCAATCATAATAATTAATTTTTGGGGATCATACCTGTAGGGATTATAACATGTTTGCTTGTAAATCATACTATGTTTGTGAGGACCATACTATGGTTGTATGTGAAACATACTATGGTTTTGAGGATCATAATATGGTTGTGGGGACCATGGTATGGTTGAGTGTGAATCGTAATATGGTTGTGGGGATCATATTATGGTTGTATGTGAATCATACTATTGTTGTGAGAATCATAATATTGTTCTGCCACAACAATATGCTCAATTATAGTATGATCCTCTTCAAATATTGTTATCCCAACCATACTTTTTTTCTTCGTGAATGCACAGTGCATTTCATGGTGAGTTGGAACGAAGATGGCAATGTGATCAAAGTGCTTGGAATAGATATGAACGAACCAACGTCGTAGTTGGACAAAACATATTGTTGTTTTAAGAATTAATTTTAATCTACTTCCGCCTGATAGACTTTTTTCATGTTTTGGATTGCATTTTCTAAACCTGGGGAAATTTGCATATCTTGATAAATATGTTTGCAAAGAAACACAATAGTCATTTCAAAGAACGTAAATATTTATGGTGAGGATATTAAACCACCGAATAGAATGCTTACCATGTAAAAAGTGGTTTAAGGGATAGATTGTATTATAGTGTATTATAGTTGGTTGTAACCGATTTCTGAACTTACAGCTCTGAAAGCCATATATTTTACGGATTAAGACCAAACTTAGCACTAACCATTACGAGTGACCAACAAATATATCTGCTGATATTGGACCACAAATAGGTCCCACAAAAAGGACCCTCCCAATATAAGGTCCTGGAGCTCTTAAACCCACGAATTACATCACGCACAATTCTTACAAGTCACGTTATTAGCGACCCTAAATTAACAATGGAGAAACTGCAGTGGCCCATGGGCCACATAAACTCATATTGTCCAAAGCCCCGACACAAAGGTCCTTCCCGATTAATTTTTCTGCAGCTTTTGAAGCCACATTTTTCATCAGATTTCTTGCAAATTTCGCATGAAGCGTTACGAGCGCCCAACATCCCTATAACAATATTTGTTTATGTTTCTGAATAGCCACCACAGCTTAAGAAGCCACAAATTTTACCCCATTACGCTTGTATGATACGTTATGAGCGACATAAAATTACTTAGTAGGGACATAAATACTGTTACAACATTGAACACACCCATTTCAATAGTAGAAATAAACATTCCCCGCTAATGTCATATGTGTTTTGAAAGCTAACCTCAATAGCGTTAGTCTGTAACGGGAGTTTAAAATTGTTTCAAGTTTCATCATGGAGTGGTCAGATAATGAGAACCGTATCGCTGTAATAGCGCTTTTCAAGTGTGAAATGAAAAAAACGATATTTTCAAAACGCTCCGGCCACTAGGGATTAGCCGCATGTTCGTCTACCGATGCATAAAACTGTTTGAGGAGACTGGAGATGTAAAAGACCGCCACCCACGCTCTGTTCGAACACCGCATGTCATCGAAGCCGTTTAATCAATTCACAGAAATCCACTTCGATAACAGAAAATCATGGCCCGTGAGGTGAATATCACGCAAAAGTCCATGAGTCGAATCATTAAAAAAATCTTTGGACTTGGGGCTTTCAAACGACGTACCGGACATTATTGACTGCAGCTTAAAAAAATAGGATTGAAAAATGGTGAAGCACACTCATAACTTGCAAAGACAAATTTTGTTCACCGATGAAAAAATTTTTACCGTTCAGGAAAAAATTAACAAGCAAAATGATAGAGTGTATGCGCGGTCATCTAAGGAAGCATCTGAACTGATCCCAAGGGTGGAAAAAGGTCATCAGCCAGCTTCAGTCATGGTTTGGTGGTGGTTCTCTTACGATGGGGTCACTGACCTGCATTTCTGCGAACAAGGAGTCAAAACATCGGCCAAAGTTTGCCAAGAAACCGTTTTGGAAGCTGTTGTGAAGCCTCTTAACAATTCCCTGTTCCAAAACCAGCCATGGACTTTCCAGCAGGATTCTGCGCCGGTCCATAAGGCTAAAACGTCCCAGGCCTGGCTTCGAAACAATTTGCCAGCGTTCATTTCCTCTGAAGAAAGGCCCTCAGGAAGTCCAGATTTGAACCCATTGGAACTGTGGACGGTTTTAGAGGACAAGGTTTGTCACAAAAGATACCCCAACATTGGATTTCTTAAGACTGCTCTGGTTCGAGCTGTGGCCAATTTTCCAATGGACGAGGTTCGTGCAGCTATTGACGATTGGTCAGTGCGACTTAAGGCGTGTGTAAAGGCAAAATTCGGATATTTCGAATAAGTAGATTTTTTTTGGATACAATATACATCAATAAATATATTAAAAAATATTTGGTCCAAAAACATTCAGTACTTTTTATTTTACAGCAAAAAACGTGGGTAACAGTATTTTTTGTCCCTACTAAGTAAGTGTAACAACCTCGTATTAAGTCCGACCTTTTTTAAGTTGCGGACGAAGGTACTTAATCCCCGGAATACTAGAGTAGTGTTAGGTATCTCTCTAAGTCGGCCAGGCTTACTTGTTTTTTTGTGTTTTTTCTTGCTAAATATGGGATTGTATAGGGAACTGTTGATCTGGCAACAATTTATTTCACCCACAACATGTAAGGCTATGCGAACGAAAATTTAAAGGTTTGTGGTACACCGTTTGAAAGTGAGTCGTTCAAATAGACTTTCGTCTGAGATCGAGAGTCAGGTAGTGAGACTCCACCACCCGTGGGAGGGTGGTGGAGTCTCACTGCCTCACACCACTTCCTGGTTTTAGGATTAGTTGGGGGAATCAGCTCAAATCGTAATGAAACTAGTAAAAGTTTAGCCATAAATATATTTTTAATGTCAATTTAATAAAACCTTGATTTACATTTTGTTGGAAATACTTCATATACATATACATACATATGTATGTACGTAGCACTCTTGCCGTATCCGTTGCCAGATTTCCATCTCTCGTACTATAGAATGAGCCCTCAGTCTGACGTTTTACTTTTTGAAAGAATTTCCGGGCCTAATTTTTACTCCAACACTTCTGAATCTCCTCAAACTAACGCAGTTTCTTTCTTGACGGAAAAGAAACTTCTTTTGTCGGAACAGATGCTTCTTCTCTCTTCTAACCGTCCGATATCTCACTCGTAGAGCTCTTGTCACAGGGTTTCGCAGCTTTTTTACACTGTTTTTAAATAGCACTAAGGATAGATGGGCGTAGAACTTAGTGTATGTCTATTGTGTGTGCAGCTTCATGAATTTTAGCTTTCTGTATTGATTGTAATGTACTGCTTTCGCTATAGCTTAATGATCTGAATCTATGTTGGCACCTTGGAACGCTATATGTACATATATCAGACTGTTGCTTGGTATCTAACATTTCCTACGAGTACAAGTCAGGTCTACTAATTGTTATATTTTAAATGTTATCAAAGTAATTAAAAACTATTTAGACATTTAAAATATATGTTATCAATATTTCGACTAAACTATCATTTGTACGAAAGTTTCTCATCACAACTTTAGTATGGTTCATACACAACCATACTATGATTCCCACAACAATATTATGGTTTTCACAACAAAAGAATGATTCAGACACAACCATATTACACTCAACCATACTATGTTCCCCACAACCATATTATGACCCTCACACCCATAGTATGTTTAACATACAACCATAGTATGATCCTAAGAATTATAGTATGACTTACACGCAACCAAATTATGATCCCCAAAATTGTTTATAAGGATTGGGTTTTTATTTAACAATAACGATTTTTGTTAAGTAAATTCATACTAAAATACATAAAACTCCAAATAATTAAGATTACTATTAGAGAAGAATAATAAAAATATTTATTGTTGAATAACAATTTAAAAAAATATTACGATTTTTCCCGCATGATTGCCATAATAATATTATTGTTAACATAAAACCCAAAAAACAATACTTTTATCGCACCAACCATATTTATATTGATGCTACAACCATATATTCATTTTTAAATTTGTCAACATTTCTATTGTTACATTTCAAAAATATTTATATTGCCGCATGGTTGCGACGACCATACTTTTATTCAAGAGAACATAGTATTGTTTTCGTCACCATATAGTAACCATATCTTCATTTCTGTGTGTATTTAGCAGCATATGTTTTTTCTATATTTACATAAAGTAATCAAACAATACTCGTAAGAGGTCTCATAGGCGAATTCGGATTGTGTTTATCTGCACGAGAAGGGATGAGTTTAACTAGTTTCAAGACATTTGCAACATTTCTACAAAGCAAAACTGTAGTAATTAATTGACTAATTATATTTTAAGGATTAGTTTGTTTAAGTTTATAGTTTTTTAGTTTTGGCATATTGCTCTCAGGTTTGTTTAATGTTGTTAGATTACAATGTTGCAAACAATCGTTGTAACTAAGCTAGCTACCCCAAAACGAATACGGCTTATGTCATCAACAGGAAATAAATTGCTGAAATCTGAACAAAAACATAGCTGTTGATGCGACCAGTATCGAAAAAGTTTAGAAATGCCAATCTGCACGCAAAGAAAATATATGGTTACTATATGGTCACGACAAAAATAATATGTTCTTCTCTATAAAAGTATGTTCGTCGCAACCATAGTATTGTTTTTTTAATTTAATTTTGAGAATAGTAAGATAGCCGCAATATTAATTATTGCCAAATCTAAAAATGAAAATAAGGTTGTTGCAACAATATAAACATTGTTGGAGCGTCAAAAGTGTGTTTTTGGGCTTTATGTTAACAATAATATGATGAATATGCCTTTTAGAACAATGATATTGTTACGGATCAAATCCAATAATAGTACTTTTTGTATGAAAATTAAAATTTTTCGAACCAACTGCTTTGGCTTTGTTTCACTGAAATATTTTTAATAAAAACGCTTACGTTTTTAAACTAATTTTTTTCTACCGTCGAATAAATAACTCCTATTATTTTGAATTTAATGTATTTTTTAATAATTTTCAAAATTCAAATCTATTGCTGGCAATTTAACCTAATTCTAATTAATAAGGCCTGCCGAAAATTGTCCTACTTCAGGCGAGACCGGGGCCAACATTCCAGATAATATTGCCGCACACAGTGAACAGAGTGATGTAAACAAGAAGTAATAAGGTTTGGCCAGGCTGAACCTCATATACTACTCCCCACCGTCCAAACGCTAATAAACGGTCCGTTTATTGGTCTTTTTCGGCCCGTGCCTCCGTCCCTAAACTTTAAATTAACTCTACTATTTATTCTATTTCGCTTTACAACGCGGGACTTTTTTTGGACCACATGAGCCAAAAAGTCCAGCAACTATGCCCCTTTATGAGGTGTTTAGTGTGTGCAACAAAATAAAACCTATTTTACCATGGTTTCTCCACAAGGAATTTTTTAAGCAATTACTTAAAAATGTGTACTTTTTTCCGAGGTACATAAAGTTTCTTAAAGGAAAATTGCCCTCCCTAGGCCGTTACAATTCCAAACAGCTCGTGACTATAAGCTATCATTATAAGTATCGTATAATCATACGAGTAAGCATAATTATGCTAAATTGTAGGATCCTAGATTAATTCGTTTGACCGTTATCGTGCTTTCAAGAGACACACTGATAAATCGTCTTAGAATTTTACAGCGATCTATAATATATAAGTATATACTTAATAGGGTCTCCGATCAATATTTCCTGGTGTTGCAAACAAAATGACAGATTAGTATACCATCCCCTCTTCGGTGGAGGTTTTAATTAGGCCGATCGCCACGGCCAGCAAAGACGAGACGCCGATTTGAATGTGCAAGCTATTCAATGCACACAAGAGTTTGTGTACAGCTCACTGATGTTTGTTCTTTAAAGGATTGTTGAGGGAATTGAGTAAATATGGCATCAATTTAGCCTCAAACTAAAGCCATTATCAGTTTATAAATCGCACTGTTTTTGTTAGTTAAAGTTGCCTTTTCTATCATTCTTGTCTGGTCACCTGTTATTTTCAAGATAGGAATCTTTCCTTCCATTGAACTTCCATGTGGTTCTAGCCCAAATAGTTCTGGATGCTGTAGACATGAGTCATGCAAGTGTGCCACGTTCGTTTTATGTTTGCCGCATGCCTACGTTTAGGTGCAACAAAATTGCCCAGCGAAACCTTTAATTTTGGTAAATTAGGCAACATTGCTGGTTTCAATGAATTTTTAAGTCGTCGAATGCTGTTTCTTCATTCATGTTCCTTATGTTGTTGTTTATTGCAAATTGGTTGCATCCTCCGGGTGAAAAGGGCAACGCACTGAATGCTAAAGTGGGTTCCTTATCGTACAAATAATCATCCCCATTTCCCCATCTGAGCATACGTAGGTACGATTGCATACATGTACATATAAATATAAACCGTAAGTTTGTATGGAGGTATGTACATTGCAAAGGTTGTAAATAGTTTAGTACAACATCGGTGCAACAACAGAACGAACTTTCAAGAAAGAGGTGTTGTGTAGCAACACCAGCAGCAGCGGCAGCAGCGGCAGCAACCACAACTACAGATATGGCATTGTTATGGAGTTGTCTAAAAACAATAAATGAATGAGAAAACACCTGCACAGCTCGTTAAAGTGGAGCACTTTTGCAAACGGCAGCATAAGTTTAGAATAAACAACATACAACAACAACAAGGACAACAACACAAACACGCTTGCACTAGCAAAATGCCGAGAAGGAAACAATGGTGGGTGGCTTCAGACGGCATCATCATTATCATCACGGCCGTCTGCAGCAGCAACACCATCATGCAACTCACCTCAGTCACTTAGGAATCATAGGAACGGCACCAGAATTGTTTCGGCGCCAAACTGCTGCGCAACCAATGCTGGTTGGCTAGGGGAGATTTCCTCCTGCAAAAATGGAAATCTCAAACGATGGCAAAGGTTGCTTGAAAATTATGTTAGTGTGTGCTATTGCGATGGTGTTGCTACACTTTATAAAGTAAAATAATATTTGATTTTGAGAAATGAAATGATAATGCAATTGTTTTGATTTCATCATGTTGCGATTCGACTTTATACGATTTGGTACATTCGCCATTATCGACGAAATAAAAATAAACTTTACTAAGCGTGTGGAGGATACTCAACGCTTAGCTTAAATAAAATTTTTGTCTTTTGAGTGTTTTTAAATCGTGATTGGAATAAATGTGGTACATACGATTATATATATCAATTCTTCCATACATAATATATTAAGAAACAAGTAAGACATTGCCGACTTTTTGTTTCACTAACATTTAGCTTTCATAATAATTCTCGTATCAAAAACATATATTTACGCTGCGATATAGGGATTTATAAAATTTTTTTGGACCAGCGGAAGTCCGCTTTATATGACTCTGTCGAAAATTATGACAATTGGAAAAAATTGGGCGTGTTCGATGGGTACTCGTTTATTAAAAAAGAACGTCATATCGCTTTAGATATATAATTCAAAACTGGAAATTTGCGACATTTTTCGTTGTATACAAAAACTTTATGAAAATTTGACTTGAATGACACCTCTGCTGGAATTAACTGGGTTTCCAATAGGGTAATAACAATTTCGTATCTTTATGTCAACGCAACGTCAAACATGTTTAATGATCTTTCAGTGTCAAAACGTTAGTGGAAGTCAACATTTTTATCATGGCAAAGTTCACTTACGAGCAACTTTTTGAAAATTATTAAAAATGACTACCGCAATTCTGAGTCGGTTGTCGCAACCTGCTGTAATAATCGTCCCATCCGGCAGGCTGTGCTTGCTATTGTGGATACATTTGGATCCAAATTTTTACTTTTGGATGTTCCGGTGCCAAAGAGACACCGTACCGCTCGAAGCGACGAAAATATCGCAGTCGTTAATGTATCAATTCAAAATGAGCCAAATCAGTCCATTCCACGTCGTTCTGAGGAATTGGGCATGAGAAAAAATCTTGGCCTTCATCCTTATAAGATCAAACTGACTCAAGATCTAAAGCCACCTGATCATTTGAAACTCCGAAACTTCTCCGATCGAGCTTTGGCAAGGTTTCACGAAAATCCAAAATTTCATCTTCCGCGATGAAGTTCATTTCTGGCAGAAGTTCATTTCTGGCAGATGGTCATTTCTGACTGTGTGGTGTGGTTTTCATGCCGGAGTTATGATTGGGCCGTATTTTTTTGTTGATGAAATCAATCGTCAAGTAACTGTTAATAGAGAGCGCTATCGTGCCATGTTAGTAAGCTATTTTTGGCCAAAATTGGATGAGGTTGGCATCGCCGATATGTGGTTTCAACAAGACGGTGCCATTAGCCACAGCGCACGCGTTACAATTGCTTTACAGAAAGAAAAATTTGGTGAACTTGTTATCTTGAGAAATGGTCCGTTCGAATGGCCACCTCATTCATGCGATTTGATGACATTGTATTTCTTTTTATGGGCCACGTCAAGTTATTGGTCTATGCAACAACTTAAGACGAGCTAAGAGACAAGATCCAACGCGAAATTACCAAATTGGGTCCAAAGAATAGATCGCTGTACACAGACTGGTGGTGGTAATATGACCAAAATCGAATTTCATTCTTAAAATGTAACATTTGCACTACACCTGGAATAAATTTGTTTTAAAAATATAAAAAAGTTGTTATGTGCTTAATGGAAAAGCCTGTATGTATGCAAACTCTCCTCTGCTCTAGCGGATCCAAAATATTTGATGTCAGAGATTATTATTATCGCCGATATGTTTGTAGCAGCCATAAATACGCTAATGATTGAATATTTGGTTGCCTTTTACTTCATCTTTGTCACTCTGGATGACTCTGTAACCATACGTAGTCAACTGCAGCAGCCTGCATCTCTTTGATATTCATTTCCAGAAAACGTTACGTTAAACTTAGTGTGCAGAGTCCTCTATACTTATTTGATAGACTAGCCATTCGTTTTAACTAATCAATACTCGTATGCTATTGCGTGGACTTCTGAAAGCTTTCGTCTTAAGGATTCCCCAATTTAGCCTGACCATCAAATTACAGAATTTATATTTACGCACTTATGGGTTTTAATTACACAACGATAAAAATAGTCGGCGGCGGCGGATCGATGAATATTTGGTCGCCAGCAGCTGGACGCCTGAGCTCCCCACAATTTGACTAGGAGGCTGATCCGGTCAAAAATATAGTGTTCTTACATCATTATAACAACTTTAATGACAAGATGTCAGTTTTTTTTTGGTATTTAAATAATAAACTGTGGTTACATTTTAAGGGCTGATGTTGAATGTGAATGTCTGTAGGAGATGTGAAAACACCAGTCCACGCTCGTACTGCAGAAAATATTGCTGCTGTTGCTGTAGAGCCGTCCACCTTAACTCGTCGTCGTGGCCAACAATTGCATCTCTCACGCTCGGCGTTGATGAACATTGTGCATAAAGACTGGCATTTACACGCTTAAAAGGTGCAATTGACTCAAGAACTAAAGCCTCTAGACCAGTCCAAACGTCATCAATGGTCAGAATGGTGGGAAGAAATGGCAACAGTGGATGATCAATTTTCGAAGAAAATCATCTTCAGTGAACAGAATTGCCGCATTAGGGCGATAATCCAAAAGTTATTGTCGAAAAAACAATGCACCCACAAAAAGTGACTGTTTGGTGCGGTTTATGGGCTAGCGGCATCATCGGGCCGTATTTTTTCCAAAATGAGGCCGGCCAGGTAGTTACTGGGAATGGTGTTCGCTATCGTGAGATGATAACGAACTTTTTATGGCCCAAATTGGAAGATATGGATGTGGACGATATGTGGTTTCAATAGGACGGTGCCACTTGTCACACAGCTAACGAAACAATGGCTCTTTTGCGCGACAAATTCAATGGCCGTGTTATCCCACGTCGTGGCGATGTTAATTGGCCGCCAAGATCATGTGATTTGACACCGTTGGACTTCTTTCTTTGGGGTTATTTGAAAGAAAGGTGTACGTTGATCAGCCAGCAACAATGGACGATCTAAAGGATAAGGATGAGAACCTTAATTATGGCTCAGCGTCATCGAAAATTTGGACCATCGAATGGAAAAAAAATCAACATCGGCCCTTAAAGTTCAACCAACCAATATAATTTATCGAAGTCCATCAAATATATAAATAAACTTTGTATATTTTTTGCATAAACTGGTCGCGCAATAAAATCCTTTACTGGAACTGCAATAAATCATGTTAAATCGATGAAGATGCTGTTAACTTTTTAGAAATATCTGTCCGTGTACCTCCTTGAGTTTAAATTAAAAGAAGCAGTGTCGTTTCAATAACATATTTTATCGATACATGGGTGTAAAATATACAAACAATACGAAATATAAAAACGACTGCCTTTTGAATAACTTTTGGGTTTCTCTTTGAATAAAATAAAAAATATTTTGTCGATGTGGAATCGAAAACGTATTCAATTGCGATACTTTTTATTTATGGAGCTCTGCAACTTACTTAGGAGAACAACTCTTCATATCGATGCACCATCGATAGATAACGATATTCCCGAGGTTTTGAGAGTTTTTTTCTTGTCTGTTTCGACACATTTTGCTTACTGGGCATGTATGAGAATTTCGGACGTTCATCGGTTTGTTCGATATGTTGCAGTTGAATGCAAAATATTTAATAATAGTTAATTATTGATGAAATATTATACGTTTACTTGTTGTTGTTGCGTTTGCTGTAGATGTTGCTGTTATCGGCCATGGCGACATAAATGCTTTTAAACGCATCCACAGTAAAAAGTGAAAAGCAATTTAATGAAATATTCACAAGAAATCAATTTCCTGTATTGCCATGTCAACTCTTTGCCATCGGTATCCGAACGAACGACTGAATGCCTTTGTGTGTGAGTCCGCCTGCATTTTCCGGCTGCCTCTCCTGCTGCCAGGACGGCAAAAAGGCCAACAACTTGAAATCATATTTTACAAAGAAATAAAAATATTTAAATGTACACAATTGTGTGGAGCAATTGACTCGAAAGTATCGATTGTGGGATGGCAGACGCGACTGCAGCTGGTCGTAGGTAGTAAGCATGTACGTACGTCCGTCTGTCGGCTTGTCCAACCATTGGAAAAAAGTACCATTTGATGTAAAAACGAAAATGACAGCAAATAAAATTTATCAAAAATAAAAGAAAAGCACAAATCGTTGCTGAACTAAAAAACAAGATTGCAGTTTCTTCCGTTTCCGTTTATAAAAATATCATGAGAGTAATGACAATAACGATAGCTTTGACTTTAGCAGTCCTCGCAACTCCCTCCACCTGAGCCTTTTCAGTCCGTATGCCGCAGAGAGCTGTCGTACATTTTGCTGTGGAAATGTTATTTGCAGCATTTTGCCAAAACTGGCACAATACGCAGAGATCCTCTTGTGATTATTAAAAAATCGAATAGTTTTAGACACAAGGGGAATATGCAGAGATTGGCAAAATAAAGCTATCGCTTCTGTATATGTGACAGCGCATACAGAAAGGGACCTAAGGGTAAAAAAATCAATTTTCATTTTTACTTTTTTTGATGTGGGCATCGAATGAGACCGATCCCATGACCCAAAAGTGTTCCCTCCTAGAGATATGCGCGTTTTATGAAAGTAAAGTCGACGATTCCAAGCGCAAATAGAAAGGGAAAAATGGCTCTCCTGAACAAAACTGGTTTTTAACCTTAGGTCCCCTTTCTATTTTGCGCGTCACATATGTATATTGCCTTTTTGAATATTTTTCTTGCTTCAATTTATGGGTTTTATTTGCAATGTGATATGACATCAAAATCAGCTCCGAATTCAACAGCTTTAAAGTAATGGCATATGTTTTGTCATAATTATAGGGCAAAGTTAGGCATCCAAGGTTTTATTCGAGTCTTCAGTACAGAAGTCAGTAATACCAAGTAATGATATAGATTCTTGCCAAAATTTATTTGTTTGAATTTTCTTTTGTCAATTAAAAGTGAAGTGATGTCATAGAAATATTTCTCGCTGGCATTATGGAGTAAGATACTCGAAGTTAGTTTCCGGGCACTCAAAACGTTTGACAGTATCTCTGAATGTCGATGGCAGCGAGTTAATTTGTGCCACTTCGGCTTAAAAAGAATCAATAAATGTCATTTCATATAATTTTAACGGTGTACTACGATGAACGGTGTATGACGATGAAATGTGGACATATGCTATTTGCATGGATCGAAACACATCCTGGAGGAAAAGTGGTTAGTGTCACAACCCCTTTATAAAATCACATTTATGTCCAAACTAATGGACCGATAGTTGTAACTTTTTATCAGAATAAAATCAATGACTAGGAAATTATTGTGCACTATGTTATGGAAAACTTTGACAAGAGGGCGTGGCACCGCCCACCAAATTATTAAAGGCTATCAGCCATATTCATAAAAAAATCTTAATTGGGATTTAAAGTACACATTAGTTAACAAACACTTTTTGCCTAACAAATGATTGTTAAGAAAACGTATTCATAAACACTACTTTAACTAATATACAATTTAATCAATTTGTCGATTCAATGCTGGCAACACTGTCGTTTTGACTTGTCATTTCAATCTTAATGATGCAGTTATACGATTATCAATTATGTGAGTAGTCGAATCTATATATTTTTTGTATTGTTTATTTTACAAAGAACTGATTTAATAAACAAAAATATATATGCTTACTAGTAAAATAATAAATACAAAATCGTGTTTAAATAAAAGACAAATTGAGATCATATATGTATTACTGATAAAAAAAGGTATTCGAATAACGAATAATATTATTCTTATTTTGATTGTTTACACATCACTAGTGAACTTTTTACAATTTTCCCTTTTTTGTGTTGTGTTTTTCCAATAAAGAAGTTTTTATAAATGAAAATGGGAAAAATGACGATTGCAAACGCAAAAAAAAAATTAACGTATCCATTCTAATCGTATATTTTAAAAATATATTTTTCTTCGTTGTATTCGAAAAATTCCAAATATATGTGTGTAAATGTAAACAAACAAACACAAACGTAACTTTAAAACACTGTTAAACTAGGGTCGAAAGAATATTAAAATGCACACATTTAATAATGGTTTACAAAACGATTATTAAGCTAATAATCGTTTATGAATACAGTTTTCATACATTAAGCTTAACAATCGTTTGTAAGGCTGTTTTAAATTTTTATGAATACGGCTGTATATCTCCTGAACTACAAGAGATATGACGATAATAGTTGTTATATATAATGTTTTACTATAGACAGTGTTATGGTAAAAACGGACAAGGAGGCTTTGGGCCGTTCACAAAACACTAAACTTTGAAGGGCAATATCTCGTGAACTTACACCGATATGACGATAGTAGTTTATATTTATGATATATACTCTGAGAGAAAAGAGGCTGGTGCCACGTCACCTGGACAATTTTTTTTTAAGATTGGACCGTTATCCCTTCTAGAGGGTATATAAGTATAAGCTTTGGCACGGTCGAACTTACAATACAAAGTCATCTTTAGACTTCAGAACCTGAAGGGCTAAAACACAAATATTTAAATTGACTCCGATCATATTTCGCATAAAACGTTATAAGTACTTATACAGTTTGATTATTCTATAAATATCTTTGCCGAGTCCCGGGAATTTTCTGCGGGAAGTTTGTGGATCATACCTTTCCCTTTAATGCTGAATCCAAATTAAGTTCTTAATTTTGCAATGCATTGCAATGAAGAAGGTCTAAAAAATACAATTGCAAAAAAATTTTGAAAATTATAAAAGGTGATTGTAGTTTTTGTACCCTCCACCGAAGAGTGGCTAATATTCTTCGTTTGCAGCATCACAAAATATTCATCGAAGACCCTGTTAGTTTATGTTTTATTTATTCTAAGACAATCTATTTATGTCCGTCCGTATGCCCGTTGAAAGCGCGATAGTGGTTAAAACAATAAACTAGGATCCAGAAATTTCTAAAAAAAAAGTTGCCACTTTTGAGTATGGGCTTTACAAATCATAAGCTCGAACTATAGTCAATATGGAACGTGGGTACTGAAATTAAAGCAAATTATGATTACCAATCGAAATATAGCTTTATTTTGAAGCCCATGGATTTAAGAGGCCCTAAAAACTAACCAAGTTTTTGTGCGTTCAGGAAAAATTTAACAAGCAAAATGATAGAGTGTGTGCGCGGTCATCTAAGGAAGCATTTGAACTGATCACAAGGGTGGAAAGGGTCATCACCCAGCTTCAGTCATGGTGGCGTGTCTTTTAAGATGAGGTCACTGACCTGCATTTCTGCGAACAAGGAGTCAAAACATCGGCCAAAGTTTACCAAGAAACCGTTTTGGAAGCTGTTGTGAAGCCTCTTAACAATTCCCTGTTCCAAAACCAGCCATGGACTTTCCAGCAGGATTCTGCGCCGTTCCATAAGGCTAAAATTGCCCTCAGGCAGTCCAGATTTAAATCCATTTGATTACAAATTGTGGACGGTTTAAGAGGACAAGGTTTGTCACAAAAGATACCCCAACATTGGATCTCTTAAGACTGCTTTGGTTCGAGCTGTGGCCAATTTTCCAATGGACGAGGTTCGAGCAGCTATTGACGATTGGCCAGTGCGACTCAAGGCGTGTGCAAAGGCAAAAGGCGGACATTTCGAATAAGTAGATTCTTTTTGGATACAATATACATCAATAAATATATTAAAAAATATTTGGTCCAAAAACATTTAGTACTTTTTATTTTACAGCATAAAACGTGTGTAACTGTATTTATGTCGCTACTAAGTATAAACGATGCCTATAAAATTGGACTGTATCGGTTGACTACTTCGTATAGTCCCGATACAAATGTTATTCCTGACTTGCGGCCCAACCACACAAGATACCACTTATTGAATTCGATCAAATTTTCAAATTTTTAACCATGTGTGGTAAAATTAAAAAATATTGGTTTATGATTATATTAGGCCCCCCAAATTAAGACCCCTTTCCATTTGATGGCCTACCGCTCAAGAAACTACAATTAAATTAGATTTAGCTCAAATTTCGCATAGAACGTTCCAAGTGATCAGTAAAATATTACGGTAAAATTGAACTATCCTCCCGAATTGAGGTCCTGACGCTCCAAAAGCTACACATGAAAGTCAATCTTGAGCCAATTAAAAGACCAATGTGGCGTTTCCATTTTTATGTATTTTCAAATAATATGCGATTTTGTCACTTTCGGTTATACTTATATTACTTCTGGGATTTTTTGGAAACATCTACCGGATTAAAAGTTTTCGACTAATCGACATCTCACAATTATAGAAGAATTTCTATAATTCTATTCCTAGCTCAATTTCAAAAGCTCCAGAAGACTAAAAAGGGTGTCGAGGGCTAATGCGGTTAGCCTCTGTAACTGTTTTTTCCGCGGTCTGGCATTGCAGACAAAATTGGACTATCTTACAATATTTTTTTTCCCGTAATCTGAAGTTGAGTTTGACCTTTTGTTTTAAATTTCCAATGACGGAACCCTCATAGTTCTTCTGTGCATAGGTCGATCCATATTTGTACCCCGCAACACTCTGTTGAACAGCTCCCACACATACTCGTATATGGTTATACGAATTTATGTCTTTAGCTCTAGAAGCCATTTCTTACATCCAATATTGATAAAAATTTAGCACACGTTTGTATTATGGGCCAAGTAAGGGCTTTACTGAAATTTTAAGCTCTAGAAGTTACATATTGCATCAAATTTGATGAAATTTGGCACACGTTAAATTTTTGGACCAAGGGAGGACTTTATTTTCATTGATTTAGCTATAGCTCTCACACACACACATATATGTTCATCGGATTTTATGTTTTTAGCTATAGAAGACACAAATTTCGTTCAATGTTGATACAATTTGGTACTAACGGGTGATCAATCTAGAGGTTTGTTTCACAAATTACGCGTGAGTTGCGTTAAACTTTATTTTTTTCTTTTCAGTATTTTGTCATTGCATCATAGAAAGACTTCCATTTTTAGCTGCGGGTCTCCGTTTCAGTGTTTGGGCTTTTCAAAAGCTCAAAGAAGATCTGCTGTTTTCGACAAAAATTTTGTTCAGAGATGAGGCCCATTTTTGGCTTAACGACAAAAAACGAAATTGTCGCCTTTGGGCTGAAGAGCAACCGAAGAGGCTCAAGAGGTGTTATTATACCCAAAAACAAACAAGGTTTGGTGCGGTTTATGGGCAGGTGGAATCATCGGTGCATATTTTTTGAAAATTGATGATGGCAGGAACGTAACCGTGGATGGTGCTCTCTATTGCGATTTGATATCGGACTGTTTGCTTCCTGAAATTTAAGCTCGTCGTCTTGATGACACTTGGTATTAACAGGACGATGGAATTTGCCATACAGCTGCTCAAACAATGGATCCACTGAGAGCCACTTCGAAGAGCAGCTGATTTCACGTTTTTGAATTGGCCGCCTAGATCGTGCAATATCACACACTTTTAGACTTTTTTCTTTGAGGCTACGTAAGGTCTAAAGTCTATGCTGACAAACCAGCTACGATTCAGGTTTTGGAAGCTAACATTACGCGTGTCAGTAACGCTATAGCGGTCGAAATGCTCGAACGAGTTATCCAAAATTGGACCCTCACAATGTACACCCAAAGGCGTAGTTGCGTCCAACATATATGGCATAAAATGTCCTTTCGAGTGAACAATAAATATTCCACACATGATTTGATTTTTTTTTATGTTTAAAAAAAATTCAGCCTGATTGATCAGCCGGCAGTACGTTCATCGTGTTAAGGACGGGCGCTGCTAAAATTGGAGAAAATCGGCTTGGAATTAGATATACTTATAGCTCCCACATATGAAATTTTCTCACAAATTGACATATGAAAGCAGTTTTATAATCTGGTTAAAAGTAAAGTCCGTCCAAAAACCTATTTTCAGTTAGATTTTCTCAACATCCAAAAGTGCAGTATAATATAGCCGGCCATACCCAAGTTTAGTTTTTTTACTACGAGTAGTTTTGGTATTACATATTTTGTTAGTAAGATAATTTTTAAAAAAAAATCTTGTAATTTATAACTGGCTATTATTGAAATTTGCCGTTGCCTCTATTTTGTTGGCATTTTTGACCTTTCTTATTTACGACGATTTACTACATTTTTCTAAAAATCAGATGAAATGCCAAAGTAATTGACCGATCGGTTTGAAATTTTTGCAGAATAAAATCAATGATTAGGAAATAATTGTAGAATATATAGTGGTAAAATTGGACAAGGAGGCGTGGAACCACCCACACAACCCTGAAATTACAAAGACAATATTTCATGAACGATACGACGATGCTATTTAAAACAAATCATGTTGGCATGGATAGAAACACTTGCTGTAGGAAAAGCTGGCGGAGTCACACCCACATTAAAAAATCGTATTTATGGCTTAAGCGTTATTTAAGTACATTTTAACAGAATGAAATCAATGACTTGGAAATTATAAAAAAATATATTGAAAAAAATATTGAACTTAAGAAGACAATATCATGCAATGATGATATTTAGAACAATTGATGTCAGAACAAATCCTGAAGGAAAAGTTCGCAATTTGATTCACTTACTTACTTTTCATAATGGAACAAGGGAAACTTCTCGCAACTCTGTGAGCTGTGCACGATTTAATTTTTTATGACTGTTTAACGCCGGCTTCGAATGGCTCATTTTGTAAAGAAGTTTTTACATGACTACAGATAAATCTCCTTCTCGTACAGTTGTCAGCATATACGAGGGTTGCTTTATATATTTATGGCCTAGGCAACACTATGTGTTGCCTGACGCCATCTGACATTTCCATTGGAAAGTTCGATATTTTTTAGCATAAACGTACTCAGAACTTTTTGACGTACGACCATCATTTATAGTGACTTGAAAAAATCAATTTGGCAAAAAAAATGTAATTAAATCGTGAACATTTTCGTGCGATCATTTTTCACAACATTCGACGTGGATTATCACGACAAGAGTGCTTCGATGAACTTAAATCTTTGTAAGGCGATGAAGCACCATCCTTTAGCAGTGTGAAAATCTGGTTTATGAATTCAATCGTGGCCGACACTCGCTCTAAGACGAAGGTGGTGAAGGTCGCCCAATAACGGCCGTTGTGCCAGAGAACATTGATGCCGCTCGTGAACTGAAAATGCAAGATCGTCATGAGACATGCCGTGAGATAGAGGCATCCTTGGGTATTTCTTCCACCAGCATATATTCGATATTGCATGAAGACCTGGTAGTAAAAAAGGTTTGTGCTTGTTGGATCCCGCACAATTAGACAATCGCTCAAAAAAGGTTCGTGCCGATTGGTGCAAAGAAATTTTGAAAAAATACGTTCGCGGTGCTTCAAAAGACCTTTATAAGATCGTCACAGGTGACGAATCATGGATTTATGCGCAAGAGCCCGAAACAAAACAGCAATCGACAGTGTGGGTCTTCGAAGACGAGCCAAATCCAACGAAAGTTGTTGGTGAAAGAAGCCCGTCGAAGCAAGTGGTCGCCTGTTTCTTCGGCAAAACAGGTCATGTGGCGACTGTTCCGCTTGAGCAACGTAGGACGGTCAATTATGAGTGGTACACCACAATTTGTTTGCCGGAAGTCTTAGGAGAAATTCGAAAAACGAACAAGAGAAAACGAATTATTGTGCACCATGACAATGCGATCTTTCCCACATCGGCTCAAACCATTGCCTTTTTGACCGCCCAAAACATCGAATTGACGGGTCATCCGCCATACAGCCATGACCCGCACATCAAAAAAAATACGTTATCAACGATTTTTGTCGCCAGAAGTTGCTGTTGTAGCGTTCATAAACCATGTTTTGTAGATGTCTCAATCGGAGTGGAAAAAGTGCTTCGACAATTAGGTTGAGCGCATGCAAAGTGTATAAATAATGCTGGAGAATACTTTGAAAAACAATAAAACCATTTTTTATGAAAAATATTCGCATTTTCATTATTAGGCCAGAAATATATATAGCAGCCTCGTACGAGGTGGAAACCGGCTGCTGAAAAATTGTTAGATATTCTTACCTGGGTTTGACCTGGGTTTACTGGCGTGATAATTGAGCACACTTTCATCGTCTTGATTTAAAAATTATGACAAAAGGGATCTCTTCTTTATTATTGGAGATGATAGCAAAACGTTAGTGCTATCAAACAGTTGGTCACGCTGCATGTTTGTTAGTGCAAAAATCTGTTTGCTTTTTATAAAAAAGAGGAGCAAACGATTAAGGATTTTTTCAGTGTCCTCTGTTTTCTCACAAAAAATGAAAATGTTGACATTTTGAGTTATACCCTTTAACTGTACAAGTGCGATGTGTCTTAAGAATTTCAAAATGTTTAACACGATTGCATGATAAGATTTACGTTGTGTCTTCCAGACTATGGCAATAATGTGGACGAACTGGTGATAAATTGAAATGTTGACGTAACTTCTGTAATTATTACGCACAATAACAATAAATATGGTTGCACACTCACACACATACACATGAAAGTGTGGATATTTGTATTCGTATGTGCGCATATATGGTAAATATATCTTTAACATATTCACAACAAACATTATCGCCTTGCAAAGGACAACTTTGACAATAACGAGATCCCACATCGACGACACGAGGAGGCGGCCGCCCGGCCAAACTTTCTATGGCAATATTGCTTTAGAGCACAAGACTCCTAAGGATGCAACGAGAGGAGAGCCAAGGAGGAAGCTGATGAACAACATTTAGATTTGAACTTTCCATGGAGTTTATGCCACCGGAAGTGATGTCAGCGTGTCTTGCTACATATATGTGTTTGTCTATGTGTGTATAAGTGTTTTAACACCTGGGGAGAATGTACCGACATAAGTACATGCTTGTTGTTGTTGTGTTTTCGATAACCATGTAAATGTTTGTGTTAACAAGTGGCGTCATGCTAAATATTGTTGCTCCAACTCGTTCAATAAGTCCACACGTTACCGTGTCCGTATGTTAGTAATCATGCGCATACGGACAGACAAGTGGGCACAGGCAAGTGCGTCACTAATGGGAGTTCGTGTCAAATACGAAGACATTTGATTAAATGGATTACACATGCTTTGTAAACGTCAAAAATACGTGTAGATTCTATAAATACTAGAAATGACAGATTGACTGACTTAGGATCTCGCACGTCTGAATTTAAAGGTTTACTTATATTACCGAAAATAGTTCTTCCAGAGTTACTACGTTAAATTCCTTATTAAAGAAACTTCACGCTGTGGTAAAACGTAGGAACTACTATGGACGTCACGTATGGATGATGTCCTTAATAGGACAACATCCATACGAAATTTGCGAACAAAGAACCTCCATACTGGAACGCCTGTTTCTTAAGACTAGCTGTATTAAGCTAACGTTAAAAAAAAGTATGCTTGTGGTGACAATATTCGAAGAGCATCATACTATTGCTGGGAATATGGTTGCGTCACAACAATTTTATGTGTCTTACATCAATGTTATGATTCACACACATACTATGATCTCCACAATCATATTATGATCCCCACAACCGTAGTATGTTTTACATTCAACCATTGCATGATCCTAACAACCGTAAAATGATTCATACGCAGCCATGTTATGGTCCCTACAACCAAAGAATGATCCCACTCAAACACACTTACCCCACAAATTATTTACTAGAATTGGGTTATTATTGTTATTCATCAATTTGATTGCCGAATTTTATAATTATATATTGTTATTGTTTTTAGCATAAAACACAAAAAACATTACTTTTGTTGAACCAGCCATATTTATATTGTGGCTGCAACCATATTTTCATTTTTAAATTTGGAAATATTACATTATTGTTATTGTTAACATGATATTCAAAAAACCATAATATGGTTGCAACAAACATACTTTTATTAGAAAGAACATATTACGAGAGTAACCATAGAGTAACCATATTTTTCTCTGCATGTTGAAAAGCAATTGTGGCTTTTATTTCCAAAGCAAGAAAACCATCACACACTACTACAGACTTTCGACATTTTAGCTTATCATCCTTCCATCTCAAGACCCTAGAGATTATAGTTGACCATTTTACGAGTACATAGCTCACAAGTTCCACATCTTGTAGACAAAAAACTTAAGAATACGTGGTTTTAGAAATTGGAAATACATTTGGCTTATGTTGTCTGGGACTTTACCAGATTTTAATAAAATACGGCAATGGGAGGTATGAGTCATTTGGAGATTGTACTAATGAAGCCAAGTATACACAGTAAACGAAATTTTCGTTTCCCATAAGAAATACATATAGCAAAGTAAACAGAATTTCTGTTTGGAATATCGTTAAGACGTTGCTTTCTACACGACAATTTTTTCGAGTAGACTTGAGAGTAGTGTTTACCTAAAACGAATTTTAGCTTCCCACAAAAAATACATTTAGCCAAGCGTACGAAATTTTCAATTTCCAAATTCTGCTCATAAATTTCCGTTTTGTCGTGCGCAGCTAACATGAAAAAGTGGCGGAATTTGTAACTGTTACCGGCAGCCAGCAACACTTGAACTCACAAGATCCAGAATTTAACTCCCTTTGGGTTAAGTTCAGGATTGGAACACACGTACTACATTTTGGGTTTATTTATAGAAGTCCAAACTCGGAAAGGGAGGCTTCCCTTAACGGCTTTGACGCCCTTTTCGATTCAATATCGAAAGTTTTGGAGAGTTATCCGGACAGTGAAATTGTCGTTGCTGGAGATTTCAATGTCCATAATTCCGCCTGGCTTTCACATTCGAGCCATACAACTCCGGAGGGCCAATACGCCGAGCTCTTCGCCGCGCAAAATGACTTGACGCAACTAGTGAATGAACCGACACATATTCCGTGTGTAGAAGGGCACCAACATAACATTCTTGACCTTTACTTAACTTCGCACCCTGAAAAGTACGAAGTTAATGTACTTTCACCTCTTGGTAACTCCGATCACTGCATTGTTTCAGCATCCTTTCCGTATTCCGCTCTTCGTGTCGCTTCGATACCAGCCCCAAAGCGGACAGTATTTTTCTACGAAAAGGCACGTTGGGATGAGCTCAACCACTTTTTCCAGCATTTCAATTGGAAACTTTGCTTTCTTGATAACGACGTAAATGCTGCGGCTGAAATGATCCAAAACATAATTTTATCTGGTATAAAGACTTTTGTTCCAAATAAAATTATGTCGGCTAAACCAGCCAAAAACAGTTGGTTTAACCAGGCATGCAGGGATGCTGTCAGATCAAAGGAGGAAGCGTTCAGAAATTGGCGTTTAAACAAAAACCCCATTACTGAACTGCTGCGAAAACAGGCAAGAGCTTCGTGTGCCAGAGTGCTTAGACGTGAAAAATTTCTGCACGAACAACGTCTACGTACAAAGGTTCTTACTTCTCCTAGGGGAAGTAAGAGCTTTTGGTCGTTTGTAAGAAGAGTAAAGGATAGTTCTTCATCTATCCCAACTCTTGTTAAAGACGACCAGGCATTCACTAACCCGGTTGATAAAGCTAACCTTTTGGCTGAAATATTTGCAGGAAATTCTTCCTTGCCGGAAAGCAATCAACCACTCCCCGCGGTCGAAAACGTATCAAGTTCCATGCCTCAGATATTTTTTCGAACGCGTGCAGTTAAAAGGGTTCTTGCGAACCTCGACGTAAATAAATCCCCGGGCCCGGATGGTATCTCTGCACTTGTCCTATGTAAGTGCTCGTCGACGCTAGCCCGTCCATTACGCAACCTTTTCAACCTTGCTTACCGTGCGGGAGTTTTCCCAGCGTGTTGGAAGGTTGCGAACGTCCAGCCGATCCCTAAAAAGGGTGAAGCCAATAATCCTGCGAATTATCGGCCAATTGCGATTTGCTCTGCGCTCTCCACCATCTTGTGAGGTATTTAGAGACCAACGACTTGCTAAGTGATCGACAGTATGGCTTCCGTAGAAACCGCTCTACGGGAGACCTGTTGGCGTTCTTGTCGGAGCGTTGGAGTCGGTCTATCCACCAGTTTGGTGAGAGTAAGGTCGTGGCTCTAGATATCTCCAAGGCCTTTGATAGAGTCTGGCATGGTGCACTCATATCAAAGCTGATCGCTTTTGGTGTCGGTAATACATTTGCTCGGTTTATATCGAGCTTTCTTAGAGATCGCACTATTAGAGTTGTTGTAGATGGGTTCTCATCCAACACACATAGGCTGACCGCAGGTGTACCACAGGGCTCTGTCCTTTCTCCCTCTTTATTTCTTATTTTCATTGACGATCTATTGGGTCAGACCGTGAATCCAATCTACTCTTTCGCAGATGATAGTAACCTCTGTCATTCATATTCATTCGACCGTAGGCCGAGCCTTCAAGATATTGCAGACAAAAGGCGAATTATGGATGAGACACTTGACTGTGATCTACTGGCCATTTCCGAATGGGGTCGAGTGAATAGAGTAGATTTTAATGCACGTAAGACACAGTGCTGCTTGTTGTCTCTCAAGCGATTCGCTGACCCAACAATATCGTCAATTTCTCTCGATGGTACGGATATTGAACAATCAGAAGCTCTCGATGTTCTGGGCATGAAAATACAATGTGACGCTCGTTGGGCGAGACATGTATTCGAAGTGTCGAAAGAAGCACTCAAGTGCATAGGCTTTTTAAAGCGGTGCAAGAAATATTTCACTCCTTCTGATCTTTTCAATATCTATACAACTTACATCAGGCCAAAGATGGAATACAACTCCCATATATGGGCAGGTGCTCCAAAATCATCCTTGGAGCTACTTGACCGGGTTCAAAGGAGAGCGATGGTGCTGATAGGTGACAGTAGGGTATCCAACTCTATTGTTTCTCTTGAGCATCGTCGGAATGTGGGTTGCGTGACGCTGTTCTATCGTTACTTTCATGGTGTGTGTTCATCAGACATCCGTCGCCTTATTCCTGACGTGAGGATGTTCGGCAGGGATACGCGACTTTCTAGGAATTCACACCCGTTTGTTATCGATTGGCCAGTTGACCGCACTATACACTACAGATCAAATTCGTTTTTCGCTCGTACAGTCCGCATGTGGAATCGACTTCCGGCAAATGTATTACCCACTAATTGCGACATCCAGAAGTTCAAGGCAAGCGTCAACAAACATTACTCCCTCTTTCCCCCTTCGGATCCATTAATTTCCACTCGCCAACGCAATGCACCGCATGTATAGGGGGCATCCCCTGAGTGTTGGTTTAAAAAAAAAAATATGCTGCTGTTTTCTACATGGACATTTTTTCGTGAATACTAGGCTTTTAGCTAAATTATCGATATGTATAAGTTTTGTTGAAATTTAAACATCATTCAATCACATATGTTGTTGTATTGTTTACATTTATTCGGTCTTTTATCATTATTATTGAACAGCTTGAACAGTTTTTATTCTGGTTCGAGACCTTTTTGTTGTTTATTTTTCGAAATCAAATAAAAAATTGGAGAAATGTATTGGCTACGGTTGCCAGGCAGACTGTACACCTGTTTCTAAGCCCGCCAAGGTTTTTCTTCGGCAGTCTTAGGCAACCATTACTTCGGCTACGAATTCAGTCACGTTTCGGGGAATTCCTGGTAAAAATGCCAGTTCAATAAAAATTGTGTGCGGTCAAAGCTCATCTTGGCTATTAAAATTTTAGTTCGGCCGGGTCGAAGCTGATATACCATCCATCATGGAATCCAGTTCAATATCAATAACTTTTCCATCAGGGTGTGATGGAAAATAAAAATAGCGGTGCCACGCCCTTTTGTTTAATATTAACACAACATTTTCTATAATAATTTCATTTTCGTTCATTTCGTTCTGTTAAATTTTTTTTAAGACCGGTCCGTTACTTTGGTCTTTAATGCGATTATTTAAAGGGGGCTTTGCACCGCCCTGCTCACTGGTCGAAAATTATTGTTTTTTAGATCGCAGAATGATGAAGACGTTGAATATGGATGTCGTGAATATGGATGTGATTCGTAGCCCAGCAAAAATATGGTTGGTTGAGGTAATCAGGTAGGAATATCAGAGCTTACTTCAGATCTGTTTGGTATTGACAAAAGCTATTATTCACGTCCAGAACATAATTACATTTCAGCATTCCAAATCGCATTAGGCAACCTAAGTAAATTATTTGCAAGACACAGGCGTACTAGATTAACAGGGTAGAATCAATAGGCATGATCTACAGGGTGTCGCAAAATTCCCGTTGTGGTTTGAATGTTTAATAATTTTTTTATTTATTGGGAAATATTTTTGGCTTAGGTATGAAAAATTATATCCCGCAAGCCCAGCCCTGCGATATACCCAGTTGTGCCGAACGTCTTCTTGTTGATGTTTAAAAAAACCACAACGATACTTTTGCGCCACCCTGTATTTGTACTTGCTTATTAAACGAGTAAGTGGTCGCTAGGACGAAAACTTAAAAACTTTAGTAGCAATTTTAAGAATTTCGTTATTTACAAAAACTGATTGGCTTGGCCCTATGCATCCTAAACCGTTTAATTTAAGAGTTTGTAAGTTAAAAAAAAAAGTTATTTAAAAAATACTATTAGCGAGTGATAACCGAGCTCGCTTAAAATAAAAATGATTCTTAATAACTCTGTTTACAAAAATGTTAATTATTTGAAACAAGCGGTGTTAAACGAAAATTGCCTATAGTTTGCTGTTGCCAATCGAACATGACCAATGATTTTAAGTTCAAACAACTGGCTAAGTGCATTTCTAGTTCCTCGACAGAAGGCAACAATTTCTTACTTAGCCTTTAAACGTCTTTAAAACAATTGTTTTTTGGCTGCTTCCAGTGAAGTTATGTGATTACTTTTCGTAATTCCACTAAATCATTTAATTAACAAAACATATTTAGTATCGGGAAGAAGTCATAATTGACCCATTCTCTTTGGAGTGGGTGTTCTGTTCTAATTAATGCCGCTTAACACAAAAGAGGGTCGCTGGACTAAGTTCATTCTGCCCTTGTATACTTTCTGCTGTTCTGCTAATGATTTTGATAACTTTTGATTTTTGGTTATTTGAATACAATTAAAACGTATTAACTTTTAATTATCCTTGACCAGAGATGAAATTTAATTATAGATATTATACAAATTGGCCCCTTAAATTACACTAGGTCACATATCGATTTATGATAACCAGGCAGAGGGGGGGGGGGGGGGGGGGGGAAAGCCAAATTCCAATTGAATATGTGCATGTACGCACGTAAGGGTTGCCACAATTGCTGGAGAGGCACCAAGAAGACCAAAAATGTATAATCAATGAATTCCGGTAATGTATCTACGATATGATGCCGCTAACAAGGTAGAAATTAAGGTTCAAACTGGCTATATGTTATATATAATTTGTTTGCTATATACTATATCAATATTTCCGTGACTTTTCGAATAAAAAAACAGTTTTTGTTTTCAAAAAAAAAATGTATTTTTCAACATAAACACTATCAAATTCTTAGCTCAACACACTTAGTCCAACGTTTCTCCAATTTGTGTATCCCTTACAAAAAATAGAACATTTCGAGGTCCATAACATAGCCTCTGTTTGATCAATAATTTCATCGTTGGAGCTGAATCTCTTTCCACCGAGCCATTTCTTTAGGTTTGGAAATGGGAAATAATCACTGGAGGCTAAATCCGGAGAAAGTGCAATTTTGCCATTGAGACTGCACACTTGCAAAAGCTTTTTTCTTGGCCATATGGGGTCGTTGTTTTTTTTTTAATCCACGTAGAATCGGTCCAATAAGTTGGCATAATATTCGACGTATATTGTGTTTCCCTTTTGACTTTACTTAAGGTTAAAACGAGAGTTAAACTTCTACAGGTGCAGACAGCCTAGAATTTGACACCACCATATCCAACTGAAGAGATTAGAAGAGTCATCCCGCCTGGGCGGAATTTACTTATAATAAATATCTGAATTAACATTTGACAACTAGAGCGATAGGACCGTAAATCGGAAGAGACTTTAAATGTAGGGTCCACATAAAAACGTGTACAAATATGGGTTAATTTCAACAAGGTAGCAGGACCTCAATAGAAATGCTTCATTGCAAGGGGGATTAATCACGGGTCACATGTAAAGCACTATGTATCTCAAAAAGTGTTGACATGCAATGATATACTCGTAGCTCATCATTATAAAGATCAAATTTAATAGAGTTCGTCACAGACCTGAAAGTGCAGTACTTGCACAATTTCATCAAGATCGATTTATATTTGTAGCCTACATTACTATCCTGTCCATAAGGGCACGCGCATTCTGAACCCATTTATTCGTTTAATCAAAAAAATTGTACGATCCAGGGCATATGGCAACCTCAATGTATAGATGGAGTCGTGCGTAGGCATGTTTGCATGTACGTTTTTGTATTTACAAATATTGAATTAAATAAAATTACGAAATTTACCTCCGGAAGTTTATTATTAAGTATGGAAATCAACAATAATATTTTAAATTAATGTCATTGCTACTAAATGAAAATATTCATTCGAATTGTTCAATTTACTGCACCTACATTTTCGAACACATGTGCTTAGCCATAATACAAATCTTTTGAAAAAAACGTGTTAATTAATTATTGGAAAGAGGCCATATTTATTTTATCACTCCATTTGCAACACGTCGAATACTAGTCTTATATACTTAGTAGGGACATAAATACTGTTACAACATTGAACACAGACCATTTCAATAGTAGAACTGAACATACCCCGTTAATGTCATATGGGTTTTAAAAGCTAACCTCAATAGCGTTAGAGTGTAACGGGATTTTAAAATTGTTTCAACTTTCATCATTGAGTGGTCAGATAATGAGAACCGTATCGCTGAATTAGCGCTTTTCAAGTGTGAGATGACCTGCATTACAAGGTGCAAGGGTGCTAGCAGCTTTACCCTAGCACCCTTCGACCACCAATCCGAAAATTTTCAAATCGCTGGCATTTTGCCCCTTACATTAAACAAAGACAGAAGTTAGTGCAGAAAATAAAAACATTTGTACACAAACATACTTGTATAAATGTTTGTGTACAAACATTTATATGTTTGTGTATAAACATTTATATGTTTGTGTATAAACATTTATATGTTTGTGTATAAACATTTATATGTTTGTGTACAAAACAGAAGATCCCTGCCTGTGATTACAAGAATTATATTGTGCACAGCTTTTTGCACGCAGAGAAAAGATATGGTTACACTATGGTCACCGCAACAATAATATGTTTTCTACAATAAAAGCATGTTCGTCGCAACCATAGTATTGTTTTTTGAATTTCATTTTGATAAAAGTATGATTGTGACAATATTGCTATTGTTGAAATGTAACAATAGTATTATTGCCAAATTTAGAAATGGAAATATGGTTGTAGCAACCATACAAACGTGGTTGGTGCAACACAAGTATTGTTGATTAAAATTTACGCTAACAATAATTTGATTACGGCAATCATACAGTATGGTTGTGACTATGAACATAACAAAACAGGTTTTATAGAGCATACATGAATGTGTGTGCGTATGTTTTTTTGATATACAAAAAACACATCCACACGAAACAGTGAATGGTTGCTGTCCATTAAAAAAAACAACAACAATCGGAAGGTAGTTCGAGGGATTTTTATTGTGTTTACTTTGTTCGGTGAAATACTCTAATACCGACTGGTTCTCGTTTATTTAAAATCTGCCTGCACTTAAGTATATAGCCTTTGATCATTGGGTTTAATCACATTCTTTACTTGGTGTCTACGGATGGTGAAGTAGCATTAACCCCTGCTGGCAACTAAAAGTATTTTTGACCGTTGGAATATATATTTTTGTTTCTTGAATGAAATGTTTAATAAAAACATGGCATCAAATCTGGCTATGAACTAATAGTAATGCAATTTAATATAACATACCTAATAAAAATCTCTATTTTTGAATAACAACAATAACCAATCCTAATAAATAATTTTGGGGATCATAGTATGGTTGAGTGTGAATCATACTATGGTTGTGGGGATCATAGTATGGTTGCGTGTGAATCATACTATGATTGTGAGGATCATACTATGCTTGTATGAGAAATATACTATGGTTGTTAGGATCATAGCATGGTTGTGGAGATAATAGTATGGTTGAGTGTGAATTATACTATTGTTGTGAGGATCATAGTATGGTTGTGGAGATCATATTATGATTGAGTGTGCATCATACTATGGTTGTGAGGATCATGTTGTGGTTATGTGTGAATCATATTATTGTTGTGAGGATCATAATATTGTTGTGTCACAACCATATACCCAACAATAGTATGATCCTCTTCGAATATTGTCACCCCAACCATACTTTTTTTCTGCGTGTGGTTTGAGAGAAGTTCCCCCTTGTTTCAAATATATAAACGTTTGCATGCAAACATATTTTTACCCCGTGTAGGTAATGGGGAACATAGACCCACATAGACATGGTATTGAAAACTTTATTGAAATAGACTGCTGGTCATAGACGCTATTGCAAGTGCAAATGTAATCACTGGCATATATCTGAAATCCCTATATTAGGAAGATCGATCTTAATTAGCTCTTTACCGTAACACTTGATTACAAACTAAAATGTATGTTAGATTCTCTTATCAGCAATAGGCAACTGCTAAAGAAAAAGGTCGAAGTTTTATTATTTCTGTGCAATGAAACCATACAGGATCCATTGAAAACTAGAGAATGCTATTCAATAGCCTTTTAATCCTCTGCATTTTTGTCCCCACTTACGATGTCCAATAAGCGGAAAACAATGGAGCGAGCCCTTTAAGAAAAAGTCAATTAATTCAAAAAAAAAAAACGGATAATGGTTTTGAAGTTAACATTTTCATTACTAAGCCATAAAAATTCGATGTGCTTGTCCTTGCAGAGACGTCAGAACACACACACCCACAACCCCAGTGTGTGTAGCATGTGAAAGGACGTGTGTATGTGAGTGGGTGTACGTAGAGATGTGTGTGTGGGAGAATGTAACTGATTTAAAATGGACGAATGTTGTTTTAGTAGAATAAGAGATTCTACGATACCTCCAAGCATACGGATATTAATTGATTTTCAATGTTTCCGACACAAGTTTGCTTAATCGTGTGCAACAGCAGGAAACAGTTCACGTTTTCCTCACCTCCGTCCACCCACCGACCATCCCATTCTCACCACTGGTTTGGTCTTTCGTCGCAATGGAGGAGTTCTGTTTTTGCTTGATGAGTTTCATGGCTGCAGAGCAAAAAGGAAAAATAATCGCAAAAATGCAAACGGAGAGAGAAAGAGAAAAAAACAATAATACACCGACACCTAAAAAGTTATTTGGCCATAAAAAGTGGCGACAGTTTATTTTAGTTTTTAGCTTTTTTGCAACGACTTTGTGTTCATTCCGAACAGAACTTCATAGTGACAATAAAATGTTCTCCGACTAAAATGCGATCGATGTACCTTAAAAGCGATGATTTTGGTTTTTGTTTCGCTGGCATCGAGAACTTTGACGACATACACCGTTTGAACATCGATAACCGTTTATTATTTCTGGGAATTGCGTTTGTAATACACCTCGAATTGTAACGTATAAACAATGTTTAGGAAAGCAGATGTCAAAGTGGGGGGATTCCTCAATGTTTCAAATCAATTTACATGGAAATCGGAAATGTCGACAGAGTTGCCATTGAAAAGTTGACAGCACATAATTGTAGTCTTTTACCATTAAAAACTGCACTACTCGTAAGTTGCAGCAAACGTTAAGATTGGACTACAATTAAGTAACTTCAAATGATTGCATTGATTTGACAAAACAGAATAAAATATACTTATACATATACTTAAACAACCCAGATACATAAAATGATTTCTTGTAATCCCAAATAAATATGAAAATGTTTCAATGTAGACGTTTAACGCTTTCACCTACGTCTTTTCCTGAACCTCAGACTGTGTAATTCGTACGAACTGGGTTAATTGAAAACCAACATTTTCAATGTGGCTATTGACACTACTGCAATACAAACCTAGTAAAAAACGAAAGTCAGGCATGTCCAGCTACATTATATCCTTTACGTCTGGATGTCTAACTTCTGGAAATCTAAACTGAAGTTCTTCAAGTTTAATAACGTCCTTCTATGGACAAAGAACTTACTACCGCCAAGTTTTTAAAGCTCGGACGACAATTGCTAGCGGTAGCTTGATTACAAGATTAAGATGAACGGACCGACAACAGACATCGTTAAATGGAATCAACAGGTGATTTAACGTCGATCGGTATACTTAAAGAAGGGCCCAACTCAAATATTTTTAGAAGTTACAAACATTTGCCATGGAACTAACTTAGAGAATCCTGTTCCATAAAGTGGTGAAGGGTTTAAATACCAAATAGAAAGTGAGCGTGAGTTGTGGTTCGAATATAATGAAGGAATGTTCAGAGTGCGAGACTATTGACCGTCAAGCTCCTTTTTAAAATGTAGCGGGTGATCAATCTAGAGGTATTTTTTTCAATAGGCCTTTTTTACGGATTACGAGTGAGTTGTGTTAAACTTTATTTTTTCCATTTTAGTATTGTTTGCCATTTTATCATGGAATGATATACACCGCAAAAACCATGGTTTTCGATCATTTTGCCGTACTGGCCGAAATGCACGAACGAGTTATTGAAATTGGATACTCAGAACGGGCACCCTGAGGCATAGTTGCTGCCAACATTTGATGGAAACTATATTCAAAAAAAAAATGACTTAAATGTCCTTTCGAATAAACACACTTGTAAGTTTTGTATTT
Source organism: Hydrotaea diabolus (assembly GCA_963513945.1). Taxonomy (NCBI): domain Eukaryota; kingdom Metazoa; phylum Arthropoda; class Insecta; order Diptera; family Muscidae; genus Hydrotaea; species Hydrotaea diabolus. The sequence continues at coordinate 41,892,881 of OY740718.1, forward strand.
TGAAAAAAATACCTCTAGATTGATCACCCATTATGAACTGTTTAGTAAGTGTGCAGATCTAAGATAAGGGATATTCCACAAAGAAATTGTAGGGGTGAGTGAGTAAGTGTTATTTATCCCGGCCCTAAATACGGTTCAAATAAGTTCGTGTCTGTAGGTAGAATTTTAAAAACTCTCCATCGAGGAATGGATTCTATATTTATTACCAACTCAAAGTATTGATCGGAGATTCTACTTAATGTATCGTCGTAAAAATAAATGGGCAAAGTATATTTAGGGAAAAGTTTCTTTTTAAGGGTCTTAAGATATTTCGGGAGAAATGTACGAGCAATTTGTTGTTGTTATACTTAAAAAACCAACGTCACAGTGAAGAGTTTATAAGGCCGAAGTTAACGACGTTTTTTCTTACGGTCGCAAAGAATCTGGGAAATTTTGAAAAATCCTACAAAACCGATTTACTTTTAAAATTCATAGTGGATGAAGATAAAATTAAGTGAATTTTATATTAGTTATAAATTTGGACATTTAATTATAATCAGTGGATAGTGTTCGGTGCTTTCAGGATTAATACCGAAAGGTTTTATTAACTGGACTCCAAAATTATATTTTCCATTTGAAAATATTCCACCAAGTATTCCAAAAATTATAACTGAAATGTATTTAAGGATGCGAAACTTATCACAATTAATACAGCTTATAATAATATCATTTAATCAAATCAAATGAATTTTATTCAGATGGAATCAGTTTTACCAATTTCACCACCACGTTGCATTTAGGAGAAATTTGGATTTCAAGTTATCTCAACATATTTAAAGTATTTACGTTTGTTATGAAACCACAGCATCCCAACTGGGTGAGTTGAGCAGAAGAAATGTCATGCTCTCAAACCCTAAATTGAATCCAATTGAATATAGACGGAAGAGGTTATGCAGACAAAATTGTAACTGTCTGATTTTTAAGCAAGTAAAAACGTAGTTAAGTTCGGACAGGCAAGTTTGGCAATAAAACTATTGGTTCATTGCAATAGTATTAATATTGCGGCAACCATACTATTGTCAAAATTTAATACAAAAAAAAACATACTATGGTTGCGACGAACATACTTCTATTGAAGAAAATAAATTATTATTGCCGTAACCATATAGAAACCATATTTTTTCTCTGCGTGGGGATACATTTATAATTTTTAAGTTTTTAAGTTCGTGGTCGCCAATTTTTTTAAAAGCTCTACAACATAATTACATTTTTGCGATCATCACGTTATTGAAGTTATTGGCAAAATACTGGCGTAGATCGGAAAGTAGAGATGAACATTTTCACGACAATTTTCATAAATGCTTCCTTCTAAAGTACACATGTAAAACGCGTATTTTTTTCTTTTTTAGTAAAACCCAAAATTACACTTTTGGCTATTAAATATTTTTCCGCCACTAACTCCCGTTTTGACCATGCGGAACAGTACCCTTTTAAATATAGTCCGTCCAAAGAAATATAATTTGTTAAGCAATTTTATAATTGTAAAATATATAATTTGTAAAATAAATCCTCGGGCCCGGATGGTATTTCGGCACTTGTCCTATGTAAGTGCTCGTCCACGCTAGCCCGTCCATTACGCTACCTTTTAAACCTTGCTTACCGTGCGGGAGTTTTTCCAGCGTGTTGGAAGATCCCTAAAAAGGGTGAAGCCAATAATCCTGCGAATTATCGGCAAATTGCGATTTGCTCTGCGCTCTCCAAGGTAATGGATAGCATGGTAAACCACCATCTTGTGAGGTATGAGACCAACGACCTTATAAGTGATCGACAGTATGACTTTCGTAAAAATCGGTTCAGTTTGGTGAAAGTAAGGTCGTGGCTCTGGATATCTCCAGGGCCTTTGATAGAGTCTAGCACGGTGCACTCAAATCAAAGTTGATCGCTTTTAGTGTCGGTAATACATTTGCTCGGTTTATATCGAGCTTTCTTAGAGATCGCACTATTAGAGTTGTTGTAGATGGGTTCTCATCCAACACCCATAGGCTGACCGCAGGAGTACCGCAGGGTCTCTCCTTACTCCCTCTTTATTTCTTATTTTTACTGATCTTTTGGGTCAGACCGTGAATCCAATCTACTCTTTCGCAAATGATAGTAACCTCTGTCATTCATATTCATTCGACCGTAGGCCGAAACTTCAAGATATTGAAGACAAAAGGAGAATTGTGGATGAGACACTTGGCCGGGATCTACTGGTCATTTCCGAATGAGTAGATTTTAATGCATGTAAGACACAGTGCTGCTTGATATTTGAAGTGTCTAAAGAAGCACTCAAGTGCATAGGCTTTTTAATGCGGTGCAAGAAATATTTCACTCCTTCTGATCTTTTCAATATCTATACAAATCAGGCCGAAGCTGGAATACAACTTCCATATAGGGACAGGTGCTCCAAAATAATCCTTGGAGCTACTTGACCGTGTTTAAAGGAGAGCGATGGTGCTGATATTACTTTATACCGAGGTACCTTTAGCCCCTTAATAGAAAACTTTTTTTTTTGCCCATTTTCAATCCCAAACAGAATTCTAGGTAAATTCGTTTAACTGCAATCGTGCTTTCAATAGAAACAAGGCTGGATCGTCGTAATTAAAATTTTACGACGATCAATAATATATATATTGGTCATTTCATGTCAAGTGAACCAACTTTCGGAATCAATGTCTTTCGTTTAGGATGAAAGTTGCTCCACAGTTAGTCCCATTTGATACAAGATCAGACACAAACTTTGAACGAGATCCTTCAAGGACTTCCCTTAACATTCCAATCAGGAAAAAGCGGAAACTTCTCTCAACGCAGTTGTGTATTTTAAAGCCGGATCAAAATCCATTTATAGAAAAATTCTTACGTGTCATAGAAAGTATTCAGTACCTACTTGAAGTCAGCGGCATCGAAATAACGCTCTCGTCTCCTCAATCAGTTTTATGCATCGGTAGATGAACATTCGGCTAATCCCTAGTGGCCGGAGCGTTTTGAAAATATCGGTCTTTTTCATTTCACACTTGAAAAGCGCTATTAAAGCGATACGGTTCCACTCCATGATGAAACTTGAAACAATTTTAAAATCCCGTTACAGACTAACGCTATTGAGGTAAGCTTTCAAAACACATATGCCATTTGCGGGGTATGTTCATTTCTTCTATTTAAATGGGTGCGTTCAATGATGTAACAGTATTTATGTCCCAACTAAGTAGTTCTTAGTGCAGTTGGTCGACCTAGGGTTTCCCCGTTTTTTTTTGTCAAAATCTGATAACTAATCTATAAATATAAGACTTATATTTTAAATTTTGGAGGCCAATTATGATTTTATCGGATGTAATTGTAACATGTAATTTTGCAAATGACATTCTTGACTGAAAGTATCGTAGTTATCTTCGTTGAGAAAAATAAATCGTTTATCGAATACACAACTTGGGGAAATAGTGCAAACTTATTTCCCGAATTAAGGCTTTATAGTTCAACAGTAAAGAAGTTTTGGCCGAAATAAGACAACTGCTGTACGCAAATTTGTGCAAAAAGTTCGTAAGACTGGAATGCAATTGAAAATGGTCACGGTCTCCGTCGTTCGAAACCATTGCCATCAATCTTAGCAACACTTCACGCACCAGAATCGCATTATTCGCTTTATAGGTCGAATTGACTCAGTAAGTCATCGCTTTACTGAATGGGCCTTAGAGCACTTCGATATGGTTTGGTAAACGTACATAGGCGTGATAAACCATTTTTGCGCCTGGATATTGAGGCCATAGACATGATCGATCATTGGTTTCAGCGATGTCTTAAAGCCCACGCCACAACAACGTGTTATTAGCCGGCTCGGTTACGTCAATTTTCCACCTCTAAGTTGCGACATGATGCCTTTAGATTTTTTGGAGTATCTTTACCGATATTGTGCGAAGAATGCACTAACAATTCAGTCTTTTAAGGCGAATATTGAACAATTCATCAGTGAGGTGGAGTCGGAAACCATCACCAGGGTCATAGGACAATGAGTTAGCAGGACGCGCTACTGCAAAGACAACTAAGGCAGCCACATGCATTTAATTTTACTCCATTAAGAATAGGAACGGGTTTTCTTTTAAATCAACCTCTTTTGTTAATATATTTTATTTTTTAGAAAAAAACCGAATTCCACGCGCCTCTCTCTTGACGTGGAAATTTAGTTGGTGACACCAACTTTTCTCCGATTTGGTATTATTTCTCTTCCATAACACACAGCAATAAATATTTTTTAGATTTATTTACACAGTGAGAGTAATGTGGTTACTACTCTATAACACGACAAAATATACCGATGTTATGGCCTAACATCCGAAGGCATATCAATAATTCGTTGACTTTTCGAATAAAACACAGTTTTTGCAAAAAAAAACATTTTTCAACAAAAATGCATTTGTTTAATCAATAATTTCATCGGTGGGACTAAAACTCCTTCTACCGAGCCGTTTCTTTAGGCTTAGAAAAAGACTTATCGGGTGTATCGAAATTCACTTTTTTCCATTTTTAACAAAATCCTCGAGGTTGTACGTTTTGAACAGCTGGTAAGCACAAAATAAATGACGGAACTCTCTCAAAATTTTATAGTACTCAATTAACAGATGGTACTTGATGGAAGCAGTGTTGCATTTAATATATAAGTAACTACGAGGGAAGTTGTAAAAGTCACGGAATTCTTGATATGGCCTCGTTTTATGCAACATATTTTAAGCTTAATTTATAATATACCACAAACACATTATGTCGAAATATATAGGGTATGTTGGACATGCATCCCAAACATATTGTGATTGCAGGCAAGCATATTTTGAACTACAGCAACGCGATTATGTGAGCTAGCAACTATTTGCAATTTTCCTTGAGTGTTTTATGGAAAATGTGGAGTTAAAACGTGCCTTCGACAATTAATGTCTTCATATGCTAAACGTACAAATTGAGTTCGTTTTCATTTCTCACGTACTGTTGCATGTACTCGCATGTGAGCTGGAGTATGAGTGCATGTGTCTTTGTTAACAAGACAGTAACATGGTGTACTTTGTGAAAAAAGAGAAAGAGAGGGGGGGGGAGGGATAGTCCAAAGGACTCCATGAGAAATGTTCGGTTACACATCGCATAGAATAGTACTGCCGTGGACATGAACATAGGGTCACATTTTGAACTGGAGGTAAAATTACATGACATTGCAACCATTTCCAACAGGCCATGACTGAACTGCACAAAGTGTAGCAGAGATGCGAGTTGTAAGTGTTTTCTATTGCAACGGGGTGAAGGGTATTCGGCGCATAACTTGTATCCGTCTATCCTTAGGTCTGCACATTTGCTGACTCTTCTGCCCATATTCGAAAGGAGCATTTACTTTTTTTTCGCACAGAAACAATCGAGTTATTTCAGTTTTCATGTGAAAATGTATGGACATACTGGTGGCAGTTGTTCATGCCTGGGAAAGCATCCATGCATAGACTGGATGCCTGAATGATGGCTGTATCCACATCAAGGTAATAATTTAATGCCCGATCAATTTGGAAAAGGAACAAAGGAAAACATCTATTTGCATTTCACACGAGTAACAATTTCGAATATGTCATTAGTAAGTTGTGGGTTTGTGGATGATTGAAATGAGGCCCTTTTGTTACGGCCAGGCACAATAATGAGTTGCAGAAATTAAAGCAAATTGATGCCATTACTAAATACCACATACACACTTTTATAAGGAAACGTATCAGTATTTAATTTTAAGTTGGTAACGACTAAGGTATTCCATCTGGTACATACGACTCGATACAAGACCGGCTCGATATTAACACCACCAAAGGTCATTTTGCATTGGATTCACCTACAGAGTTCCAAGGCAATTTCCGGAATGTGGTAAATACGTAGCACGTTTTGTGAAATATTGTTTTTTAATGTGGGATATTATTGTATCTGTTCCTTGGAAGCCTATCAAAAAGAGAATGGAATTTACAAAGAAATTCAATGATAAATGCTAGTGAGCTCGGCAGAGCTTCAGTTGGGACAGTTCTTTCCTATTTTAACTGTATATTTTGTGTCAGTCAACATTAGTTTGCATATATGCCGAGGTGGGAAAGTACAACCATGAGTGGGCAAAGGACTTTAGATCATCAAATCATGTTTTCTGCTGATAACACTAGAAAGGCTTCTTTCTGTACGCACACAGAGACTGGCTTGTTCAGACCAATTATTAAGAAGGCAGCATGCATATCTCAGGGGTCGTTCAACCGAAACAGCTCTGCACAAAGAAGTCAGAGTTATTGAAGGTTCACAACGACAAAAGCAGTATACACTCGCGGACTTCTTAGACAAAGAAAGCGCTTGCAACAATGTCACCGTAGAGGCTATAGAAAATACATTACTACGACTTGGCGGGAGGCATACAATTTCATAAAATTTCGCTATCTACTCATCAGCCACAGAAGAAAGGACTTTTTAAGAATGATGGATGTGCTGACAGGACATTGACCAATTAGACATCATGCTCGACGTTTAAAGATACCCTTTACGATAACGACGACTGTCGCAGTTGTGAAAACACTGAGAAGGATATGAAGGTCGAATACGTTTACCGTGAATGCATTGCTTTGACTGATTGACATTCCAATAGCCTGGTTCTTAGATTTCTGGATGACCTATCCTGTATATGACCCTCTTACGGTCATATACAGGATACGGTATATGACCGTACGGTTGGTATTGTGAGTGATGTGGCTAAGTGCGGGACGTTTTTTGGACCACAAAAAGACCAGCAACTATGCTCTTTTTTGAATTATTTAGTTTTAAACAACTAACAATACCCATTTTAACCATTGTCTGCCCACAAACAATTATGATTTATTAAGCCAATACTCAACAAAAATGTTTTTTATACCGCGGTACGTTTAGACCCTTTAAGGGAAACTTTATTCCCAATCACAATTAGCTTAAGCGATCATTATGCAAAATTTCAGGATCCTTGGTTGATATCGTGCCTTTAACCGGACATAGCTATACTTATATATACCTCATAGAATAAATATAGAGATCAAAATTTCGTGGTGTTGCAAACATAATGACAAAATTATTAAACAATCCATTAGGTGCTTGGAACCTCTGCCCATCGGTTTTATTTTCTTGATGTTAATTCCAATTGATCATTTATCATGTTATATGAAAAAAGTAATGGACAAGAAAGCGATACATAAATAACAGGTGATCAATATAGAGGTTTTTTTTCAAAATAAAAAAAAATCAAATCTAGTGTGAAATCTTGATTGTTCATCAGAAATGACATTTTATATCATTTATGTTTTGAATATAATTTCCTTCAAATGTTGGCAACTGTTTTGTGGAAATGAGCGTTCGGTTGGAATGGGAAGATGCGCTGTTTTCGAACAAAATTTTGTTCAGTAATGAACTCTGGCGCAACGGCAATGTTGATAACAAAATTGACGCATTTGGGTAAAGAGTAACCAGAAGAGGTTCAGGAAGTGCCAATATACTTATACATAGTATCAAAATCTATGTCGACAGAAATATTTAGCGACCCTTTTCACCCTTTACTGACAACGAAGAACACGCCTCCTTATTAGTAAAAACTTCCGCCTGAAAAACGCTGGATTTCTTAAGAAGAGAGTACTAATGGTGCTGTAGTTGTTCGTCAACGGAGAATACACCCGCTCCAGGTCCACATGAAATTTTGGAGCCGTTAGTGTCTTCTTACTTCTTGGTTCGGTTTATGGGCTGGTGGAAACATCGGTCTATATTTTTCAAAAATATTGATGGCCAGAACGTTGCCAGGAATGGTGCTCGCTATCGCGCCATGATATCGGACTTTTTGCTACCTGAAATTGAAGCCCGTAATTTTGACATGTAATTTACATGCCATACAATCAACGAAACAATCAATTTATTGAGGAAACTTTTGGTCAACGCATTAACTCAAGCCTGTGGCGTGGCCTCCAAGATCGTGCGATTTAACACCGCTGGATTATTTTTTGTTAGGTTATGTGAAGTCGCTTGGTTACGAAGATCAGCCCGATATGATTGGAAGAGAATATATAGCGTGTAATTGCTGATATACGGTTCCAAATGCTGGAATTTATTCGAGCCAGCCGCGGCGGCCACTTGCTCGAAATCATTTTGAAAACATAATGGCACACTTTTGTCTTTGTAATAAAGCTAAATTCTTGGCCATAACATTAAACTATACTATATGAATTTTATTTCTTCATGAAAGCCACACGTCTAAAAAAACACCCTTTACATAGACCAAAATGGCCCAATTTACTAGGAACAGTGAAAGGTCACACCTACCGCCCTTTGTGTCCTTCGAGATCGATCCAATATAAAATGTTTTCTGTATAGAAATAATAGGTTTTTTGCAGAACTCGATCCCGAATAGTTCATTTGTATGGGGTATACCACTGCCGTGGTGTGATCGTTAATAAACACGTCTTACATACCAGTAAACCCAGGTTCAACTCCGGGTAAGAACACCTAACAATTTGTCAGTGTCAAGTTCTCCACCCTGTAACTGCTGGCGACTTCAGAAATAGGAGATTAATACCTACTCCACATATACATTTCTCTATTAATTGCATTGGCCGTTCAAGGCCGGGCAGCGAGTTTAAGAATTGTACCGTGCACATCTTACTGGCTTCAGAAACGTTTCCTCTGTTCCATAATGGGATGTTGTGTGAATTTAGTAAGTAAGTACAGGTGGAGCGCGGTTGCTTTTTTGTACTACAGGCTGTGGCGGCACTGTTGGTTTACGATTCGCTGTTCCCCCACGCTGACGTGTTCCGGGTCGGCAATCAATTGTAAATTGGGTAACTTCATTAAGAACAGCAGGGAATGTGTCATGTGTACGAAGCGGACCTGAGAGAAGGTTTACAACACCACAAAACATCGAGAGAGTTAGAGCAGCAGTACTGCAATCTCCGAAACGCTCTGCTCGGAAGCAATTACTTGCTCTTGGCATTTGAGCGGTGATGTGAGCTGGCCGGCACGCTCACCAGAATTAGCCCCATGCAATTTTTCCTTTGGGGTTACCTGAAGTCGAAGGTGTACTTATATAAGTATATCAACCGTCCCAAGACCTTGGCAGACCTAATTAACAATATTGAGGCTAAAATTGGCAGAATACCAGTCGACATGCCTGTTAGAGTTCATGAAAACTTTAGAAAACGTATGCAGCACTGTGTGGATAGCGAAGGTCGACATTTGCCAGATGCACTATTTAAAACCATGTAATTTAAAAATTCCCTTACTGTCCAAATTAATTTAAAGAAAAAATAAATTTTTGTAAGGTTCTTAATTTGTGTATTTAATCCCCAAATGAGCAAATTTTCGCGCTCCACTCTGTACATAAAAAGGTTGGCCGATTTGGTCGAGCTTTGGAAGGAGTGTTTATAAGTCGCTTGTATCGCATTGAGCACATTTGTATTCAATTTGTATTCAAACCTCAACTTGGGAGGGGGAATATATGAAAACATGGGCACAGAGCTATTGGAAAACCTGGACCCAAATAATCTAAATTCATCAGGGCTAGTAGTCTCTAGCAGGTCTCGCAAAAAGTGTGCGCCAACCTGGATACAGGGAGCCACTTCTAGAGCAGAGGGGTCCAAAATAGGAACTTACGTTTGGATTTGAGCTATGGCCAGTAGTTACTTACTAGTCACTTATAACCTAACATTGAAAACGGCAGCCCAATCGCTGTTTACATATGACTTTTAAAGCAACGAGAGGTTTGTGGGTGGTCTATGGAAAACATGGGTGGAAAACATGTGCCGGTTTTGTCCAATGCCACTAGAGTTTGTACTTTTTGGATGTAATCGGACAATTGCATTGTCCCAAATCTAAGTAACTTACCAAATTACGTTGAAATCCGATTATAACGGGCGATCAATCTAGAGGTATTTTTTTAATAGGTTTTTTCACAGATTACGTAAGCTGTGTTTAACTTACGTAAGCTGTGTGCGTATTATTTGCATTTCAGCACGAAGAGACTTGTTCCGTGACTAGGCCTATTTCTGGGTCAACGGCAACGTCAATGAACAAAATAATCGCATTTGGGCTGAAAAGCTACCAGAAGAGGTTCCAGAGTTAACATTATACCCAGAGTTTGGTGCGGTTTATGGGCTGGTGGAATGATCGCTCCATATTTTTTCAAAAATGGTGATGACCGGATCGTAACCGTGAATGGTGCTCGTTATAGCGCCAAGATATCGGACTTTTTTCTGCCTGAAATTGAAGCCCGTATTCTTGATGACATTTGGTTTCAAAAGGTGCCACTTGCCATACAGCTGCTCAAACAATGGATCTATTGAGAGGTCATTTTGAAGAGCAGCTAATTTTACGTTTTGGACCGGTGAGTTGGCCTCCTAGATCGTGTGATATCACACCTAAAGATTTTTTTTTGGGGCTAAGTAAAGTTCAAATTCTATGATGACAAACCAGCTACGATTCAGGTTATGGAAGCCAACGTTATGCGTGTCATTAACGCCATACCGGTCGAAATGCTCGAACGAGTTATCTAAAATTTGACCATCAGAATGGAAACCCTGAGGCGTAGTTGCGTTCAACATTTGAAGGAAATTTTATTCAAAAAAAAAAATGACATAAAATTTCCACACTTGTTTTCAACTTTTGTATTTTTTTATTTTGGCAAAAATACCTTTAAATGGAGAACTCTACACGCAGAGAAAAGATATGGTTACACTATGGTCACTGCAACAATACTATGTTCTCTACAATAAAAACATGTTCGTCGCAACCATAGTATTGTTTTTTGAATTTCATTTTGACAATAGAATGATTGCGACAATATTGCTATTGTTGAAATGTAACAATAGTATTATTGCCAAATTTAGAAATGAAAATATGGTTGTAGCAACCATATAAACATGGTTGGTGCAACAACAGTATTGTTGTTTAAAATATACGTTAACGATAATTTGATTACGGCAATCATACAGTATGGTTGCGACTATGAACATAACAAAACAGGTTTTATAGAGCATACATGTATGTGTGTGCATACGTTTTTTTGATATACAAAAAAAAACATACACACGATGCAGTGAATGGTTGTTGTCCATTAAAATAACAATAAAAATCGGAAGGTAGTTCGAGGGATTTTTATTGTGTTTACCTTGTTCGGTGAAATACTCCAAAATCGACTGGTTCTCGTTTATTTAAAATCTGCCTGCACTTAATGGGGTTTAATCACATTAATTACTTGGTGTCTACGGATGGTGAAGTAACATTCATCCCTGCTGGCAACTAAAAGTATTTTTGACCGTTGAAATATATATTTTTGTTTCTTGAATGAAATGTTTAATAATAACATGGCCTCAAATGAAATGGCTATGAACTTATAGTAATGCAATTTAAAATAACAAACTTAATAAAAATCTCTATTATTGAATAACAACAAAAACCAATCCTAATATATAATTTTGGGGATAATAGTATGGTTGAGTGTGAATCATTCTATGGTTGTGGGGATCATAGTATGTTTGCGTGTGAATCATACTATGGTTGTGAGGATCATACTATGGTTGTATGAGAAACATACTATTGTTGTGAGGACCATAGTATGGTTGTGGAGATCATAGTATGGTTGAGTGTGCATCATACTATGTTTGTGGGGATCATAGTATGGTTATGTCTGAATCATACTATTGTTGTGAGGATCATAATTTTGTTGTGTCACAACCATATACCCAACAATAGTATGATCCTCTTCGAATATTGTCACCCCAACCATACTTTTTTTCTGCGTGTATACTTCAAGGAGTGGCGCCCGTCTCTTTTCTATGAGCGCGTGTTTTCCAAATATCAAATTATATATCACTTCTATCGTCATATCGTCAGTAGCTCACGAAATTTGGCTTGAGCCAATTTTAACACAACAAAGGCAATTATAATTTGCTTATCATTGATTTGATTCCGTCTTAATTTAATAACGATCGCACTTTAGCTTTGCTTTTAATGCGATCTTAAAAGAGGGCGTGGGAAACCCTTTTCCAGCAGCGTGTGTTTTGTTCCATTCCGGTATAATTTGCAACAAATCATTCTGTGTCAAATCGGTTCGTGAGATATGGTCTTTGAAAATTTAGAGTTCATGAGATATAGTCTTTGAAAGTTCAGGTTTCTATAGGCAATGCCGATCTAACTTGTTCGTTTACACCGTAACGGACCCTACTTATATCACCTAAATTCAATGTTTTGCGGCTGAGCGTTAAGAATAAATAAAGAGGACCGCATAATATGCAGAGCGATCAAGGCAAATCAGTTTCTGAGTTGTAGGAAGATTTACAGAGAATTAAAGGCACAAATAAGCGGAGAAATGTTTCTTCTTTTCAGTATTGTTCTTTCTTCTTTTCAGTATTGATTGCCATGGAAAGACTAACACTGTCTCTACATTGTGCATCGGTTTTGTGGAAATAAGCGTTCGGTGAGAAACGTTTTTCGTGCTTTTAGACTTTTTTATGGTGAGTCCTATTTCTGGCTCAACGGAAACATCAATAAATAAATTAAAATAAATAAATCGCCGCTGAAGAGCACCCAGAAGAGGTTCAAGAGGTGATATTAAACCAAGAGAAAACCACGGGTTGGTACGGTTTATGGGTTAGTGAAGTCATCGGTCCATATTTTTTTAAAAATGTTGATGGCCAAAACGTTAAGATTTATGACTTTTTTTTACCTGAAATTGAAGCCCGTAATCTTGACGACATTTGGTTTCAACAGCACACAGAAAAAAAGTATGGTTGTGGTGACAATATTCGAAGAGGATAATACTATTGTTGGGTATATGGTTGTGGTACAACAATATTATGATCCTCACAACAATAGTATGATTCAAATACAACCATACTATGATTCTCACAACAATAATATGATTCACACATAACCATACTATGATCCCCACAACCATATTATGACTCACACTCAACCATACTATGATCTTCACAACCATAGTATGATCCTCACAACCATAGTATGTTTCACATACAACCATAGTATGATCCTCACAACCATAATATGATTCACACGCAACCATATTATGATCCCTACAACCATAGTATGATCACACACAATTGTACTTTGATCCCCAATAAAATTTATTAGAATTTGTTTAAGGTTTCGACAATAGATTTGAATAATGAAAATTATTAAAAAATGTATTAAATTCAAAATAATTTATTTTACGAGTACAGTAGAAAAAATAAGTTTAAATAAACGTAAGCGTTTTTATTAAAAATATTTCAGTTCCACAAAACCAAATCAGCTTGTTTAAAAAATTTTTTATTTCGATAAAAAAGTACTATTATTGCATTAAATCCGTACTAATGATCTTAAAAGCATATTTAAATGAAGAAACATAAAACGCAAAACACAATACTTTTGTCGCACCAACAATATTTATAATGTTGTTATAACCATACTTTCATTTTTTAAATTTGGCAATAATACTATTGTTACATTTCAACAATATTAATATTGCAGCAATTATACTATTGTTAAAACTAAATTCAGTTAACAATGATATGGTTGCGACGAACATACTTTAATTGCAGAGAACAAATTATTATTGCCGTGACCATGTAGTAACCATGTTTTTTTTCTGCGTGAGGACAGTGCCACTTGCTATACAGCTGCTCAAACAATCGATCTATTGAGAGGTCATTTCGAAGAGCTGCCAATTTCACGTTTTGGACCGGTGAGTTGGCCGCCTAGATTGTGCAATATCGAACCTTTAGACTTTTTTCTTTGGGGTTACGTAAAGTCCAAAGTTTTGGAAGCCAACATTATGCGTGTCATTAAAGCCATACCGGTCGAAATGCTCGAACGAGTCATCCAAAGTTGCAGCCAACATTTGAAGGAAATTATAGTCGAAAAATAAATGGCATAAAATGTTCTTGTAAATGAATAATAAAGATTCCACACTTGATTTGCATTTTCATGGAGAAACGTACGTAGAGATTAAGCTTAATGAAATCAGATTATGATTCCGAATCGACCGTTAAGATATTATGATTGCACACCTCCAGGAAGTGATTATCACTCGACCGGTGCGATATGAAGTCCAGCACCCTCTCCTTTGAGGTGAACTTACCGTGCTCTAAGAAATGCCTGGCTTATACCCACATTTTTGAGGTTAAAGGAATTTTTAATGAGAGCATGAACAAATTTTTCAAACAAACTAGAGTTCTGAATAGTTCAGTTGATATCCCTGACCCGCGATCACCATATATGTACGTTTGACTTTATTTTAGAACACATCGGTTAGATGGCGTCAATTTATTAATTGTGTATACGAAGTCTACGTTTAGATGACGATTGCAGTATATGCGACATACAAGGCATTCCAATTGTTGCTCGCTAAAGTGGTGACACTGCGACCACCCGTTTCCAAATCTCAATTGAATCTCCTTCTTGAACAGATTCAAATGTAATCAAATGCAAGAGTCCTTATGGCGACATTCTCGTAACTCAACATTAACAATGAAATCACATTTGCTTCGGCGTTCCATGTTGCCAATCGACATCGGCCGTACTGCCGTTCCCTTCCCTTTTGCCGCAGCCTCAGGACCTCTTGTAAAATTCAAACATGTAAAATTTTATTATTATGTTATTATACCAAAACTATCGTTTTCAACACATTCGCCCGCTTCGATTGAAATTCCGTCAACATACCCGAAAGCATCGATGCCTATGAATATTATTTAGTATTGTCCTTAGAACGTGCACGGCATGCCAATGCCTGCCAGTGTCTACTACCCCTGCCGGTGGCCTCTTGCCACGCACTCTATCACACGTACTCGAGGTTGTGGCAAGCACACACGATTTGGGGCACAATATTGTCCAAAGCTGTTGCTGCGATAGCTGTGCTCCGATGCTGTCAGGTCCAGTGGCCATACAGCAGATGCCCGCAGTAATAAAGGAGTCCTTTCATGCCGCACGGGGGCCTGGGGCAAAGGTGTTGATGCCCTAATGATGTGTGAACAGCACTTAGTGCTTGTGTACACCGACGTGTGCTCGCTCCGTTGTGCGGGTGTGTGAGCTTCGTGCTGCTCCAAATGTGGCAACTTTTTAATGCTATTGCGTCAATTTTATTTATAATACGCGCGTCGTCCTTCCAATGCCAATGCGCCGACCCTACCCCTACAGGGAGAAGTTTCGTTTTTTCTTTGTTTTTTTTCGTTGTTTTGGAGACCGAGAAAATAGCAATTTTTCAATGTAATAAGAACATATTTATATGAATGTTTAACGTGCTCTGACTGACTAACTAGCAGCAGGACGATGTTGTTTGTAAAATAAATATTATTTTATGGCTACAGTTTGGAACTATTGTTGCAACCCCGCCAGCAACCCTCCCAATTTAGATTTGAAAATATTTATCGTATGCTCGTTTGTATGAATTTTGAATAGAATTTCACATACTCGCTGTGAGTAGAACTTCATTTTTAAAGCATTCTAACGATATACGAATGAACGTATTCCCAAGGCATCTTTATGGACGTTGGAATCCGCAGTCGCAAATGTCAATGTGGCGTATTATATTAACATATCATTATGCTCGACTGGAATTGGAAACGTCATTGCGGAGAGCCCTAATGTATGTTTATGACCATGTAGGTCTTTACGGTTGCATGTATTTGTACTCTGTTGTCCAACTATTTAAAATTTAAATTGCTTAACGATGCAAGCAAATAAAAAGTTAATTAACAGGTGTCACGAGCGGAAGATGACAAAGAGAACGGCAATATCGTAGAGACTCTAACACTTTCGTACAACACGTTGTGGCGAACACATTATTCGTGCCGTAAATTGGTCCCAAAAACCAGCCTAATAATAATATGAACTTATTTTGATTGTTTGGACCAATTTGTGCTTAGCCCAGTGCCATATTGACAAACAAATTACATTTCAGTACGAGTCCAAAGTAGTTTCAAGATTTCGTTTGGACCCTATCTCTAAATAGTTTTCTAATGTTTTACGTGAATCTTGCTGTGATTGCGAGGTTGCCATCGATTTGAAGCACAATGCGTGCGATTTCTTGGGACAGCCCTGAACCCATCCCGCCGGAGCCACAATCTTAGCATGATTAGAATTAGCTACGACCTCGGACTTCATTACCTCTACTGACCGACTGGTCTAAGCATCCCGCTTAGGTCTGTCTAAGTTTAAGATTTTCGTCTACATGCCACAGTCAGCCCAATCGCTGTACTTTGTTGCTTCCGGCTACGAAGATGGCGACATGCAGCTGAAACAGATCATAGTTTTAGGTTTTTTTTCCTTATGGCAGATCCCAAATATATTAATTTAATTCTATTACCCTGCGACTTCCTGCAGTTACTTAACCATAGGGATAAATTCTTGTACATAGATGCAAGCAACGGTTATGTCTTCTGCTCGTTCAACGGCAATACGGACTTTGCCGACTTCATTTCAATATAAGTAAAGGGTCTGCTTGTAGATACACCAGTCCCTACCATGGCTTTGTTATCCGCGTACGCTAGGAACTTGCTCTAGGATGGTATTTATGTGCTCCCCATGTTGAACTCCGTGCCGTTGCTATAATTCGTTGCAGCAGCAGAGTTCTAGTTGACATGCAATTTTCGGCAAGGTCTAACAAAAGCAAGACCTGCTGTTAAAAGCCCACTGAAGCCCACGTTCAATTTGAAATGAAGAATTGCAGTTATTGCAGACATAAATAGCACATTTTATAATTTTTTTATAAAACTAAAGAGGTAATAGTCACTACATCGGGCAGGACCGCACATTAAATATAAGTACATTACACCACTTCGGTATACTCGTATAGACCCCTCGTCGCCTCTGTACGTAATCTATTTTATTTATTCAACTAACGTCATAATTTCTGTGCACAATTTCGCACTAAAGGTAACTTTCTATTATTAAGTCTATAAAGGCACAATGGCCATAAAAGCGGCGTCTCAGAGTTCTTACAGTCCAATTTACCAATTTTTTCGGATCAAAGTAAGAAAGATACCAAAAAAGTGCAAAAGTATACATTGTCGAGTGGCTCGAAAAATAAACGCCATCTCCCTCTATATCACCGAAACGTTATGAAATTCCTTTAGGATTATTCTCAGATCGATGCTATGGTTGTCCTAAGGAATCTTCTTTCGGTATGGTCGTGACTGACTGAGGTGCTCGACGTATTCATACGAGAAAAAATAAATTTCACACACCGTGATTATACTCGTAGGTGTCTCATTGTCCATGGACGTAATAAACCATTTTTATGTTTAGGGGATTGTGAGTTTTCTTTAAACAATAGAAAGTTAGTTAGACTTTGACACTTTTCAAGTGCCGAGTTGATTTACTTCCGTATTAATGGCACAATAAAACAGGTAGTGTCGCAATTCAAAATATTTTGTACTTTTTCATTGTGTTTGTAAAAAAAGTTGTCAAGTTGCATTTCCTAACTTCAAATGTCATTTGACTTTTAAATAGGTTCAATTTCATAAAGAGGTTCTATCAGAGTTTTTTCTGGGGCTCATGTGCATTTTTATAATGCCTCAACTATGATAAATTGAAGTCGAGGGTGGCCGACTAAGATATACCCTACACTACTATGCTATTCCGTGAATTAAGCACTTCTGTCTGAAGCTTGAGCAAGGTCGGTCTTTATAAGTAAGATTTAATTAGATGTTGCTCATAACGTATCATACAAAATTTAAGCGTGAGAGGGTAATATTTGTTGCTTCTAAAGCTGGAAGACCTCAAATCGAGAGGGATCACTGTGTGGTTGCTATTTGAAAACTTGAACCGATATGGTACAATGTTACATCTGATGTTAAATGTGGATTTTTAAGCTGCAGATTCTAAAATCGGAAAGGAACTTTGTGTGGGCCTATAGAAATATATGGACCTAAGTGGTTTCGTCTCACCACAGTTAATTGATGGTCCCTGCTGCGAATATTTGCTGCAACACATTTAATTGGCTTTAATACCTTCACTACTCTGTGAAACATTGTTTTTAAAGTTCGTTGTAACTATCTAAATTATTTCAGCCAGACTCACCATTAAGCACACTAATATACGTTTAATCATTTGCTGATTCCATTTGACGATGTCTGTTTGGCCGTTCGTCCCTCCGACCATCTAAATCTTGTTATCAAATCGCAATTGTTGTCCGATTTTCATAAAATTTAGCAAAGTACGTTATTTAGATCAATCCCGAGCGCTATTCAAATTGAAAAAAGCCGGTTCAGATTTATATATAGCTCACACATGTACGTAGGTTCAACCGATTTTACCAAAAACAATTAAATTTAGAACCAGACTAAGAAATTCAAAACCACGAATTTCTATTGTCTTTTCTGAACATCCCGAAGTGAAGGTATATAATATAGTCATTTCCGGCTTTAGCTTTTTATACCCTTGCCCTACTGGGTAAGAGGTTATACTTATATATTATTTGGTACGGACAAAAAGTGTAACGCATCCGGACAGACGGTCCGGGAAATATCCGGACCGTCTGTCCGGATATTTCCCACGATAACTCGCAAATTTTTCACGTCATATTATTTTTCGAAAATTCGACTAAATTGTGAGTCTTTGTACTTGCATGTGAGAAAAATGGTTGACATGTCTCTTTCTGGTACCTCGTATGCAATGCCCCTTTTGGTATTCTTGAAATATCTTTAATTCTATTCGTACGAGCTAATCCAAAATCAGCTTTTAATATCAGAGTTTTAAGCGTAACTTAGTGACAGTTAGTGGAGTCTTAGCCACGCCTCTTATGTAGGTAAAACTTAATATTTAATGAAACAACCAAAATTTTGTGCAAACGAAAGTCTTTTTCAAATTCCTGGCGATTTTAAAATAATTTTTCTTTTGGTGCACTATCTTCATAACTATCATTCATAATCTATTGGTCTAAGCAGGTACTTCTCTGCAGCGACCCATATTATATATGTAGTTCCGTTCCTCTAATCGAGTGATCCAAATAACATTCTCTCCGAACTCAACTTTTATATTTAACATCGTTGTCATATTTTTATGAGCCGCGTAACATATTTCAAACTCTTGCATATCTTCCATAAATGGCTCAATCGAATAATTCAAATCAATAATGTATGCATGTTAGTATGTAATACAATTCCATAATTTTACGTGCTAGTGATGCACACACAATAACGCAAACTTATGTGAACCTTAGACTGGGTAGCACATTTCGCATAGAAATGCTAAGAAATCATTAAATTTTGAAATTTTATTTTAATTGTTGTTACAAACATGATTTCCAAAATTGGAGGGAAATCATTATGGGTTTCGTCCCAAAACATCCTTTAATCCATGCGATTCAAAGACCACGACCTACTCTAATATTCGTTCTCAAGAATTTACGATGAATGTGAATGAGTGTTCTTCAAATTCTCTCGTACAAACCATGCTTGAAATCTTACACATGCAGTACTACCCAGTGGCGGAATTCCTACGTGCTTCTCCTGAGAGATGTGTAAGTAGGCCTTCTGGAATATAACCAAGGCATTTGGCCTGCCATTTTCGACCTGACCCTATTTGATTAGATTGCTGTTATCACTTATAATATAGGACGTGTACACTATTCTTTCTTTTGAATAGCCTTCTTAGCATCTTCTAATAGATTGGGCCATAATGGTCCATCTTTTAATGAAATATCAATTTTTTTCAAGATTTCAAATCATGTATCCATGATCCTATTTCGCATAGAACGCGACGGACAAAAACTCCTTCCCCCGATATAAGGTCCAGCCGCTCTAGCAGCTAAAAATCAAGTTCCGATCAAGCACATATGTCACGTGCTGTTCTATGAGAGATCAATAAAACATTGTCCTTCAGCCTCCATTATAAAGTCCATCCCAATTAACTTTCCTGCCGCTCTACAAACCACATTTAACATCCGACCGTACTTGAAGATAGCATTAAGCGTTATTAAAGATTCGGGGATTTCAAAATGCGAGGGAACTTTTTTATGGGGCTTCAAGAAAACATGAATTTGAAATCTCACCAGTGTTGGATATTGGTGGGATATCGAGATATTTGCGTCATGTACTTTGACTACAACAAAGGACGAAAGGACACCGCTCAGTGAAATCAGATAGTCTAATTTTGAATACAAACACATGATAAAAGCTTGTGTACTACTAGTCCAATTTGTCTGAACAAACTGAAGCATATGTGTGCCCGACTACTCCATAAATAACCCTGGTTAAGGGCATATGAAATTTTTCATCGTCGGTTTACTACATAGTGCCGTCAACATTTCTACTATGAAAACTATGTAATACGTAACATAACTCACTGATTTTAGAGATGTTTTCCATCTTCTCCTCAAAGATATGTTATGGCAAACTCAAACGTTACTAACTCTTAAAATTTGAGAAAATAATTTCCAAATTTTGTATTTTTCGCAGGACATTCATAACATTATCATTTGTAGCCTTCGCTAGAAAGGCTATTAGAAGGACTTATCTAGTAGGGCCCTCAAGATGGGCTTCAAGGAGTCCTGGAAGAGAAGATCTCTTAACACCTTCTCTTGCAGGACACCTTGAATGCCATGCTTAAAGTGTCATCCTGAGGCGAAAATGTTGGAGTGGCGAGAATGTTAGACCTTTGTCTTTAGCATGCGGTTAATCGAAATGGGTATGGAATGACTGCGAAAGGCATTCAGCAAATTCAGGCCCGCCGAAGGCCGTTTCACACCGCTGGAAACATGCATACGTATGTAAATATAATGTCATATTGCCAATTTATATTATCCGAATATGAACGCACACTCACATACACACATTACGTGTCAATATGTTGTCCTGTGACGTGATGTGAATTTATGGTATCACCACCAGCAGCAGCAGCAGCAAGGACAACATCCATATGAAGTGCAGTCAACAACGAATTGTACCTCCACATTCATTCGGAATATTAACACAAGATTTCCATTGAAATGAACCAAATCGGGTACGAGTGTGTCTACTCTGCCGGTGTGTCACAACAATCATGGTATGTAATTGTATTCTACAGAAAGTCCAAAAACAATTTCAGCAAAACGCTCATAATCAAATTCAATGAAAGTGAACACATGCAGTACATGCCACTTAATAGACGCGCTGCCTACAGTGCAGTCTCAAGTCTTAGTGGTGGCTCTGAAGAAACTAACTGGGGTTTTAAGCACACGAACTTTATAAATTTGTCTGAAGTTTCCGCTATTTTTCTCTAAATTGATAATTTAATGATTTGTTGTGTCCGATGACAATGGGTACAATTGCTCATTTATTAGGATTCTATACGTCTACGACCACCCGATTGTTTTCGATACCGCCTCTTTAAGGGAGACATATCCCCTGTGAGTTGGTTTTTTTTAATACCAACCGATCCATAAGACACATATAAGGATGATATAGTTCTTTTCGTTTGGATTGGATGCGCATGTGTGAAATTTCCACTTAAAATCTCCATATTCGTTGAAATATAGACACGATTTAAAGTCTGTTATTTTAATTTCTACAGTCAGTTCTTAAAACATACGAGTATTACTCTCTTTCTTGTAAAAGTATTAAATCATTTTTTATAAACTTATACTTACAATCTCTAATCACAGTATTAATCTGCCACAGTATCTCTAAATAAACAACTGATTTTTCGCCAACCTTAAACTTATGATTGATTTGGGGGAGGGTACACGCAGATACGAGATATGGTTACTATATGGTCACCGCAGCAATAATATGTTTCCTACAATAAAAGCATGTTCGTCGCAACCATAGTATTATTTTTTGAATTTCATTTTAACAACAGTATGATTACGGCAATATTAATATTGTTGAAATGTTACAATAGTATTATTGCCAAATTTAGAAATGAAAATATGGTTGAAGCAAGCATGTAAACATGCTTGGTGTTTTAAATTTACCTTGACAAAAATATGATTTCGGCAATCAGGCCGTATGTTTGCGAATATGAACATAACAAAACAGGTTTTATTGATATACCAAAAAAAAAACACATACACACAATACAGTGCAGGAAGGCAGGTCGACCGATTTTTATTAGGTTTACTTTGTTTGTTGAAATACTCTAATACCGACTGGTTCTCGTTTATTTAAAATCTGCCTGCACATACGTATATAGCCATTGATCGTGGTTTAATCACATTCGTTACTTGGGGTCTACGGATGGGAAAGTAGCATTCACCCCTGCAGGCAACTAAAAAGTATTTTCGACTGCCGTTGGAATAAATAATTTTGTTT
Organism: Hydrotaea diabolus; assembly: GCA_963513945.1. Taxonomy (NCBI): domain Eukaryota; kingdom Metazoa; phylum Arthropoda; class Insecta; order Diptera; family Muscidae; genus Hydrotaea; species Hydrotaea diabolus. The sequence goes on from OY740718.1 coordinate 41,915,173, forward strand.
CTTGTATTAAATTTTCAACAAAAACATGGCCTGTATTTTTGAATAACAACATTACTCAATCCTAATAAATAATTTTGGGAATCCATAGTATGGTTGTGAGCACCATACTATTGTTGTATGAGAATCATACTATGGTTGTCAGGATCATAATATGGTTGAGGAGATAATAGTATGGTTGAGTATGAATCATACTATTGTTGTGAGGATCATAGTATGGTTGCAGATATCATAGTATGGTTGAGTGTGAATCATACTATGGTTGTGGGGATTCTAATATGGCTATGTGTGAATCATACTATTGTTGTGAGGATCCTAATATTGTTGTGCCCCAATAATATACCCAACAATATTATGATCCTCTTCGAAAATTGTAACTGTATGTCTCTAAGGGCATGGAGAAGAAAATTTCAATGAGAATCTTAAAGTATCTCTACATCTGAAGAGAAAAGCGATTACTGGCAATGACTTTCGAGATATTCTAGCTTTTTGTGGATATAAAACTCTTTGCATGCGGCTATTCGCACAAATTACACGCACAAACTGGATTTGCTTTGTTGATCTAAAATATTTTTAATAAAAACGCTTACGTTTTTTTATACTGATTTTTACACAAATCACTTCTATAATTTTGAATTTAATGTATTTTTAAATAATTTTCATAAATCAAATTAATTGTAGCAACTTAACCCAATTCTAATAAATAATATTGGGCATCAAAGTATATTTGTGTGTGATCATACTATGGTTGTAGGGATCATAACATGGTTACGTGTGAGTCATGCTATGGTTGTGAGGATCATAATATGGTTGTATGTGAAACATAGTATGGTTGTATTTGAATCATACTATTATTGTAAGGATCATAATATTGTTGTACCACAACCATACACCCAACAATAGTATTATCTTCTTCGAATATTGTCACCACAGCCATACTTTTTTTCTGCGTGTACTTGACATCACCAGTTTGACTATGATTTGCAGTATATTTACCTAATTAAACAATTGTACAAGACTCGATTCCGTAAACATATGCGTGCCAACACATTACAACACCTTAAGTAGACAATTAGTGGTTATTGTCTTCTTTTTTACCAAAAGTTATATTGGCATGAAACGAACCAACATGATTCGCGACGTACCCCGATAACTAAAAGCATCAAAATTAGCAAAAACTTGTTTTAATTTGATAAAATTTCAAACATTGTGGTCCCCTTGATAACTTTGCCTTTTTATATCATATAAAGTCTGTTTACCTCTTAGAAATCTGTAGTAGTTAAAGCATTAATAGCTGAAGCAATATTAAATTACCATAATGGTTGCCGGTGGTCGCAACTTTAAGAGATTGGGCCGTATTTTTTTGTAGATGAAAACAATCGTCATGTTACCGTCAATGGAGAACGCTATCGTTGTATGTTAGAAAATTATTTTTGGCCATAATGGGATGAGCTTGACATCGCCGATATGCGGTTTCAACAAGACGGTGCCACTAGCCACACAGCATGCGTTGCAATCGATTTACTATATGGCAAATTCGGTGAATGTGTAATCTCGAAAACTGGTCCGGTCGAATGGCCACCTCGTTCATGCGATTTAACGCCATTGGATTTATTTTTATGGGGCATTGGTCTATGCCGACAACTTTAGACGAGCTCAGAGACAACATCCAACGCAAAATTGCCAACGTTACGGTCGAAATGTGTGCAAGAGTGGTGGAAAATTGGGTCCAAAAAATAGATCGGTGTACACGGGCTCGTCGTGGTGATTAGACCGAAATCGAATTTCATTCCTAAAATCTAACATTTGCACTACACCTGGAAAAAATTTGAACTCTAAATAAGTATCTTAAATATTCTGTGTTTTATTACTACTCATATGCATATATGTAGATATTCGTACAAAAATTCACATTTTGAACATTACCTACAAATTTTGTGACTGGAATGACAAAAGGCTGTATTCGAGTGACCCAAGTAGTTCCTTAACTTCAAATGTGGCCATAAAATCTTTCTGATAACGAGGCTTTATACGATATTAAGAGTGTCTTTGAAACATTCATTACAAAACTTTGTTAGTATTGAAGCATTTACCACTTCCTAATATTTTTTGAAATGCTAAAATAATATTAAAAAAATGGCAAAATCAATTCCATTTCCGATTTTTTAATGTCTAAATGAAAAGAACCCGCTAAATTTGCCCAAAAAAATGCTTAATTGCCATAAGTAGTTACAACCGCGTAGTAAACACTTAGGGGTTTCTATTGTTTTTTGAAAGATTTAATTCTTCTACAAAATAATAATATCAGGTTTTTAGTTGTTGTTTGTCATTGAGGGAAGGAAAAGTAAGTCAGCAAAGTTAAAGAAAACACATCAAAATCTGGTAGACGCTCGTTTCGCCGTTAGTGTGGGACGGCTCTTCGGTATCATATATGTGTGCTGCCAACATGGTCTCTACTAGTTTAACGATCTATATACGAAGCATTGCATAGATTTTGCATATGCGAAGAATTATTGTCGAAGAGTGAGACACATGCGACTCACTGAAACAATTCCTACCATATTTCTCGTTCTCGATCTGGCGTTGTAGCGCCACCTCAAATACGCTCCATAATGATGTCAAAGAAAACTGTAGGTTCCTTCAAAACAAACGTATCTACGTACGCACGAGGGTGTACACACATAATATACATGTTAGTATATTACTTATATATGTACGTATTATGTATCTATAAAGGGATATCAGCTAATCATATTTAAAACGATATATATTATTATCTGTTATTTACATACTCATATTTATTCACATACATTAGTTTAACGACATACATATGCACAATATAAATACATAGCATATTTGCTTGTAATGCACTTGAAGAAAAATTCCATCAAAAACAATCAACTATTCGAATTTATTTTTCTGGTTGTAATACTTTAGGTTTTTACGTTGTATTTAAAATGAACATTTATACTTGTTTGTAATAAACTTTAACAATTAATATTCATTAAATAAATACATACTCGTACGTACATTTTAATTTGTTCCGTGCCATCTAAAAATCTTAGCAAAAACTGTGTACAACTCAAAACCTGGTAAAAGCCTCTCATTATCCAGTGAATTATTTTGAAACCAGAAGTAAGTGCTTACTAATAAAAGAATTAATGAGTAATTTTCAGTATGATGTGATGTTGTATCCAAAGATTAATCGCTAAACACAATTTTCTTGCTCAGTTCCCTCCCTCTCTAATTTTAGTTGTTGTTGTTGTAACAACAATATGTTCAGTTCTGTTCGTCTGTAGGGGATCTGCTTCGATAACCAGGTGAAGCAAACGTGTCATTTAAACTGGATGAATCCAATGAGACCGGGTTCAGCTGCAGCACGTCAGGTGCTACCTGGTGGAGGGCGGGACAAACGTATGGAATGTTGAAAAAACTAGCGCCCAGTACGAATTGTGGCTCCTGCACCATCCAGATTTCAGCTGAGCCAGAACCACGTGCGTCTGTCGTGGTATCATCTTCTGCTCTCGTTAAATCTGTAAGGGATGTTCTCCTAGCACTACATTAACGATATACCTGGATACTGCTCTTGCGACTAAATCAGCGTGAATGTCGTTCAGACCTGCCAGATAGTTTCGACAATCTAAAGACTCTAGTCTCTGGATCTAGTCTCGCTGGATCTCTCCCTCTAGATCATGAGCGTATGAAGATACTTCTTAGATAACATGAAGTTGTGTCTGCCCACGGAAAGGACCTTCATCTTCTTTCTCAGGGCGATATTCAGGAAAGTCAGATTTTTTTTTTCACTGCTTCGCACTTAAGTTTCCCGACACCGGCGCTGTGAAGTTCGTTTTATATATCTGGCGGAAAATTTTTTTCAAAATTTCAAAAATTCTTTGGCCTGTTGTTAGTGTTGTAACGGTTTTCTTGTAGTGTAGACAAGTACGATTGACTATATTTATTCCTAGTCAATAATTATTTCATTATTTATTCAGCAACAACGACAAAAAAATGATGAAGTTCAAATTATGATATCGTATTTATGGCTTAACTTTTTTTCATCGTTTTTTTTCCATAATCGATGTGTGATAATAGTATTTAGTCAATACTTATACATCATCTACACACATGTAGAAACAATAACACATCCGCATAAAAGGCCACTCGGGCTCCCAGGCTGAAAGGGCACCCGCACGGAGAAAAGAATGCGTTAAACGTGTGTTTGCACTCAAACATATATATTAGAGCGCCCATAAAACAAAAAGTGTTTTTTTTCGCTCCCCGCTCATTTTCTAGTATAGTGGGCATCGAAAATAATATCCGTGCAAAAATTTTTTCCATCGGATGGAAACCGGCCAGTCCATCACGACTTTTAGCTCTAAAAATGGAGTAAAACTATTTGCAAGCTTTGATGAACTATAACTAGTAAACCAGGCGACTTTAGGAAAATACACCTTAAGCATTTGAGTTGCCAATATACAGGCAAAAATTTTTTTTTCTTATACAATTTTTGACCTAGCTATAACCCTTCATGGTGTTTTCAGAGGTCAAACTTCAAATTTGAGTCAATTTTTTTTTCAAACGTAAATTTCTAATTTATGTAGCTTTACTCCATTTTAAGGGCTAAAAGTCGTGACGGAATGGCCGGTTTCCATCCGATTGAAAAAAAATTTGCACGGATATTTTTTGATGCCCAATATACTAGAAAATGCGCGGGAGCGGAAAGAATAACACTTATCCATTTTTCTAATATACTCGTACATGTTTGTAACATGCTGCAAACATATATACTCGTATATGTGTCACCGTAATAGGTTTAAACAAACATGTTTTATGTTTGGATCAACGTGCTAACATATTGAAATATCATATGTGGATGAATATTACTTATAATTATTTTATAAGAATAATACTTATAAAATAAGTCATTTGATTTGTGGCCGAAGTAATCGTTGCCAAAGACTGCTGAAGAAAAACCTTGGCGGGTTTAGAAACAGCTGTACAGTCTGCCTGGCAACCGTAGCAAATACATTTCACCAATTTCTTCTTTTTAAGTTGATTCTGAAAAAGAAACAACATAAAGGTCTCGAACCAGAATAAAAAACTGCTCAAGTCATAATGTTCGAAAATTTTTAACACAATTTTAGTTCGCTGCTAGTTATCGTTTAAATAATGAGACGTACTGGAAGCAGAACCCATTTAGAAACAAGTTAAAACGATGTTAAATTAAGCCAAGCCGAACCTACATATCCTCCACCGTCCATACGATACTTATGCATCCGTCTCTGATCTTATCCCATCAAAATGACGCTATATTCGGACTCGTAGCATAAATTGCTTTAATTTGAGTACCCATATGTCTATATTGGCTGTTAATCGCCCGTTTTTACTATGTACGACGTTTATTCGGCCACATGAGCCAAGAAGTCTACCTACTGTGCCCATATTGAAGTATTTAGTGCGTTCCAACTAACAGTACCCATTTTGACCATTGGCCGTCAACAAAAAATTATGATTTGTTCATATTTCTTTAAATGTTCGTAGCTACTGACTTTTTATTAGGTTTTACCTAATTTGCTCATAAGTCTAAAAAATCTAAAACATTTAGCAGATTTTTGGGACCGCCATAATTGCATTACTGTAGTGTACAGTTTTTTGAGCATTTGATTAACAAATCATATTTTTTTGTGGTCAGACAATAGGTCAAATGGGTACTGTTATTTGGGACGCACTCAATACCTCAAAAAAGAATAGTTGTTGTCCGATTTGAAAGTCAAACATCGTCAACAAATTTATCTAAAAAACCAAATAAAGAGTAATTTTTAAGTTTTGGCAGAGATTAGGGACGAATGCATAGGACGAAAAGTCCCAAAGGACGGACCACTTTTTGGCGCTTTAGTAGTGCAAGCATGGTGGAAAATATACTCGTATATCACTTGTGTTTTTACTCGTTTAAGCTGCTTGAGAACTATCCTTTATATAGCTGACAATGTAAAACCGTGTTCATATTTATGTTCAGTAAGGTTTAGAAAGTCATCATAAAAAGTTTACCAGTTGAAATTTATTTTGAAAAAAGAAATTAATCTGTTCGCCCTTTAATCAATGCGTTGTGTTTAGTGATGATGATCATTTCTGGTTAAATGGCTACATCAATAAGCGAAACTCCAGTATTTGGAGCGAAGACTATCCTCAAGCCTTAAAGGAATCACCATTGCATTATACGCTCCACACTGGAACGACTGGAATATATATAGGGGGTGATTCATCTAGTGGTATTTTTTCAGAACAAAAAAAAATTCAAATCATGTGTGGAATCTGTGGAATTGGTAATTTTAAAGGACATTTTATGGCATTTATTTTTTAAATATAATTTCCTTCAAATGTTGGCCGCAACTCCGCCTCAAGGTTTCCATTCTGAGGGTCCAATTTTGGATGACTCGTTCGAGCATTTCGACCGGTATGGCTTTAATGACATGCGTAATGTTGGCTTCCAAAACCTCGTAGCTGGTTTGTCAGCATAGACTTTGGATTTTACGTAACCCCAAACAAAAATGCCTAAAGGGGTGATATCACTAGATCTAGGCGGCCAACATTACGGGTTACAATTTCAAGTAGCATTAAGATTGATATCATAGCGTGATAGCGAGAACCATTCACGGTTACGTTCCGGCCATCATCATTTTTGAAAAAATATGCACCGACGATTTCACCAGTTTATAAACCGTACCAAACCGTGGTTTTCGTTGGGTATAATAACACCTCTTGTGCCGACAAACCAACAACTCTTGAAGCATTGGTAGCCAATATTCAAGCCAACATTGAAATAGAAGTCAATAATTGGATTGATCGAATGGACCATGTAACACATAGCCACGGCGGACATATGCCGGAAAGAAAAATCAAAAAATAAATCTCATTAAATTATCTGCCAGATTGTAGTAAAAAAAATGTCATTCCTATAATATTTCAGTCTTGTGTAATCGTTTTAAGTTCTTAAGATCTTCTAAAACACCCTATACTTAAGTATATAGTATATAATAGGTATAAGCCCGCTATCGTACGAGATAAATAATATGATTTATGTGTCTCCTATCATTGCTTTTGTTGTTGTAGTGTATAACGCCAGGGTGACAGCTCTTGGCCGATGAATAGAACTGTTAGTCGTTGTCGGGTTAGGCGGTATCCGATCAATTAAAGATCTATACTTAGTAGGGACATAAATACTGTTACTCACGTTTTATGCTGTAAAATAAAAAGTACTGAATGTTTTTGGACCAAATATTTTTTAATATATTTATTGATGTATATTGTATCCAACAAGAATCTACTTATTCGAAATGTCCGCCTTTTGTCTTTACACACGCCTTAAGTCGCAATGGCCAATCGTCAATAGCTGCACGAACCTCGTCCATTGGAAAATTGGCCACAGCTAGAACCAAAGCAGTCTTAAGATATCCAATGTTGGGGTATCTTTTGTGACAAACCTTATCCTCTAAAACCTTCCACAATTTGTAATCCAATGGGTTCAAATCGGGACTGCCTGAGGGCCATTCTTCAGAGGAAATGAACGCTGGCAAATTATTTCGAAGCCAGGCCTGGGACGTTTAAGCCTTATGGGCCGGCGCAGAATCCTGCTGGAAAGTCCATGGCTGGTTTTGGAACAGGGAATTATTAAGAGGCTTCACAACAACTTCCAAAACGGTTTCTTGGTAATTTTTGGCCGATGTTTTGACTCCTTGTTCTCAGAAATGCAGGTCAGTGACCCCATTGTAAGAGACACCCTACCAAACCATGGCTGAAGCTGGGTGATGACCCTTTTCCCTCTTGGGATTAGTTCAAATGCTTTCTTAGATGACCGCGCATACACTCTATCATCGGTAAACAAAATATTTCTGTGCGAGTTATCAGCGTGCTTCACCAAAAGAAGTTTACATTTTTCAATCCTATTTTTTTTAAAGCTGCAGCCAATAAATGTCCGGTACGTCGTTTGAAAGCCCCAAGTCTCAAGTCTTTTTTAATGATTCGACTCATGGACGTTTGCGTGATATTAATCTCACGGGCCATGAATTTCTGTTTTCGGAGCGGATTTCTGTGAATTCTTGCGGTGGGCGGCCCGACCGCTGGCGGTCTTTTACATCTCCAGTCTTCTCAAACAGTTTTATGCATCGGTAGACAAACTTGCGGCTTATTCCTAGTGGCCGGAGCGTTTTGAAAATATCGCTTTTTTCATTTCACGCTTGAAAAGCGCTATTACAGCGATAGAGTTCTCATTATCTGACCACTCCATGATTAAAGTTGAAACAATTTTTAAATCCCCTTACAGACTAACGCTCTTGAGGTTAGCTTTCAAAACCCATGCGACATTAACGGGGTATGTTCAGTTCTACTATTGAAATGGGTGTGTTCAATGTTGTAACAGTATATATGTCCCTACTAAGTATATACACTAATTTGCTTTGATTTTGCATATGAGAAGCAGATTATTTAAATAACTTAAAAAAATTCCGAACGTATTCCCGCATATCTGGGACAAAGACAATGGCCGGGATTCCTGTTAAGTTTCACCCCGAGTAAAAATTCTAAATTAGACGCACCTTTGCTAAAGAGTCGAGTTAAATAATTCTTGAACATTTTGCTTAACTTTTTAGGTGCAGGGATAATCTCTCATAATATCAGTGCGCCAAGTTTCTACTAACCAGAGAACATTTAACAGGAACGTAAGAAACGTGGCAAGCCTCAATCTTCCGAAAAGGATAAACGTCAAAAATAAATTTATCACATTAAATCAAATTTTTCGTAGGGCTTATTGTACGTCAGAGCGCTTTCATGCCATTCAGGCCCCAGATGAGGCACCACTTCGAAAAGTACCAACACGTCACCGCATTAACCAAATGGTTGGTGGTATTTAAGAATGCGGGTTTCGAATAAAAAAACCCACACTGTTTGCATAGTTTTTTGCGCTTCCATTGTCGAACGCGTACGGGTAAATTATATATTGTGGTCATCATTAAATGGCACCGCAATCACACCCGCACACCAGGGCGGTGGGAAACGAGTGCACTCATGCATTGATTTGACACTTTTAAAGATCCACAGAAATGCATCCGCTTTAAATCCTTTAAACGACTTTTGCCTACGTGCATACATGTGTACGTGCATGTGAGTTCGGGTAAATGTCTCTGTGTGTGTAAGGTAAACATCTTAATTGATGCAAAAACGTAACCACTTTTTCACTTTTTTGCGTTTTCCGTTTCCCTTTTTTCTGCTGTTGCTATTTGTATTTTCGGAGGATGGAGCACATTTATCTCTTACTTACCATGGCCTAAAGGTAAATATCCACATTTGTTTTCTTCATTTTTTGTGGACACTTTTGGTACTCACACACACGCACACACATAAAAAGGAGCAAAGAAGAATCCCGATGACATGCATCAGCACGAGGGCGTGTGTGTGTGAGGAAAGTAAACGAAATAATAGTGCCTTCACTCAACATCAATAAAAGCTGTTGTCAGTTTTTGCCCCTTCTCTCTTCTTTTCTCGAGAATCAAAGTGTCTGGGTGTCTTTTTTGCAGAGGTGACTTAACTGATTATCCTGGAAAAAAGGTAAAAGCTTAAAGAGAAAAAAACCCTGATGGCGTGTTCGATTTGTGAAAAAACGTTTCTGGCTTTATGGTACCTGATTAAGCCATTATGTAACACTTTTGCATGCGGGTCATCGATGTGGATCGATTAATTGTTCTAACATCACTGCAGCTAAACGGGGTGCTTTTTGCATCAGCACAAGGTATATGATCTGAAGGGCTTCGAAGTCCTTTTGATATTCTTTTAATGTAATGGACTGTTTTAGTAAAATGTACATGCAAGTTTCGTTATTAAGATTTTCTTTAGAGAACTACTCCAGATCTAGCCGTGCTACCAACAGGGGCATTGAGTGCTATAACCGGCGTTCCAAAATTGTGAAATTACGCCGTGGTATACGGGTTAGCGTACACGAATATCATGGTTAGACCATCTAACAATTTTTCAGCGGTGGGCTTCCACCTATACCAAGTAAAAGATTCTCTATAAAATGCATTAGCGGTTCGAAGCTGGCGTTCCTTAATTTGTTTCTTATTTTCCTGACATGTTGCAAATATTCAGAAAGTTTAGATGTCACTCACAGCTACTGCGTAACAGAGATGCAAAAATATATACTTACTTATATAAAATATTGCGATATGAGCGACTTCTAACCATTTCTACTCAAGCTTGAGCATATTATCCATAAGTCAGTATTTTCATATAACTCCAATGTAGTATGTCCCTCCCACTCTGGATGTATCTATTCCGATATTGCCAAATGTCGAGGCATAGTCCAGAATCTTCTTTTTTTACAATACATATGGGCGCTATCTCCTTTTCTTTTACAAACATGTAAATAAATTCGAATTAGTAGCTTTACTGGACGATTATCATAAATTGGATTGAGTGCACGTTTGACGTACAGAAGCATTGTATGAATAGAAAATTTCAATAATTTACAAGCGTTGCTGGCTTTTCAATCGGTTGTCTTATAAACAGTGTTACCAACTCAAAGCTTTGAACCTGTAAAAATTTTAAACCTGTTAGATGGATAGTGTGCATGACTGTCACATAAATAATGCATTTTACAGCTGCTATGGTTTCCAGCTTAGAAATGTCTTTCGAATACGGCATTAGCCAGTATTAGAAATCATTGTGTACACTTTAGTTGTACATTCGTTGAGAGTTTGAGGGAATTAAGTATCTTAAGGACTAATAAGCATTACACGAATCTTTCAACTTAGTTGAGCGTAAAATAACTCGTTTACTCTCTGATTGGATGCAACAGTCTAAAGCCGACTACGAATGGCTAATACATGTAATACAGAAGTTCACGCTGAAAAGATGCGTTTTCAAATTCTTCCTTCCTGCTTCAGACATTAGGTTTAACATAAACTCATTTGTAACAATATTTCAAATTCTAATACCAGTCAAGTGCTACATTGGGTTTTCTCATCCTGTACTTAATATTGAGGGTAGAATATTTTAAATGGACAAAAGATTAATTTTTGGGCTTTAATAAAAATTTTGCTGTTCTAAAATGGATTGATCGCTTTGTTTTGGAGTTAAATTTTGGTTAATACACATTTTCTTTATTAATAATTTTATATTTTTTTTAAGAAAATTTAAAAGAAATATTTGAAAGCAGATATTAATATGACTTTAAGGAATCGTTTTAAAAACTTTTCGACCAAAAAATTCTAGTTACTATTAAATATTCCGACCCAATACGATGGTTTATTACTTACAAGCTCTTATTGGTCCGGACGTGCTCAAAACATGATTTGGTCTTGGGCGAGTTTCCTCCAGCCTCTAAAGTCCACACAGGTTTATGTGTGCCCTAGGGAACTACCAACGTAAAATTAATGTGATTTAATGTGTGACAAACTTATATTGTTTAATACCTAAATGTCCATAGTTTAAGGAGGCTGATTTTTGGGCTCCTTGGACCAATATGGGCCCGTCCAAATCTAAAAATGATCCAAACCTTAGATATAAAACCATATTTGGATTTGTGAGAAGATTTTACCGGTTCTCGGTATCAAATATCCCCGAATATTTGGGGATTTTGGGCCCCATGGTGCCGGCCTATAGGTCTACGCCTCCTATTAAGCTAAATCGAAAATTTATTGCCATATTCGGATTCTTCAGAAAATTCACCCATTTTTGAATGGACCTATTTCTCGGCACCCTAGGGAGCTTAGATCCATCGTTCAAGGCCTCAGAACTAATGTTTTATTCAGATTCCCCAAATTGGCACAAATTTAAATTAAAGGTAAATACAGGGTGGGTCAGAAGTAACCATGGGGTTTAAAAATTTAATAACTTTTTTGTTTATATATTTTTCCATTTTTTTCAGATTATTTAAATAACACTTGGAAAATAAATAATGGAGAGATTCACAACTGAACAAAGAACCAGAATAATAGAATTTTTTTATTTAAATCAGTATCAATTATTTTAACGCATGAGTGATGAAGCTCATTTTCATTTGTTAAGAAGCAGAACTGTAGGTTCTGGGGTTCTGAAAATCCAAGAGAAATTCATCAACGCCATTTGCACCTCATTAGGTGTACAATATGGTGTGGTATCATATCTGCAAATATCATTGGGCCTCAATTCTACGATAATGAAGATGGAAGTGCTGTAACCGTAAATGGGAAGCGTTATTATGATAGGAAATTTGTTACGTCCTGCTCTTGAAAACAGACCTGAGATGTGGTTTCAGCAGGACGGAGCCACTACCCACACTGCCCGAGATACAATGGCACTTTTAAGTCAAATTTTTTGATGAGCGAAAAATTTCCAGAAATTCGGAAACTATTTTGCGCGATCGCCAGATTTGTCAGCACCCAACTATTTTCTTTGGGGTTATTTGAACAAACGATCATTTAAGTGACATTATTTTTCAAACTTAGTGTAAAAAATCTCTATTTTGTACATTTATAATCCGAGAAAAAAAATAATAAACGAAAAAGTTATTAAAGTGTTTATGCCGACGGTAACTTTTGGCCCACCCTTTTTTTTAGATTTGTAAGAAAATTTTACTGTGTGACACCGACCATTAATTAGGAGACTTTTTATGGAATCTAGGCCATATGACTATGCACATTATTGGGACGTTTAATACGCCTACGGCTACAACTCCAAGCATAGCTTTACCAATAATATTAGAGCTAGACCTACCGTATTTAGTATACCCATCGACGTATATTCACGTGCTGATTTTATTTATCGATGTCTGTCTGTCCGTCCACCTACATCCGATTTTCATGAAATTTGGCAGAAGAAAGTTTTTTGGACCAAGGACGGACGCAATTGAATTTGAACAAAATCTGTACAGGTTTAGATATAGCTCTTACCTTATGTTCATCCGATTGTTGTGTTTTAAGCTTTTGCAGCCACATCTTACTTAAAATCTGATGAAACTTATCACGAGTAAGTTGGATAAGTTTGGATTTTTATAGAGGGAGTTTAAGGGAGTTTTTATAGAACTCCCACATACTTATATATGTTAATCGGTTTTTTTTGTTTATAGCTCTATAAGTATAAGCAGCAACATTTTACACCCAAACTTGATGAAATTTAGCACGAGTAAGTTTTTTGCGCCAAATAAGGACGTTATTGACAATAAATAAAACCAGTTCAGATTTAGATATAGCTTTTATACATATTTGTTCATCCGATTTTATGTCTTAAGCTCTGGAAGCCACATATTGCATCCAATCAAGATGAAATTTGACGAAAGTCAGTTATATGGACCTTACACCTAAGTGATGGAAATTAAAAGAAATCGGTCCAGGTATAGCTTCCCCTCATATGCGCTTTCGATCTTATGTTTTTGGCTCTTGAAAATGGGGAAGATTGGCTAGAATGAAACTGACTAAAAACAGAAACGGACTAAAAACAATGAAATTTTCTCAAAATTCAAATATTGTTTTTCAACAATATATTTTGTTGCAATCTATTTTATGTACAATACTAATAAGCTAATTTGGTAAAAAATAAATTAATAACAAAATAGCTAAGACCCCGTGGCCTAAGCATTAATATATTCTACATTGTTATCTTATAATAATGCAATTAATTACATACATTTATTTTAAAAAAATGAGATCTAGTATATGATTTCGTTTAAGTCTTTTAATCTCGTCATAACCAGTCGAAGTATCAAACCACAATTGAAGATCGTCTAGCTGTCTTTGAACTTTAGATGATGTATCCGTAGGAAACAAACTTGTCGCCAAAATAGCGGTGTCATCAGCGTATGTAGCGGTGTCATCAGCGTGTGTAGTGTCAGAAGTGTATATCGTATAAAGCAATGGGCCCATAACGCTTCCTTGTGGTATTTCAGATTTATTATTTCCAACTGCAGAGTCTTCACCATTAACATACACATAAAAACTTCGCAGAAAGATTGATGAACAGTACAGTTTCTGCTCTAGAGAGTCTCTGATAACTTCGATGATCCTGTGACATTGCTCAGGAGTACCCTGATTAGGCCTCAAACCAAACTGTTGTCTGGTATAATGCTCATTGCATCCAATAAAGGAAGAAGTCTTTTATAGTTTTAAAATCTAAGTTAATTTAGAGTAAGTCCAAGGCAGTCCAAAACCCCATTTTTAGTTGACTTTTCTCTTTAGTTTAGTTTTATTACTATTTTATATTTTATTATTAATGTTATATAGTGGAAAAGACCAAAACATATTTAGAGCAATTTTTAGTTAGAACTTTGTTTGTCCCTTAATGGGAAACTTTTTCATCTTTTGACCGTTTTCGTCCATTTTTCAATACCAACTGATCTGCAACCATGAGATATAGATCTAGTGATTTATGTACCTCTATCACTTTTTGGTTGTACTAATTAGTGCTTGCCACAGTGTGCTTAGACAGACTAACGGACAGATAGAGATGGCTATATCGTCTTAGAATTTTATTAAGATCAATAATATATAGATAATTATTTCGAGGTGTTACAAATAGAATGAATATATATACTTTTACCTATGAGAGTATAAAAAATACTATTAGGGCTAGGTTTCCGAAAAGAGAAAGGGGGGCAACTCCATGAGGAGTCCTTTGTACGCGCTCCTTGTAAATTTTGTAAGACTTAGAGTGAAGGTTATTCGGTTGTGCTTAAGTGGCCCAATTTTAAGTTCGACCATTCACATATGTAAATCTTCTTAATGTAAATATTAAACACTTTCCCAGACTTGTATCCTCACGCCACGTAACGACATTTCCTTGATGTTGTCTTTGCAGTAATATTGTTTATTCGTGAAATCAATTACAATTTTTAAAGCTACTCGTACAAACTGTCAATTTATCTATCCATAATTCGAGCATAAACGACAAGCTCTATTCGGTAGTGCACAAATGGCAGCTCTGGTATTAGAGGTGAATTAATTATTAACCTATTCATTAGGATGGTTGAGTCGGAAAACGCTACAGGCATCCCAATAAACGTAATGTTGCGGTGTGCATACGCTGACATTGGAAATCTCTGCCTTACCCTGATCATAATTGAAATTTGGGTTAGGATTTTGATGACTTACATACACTTGTCAGATAGCATAGAGATACATTTTTAAACTTAACTAAAAAGTTATTATAATAGATGACGGTTAGATAGTTAGCAATCCACATATCTGTGTTTATTGGAATTATTAAAAGCATATCGGAAAGATTGGAATCACATCAGATATCTTTTTGAAGCAAGTGAAAGGATGAAAGAATCGATTAGAAGGCTTCTTTTTATATCCCGGAAGAAGATAATTTCATTCGAAGTTCGCAATGCAATTCTGAACATAATCTAATGAAAAAGTCCTGCAAGAAATACTTTTTTCATGAAAACGCTGAGCTAGATACAACTAGAAAGTTTGAGAACACTCCGTCGACAAGCAGTATAAGGATTATATTAGCCGAATGCTGTAAATGTAAGTACTTTAATTATAAAATCGACAACATGCTGTCGACACATACTAAAGCAACTTAGAATATTTGTGGAAATAAAGGACCGATGTTAAATGTGAACCACAGCTAAACGTCAAGTTTTTTCTGAATTTCATTTGATATTTCTCAATTTAGATAACTCAATTTGACGCATGGAAAGAAACTTGTATGATCAATTTTCGAAGAAAATCATCTTCAGTGATAAGGCACATTTTCACCTCAGTAGACTCGTAAATAAGCAGAATTGCCACATTTGGGCGAATGATAATCCAAGAGTGATTGTCGAAAAAACAATGCACCCGAAAAGAGTGATCGTTTGGTGCAGTTTATGGGCTGACGGCATCATCGCTCACCATTCACAGTAACTGCCTGACCGGCAGTTACTGTGAATGGTGTTCGCTAACGTGAGATGATAATGAACTTTTTATGGCCCGAATTGGAAGATATGGATTTGGACGATATGTGGTGTCAACAGGACGTTGCCACTTGCCACACAGCTAACGAAACAATGGCTCTTTTGCGCGACAAATCAACATCGGCCCTTAAAATTTAACCACCCTTTATATTTATCAATAGTTGAATAGCTGATACGACTCAATTTAAAAGCAGCTTATTATTTTTGAAAGAGTGAATTACGCCAAAAGCTAATTGGCTCAGGTTTGATGATATTTGTCATATGGGGAAGGTAAAGTAAGTCTGCGAATTTAAAGACATCACCGTCTGGTAGACGCACCATTCGCCGTTGGTGTGGGACTCTTTGGTACCATATATGTGTGCTGCCGACAAGGGATCTACTAATTTAAAGACCAATATTTACCACCCATTGCTTGATTTCGCATAAGAAAAGTATCAAGTCGAAGAGTGGGTACACAGGCATCTTACTGAAACAATTCCTACCATATAGACAGACTGTCCGACTGGGGTTTTTTCAGTACGAGAACATTTACTTTCGTTTACGCATACACCTATGTCGATGGTTTGAAAGTTTATACTTTATTTATCGAACAACGATGTTATTGAAGGCGGGCTTTCCTTTTGTTACTTTCTTTGGGTTTTTTGATTTGTAAATTACTTCACATGTTGATAAGATCAGGTTTGCTGTTGTTTGTCATATGGGGAAGGCAGTTAAATAATGTTTATCCGATTCACTTGGAGGCTATTAAAAGGCCTAATGTGATATAATTGAAAGAAGTAAATGGAAGTTGAGAGAGTATTTAGGATGTCACAAATCTCTTATTCCACCAAATAAATTTCGTTAGATTACACTCAAAAAAAAACTAAACCTCAAAACTAATTTAAACGAATTAAGCTGTAAGAAAATGTAACCCTGTATGGCGCTAATGCTATTTTTTATTCATTTGAAGTTTTTTTTCGAAATGCACTGCTTTTAACGCTATTTTTAAAATTATAAAATTTTTTGGAACTAATGTGCGTTAACCTTTAATGACAAGACATTGCTGGACATTTCGATTAAAAATTCTCTACATGTGATTAGTAGACAATATTTACAGTAACTTTAAATTAACTAAGCAAAGAAAAAATCAGCAACAAAGTAATTTATATCGTATTTAACTATCATAGAACTTTTTGCTTTTTGGAATCAATAATTGAGAATTTTTCGAATAAAAAAATCATCATAGACACTTTTTTAAAAACGAAAATCAAAAAGAATCGAACAAAATCGGCAAAGATTTTGGTTTTTTTTAATAGACGAAAGTTCAAACTACTTTACTGTGCAAAAAAAAATTACCGAATTTTATGATGTTTTATTTTACCATCAAAAACTGAAATTTTTACAACACACACACGTTGTAAAAGAAATCTATTGATGGCTCTCACTGTGGAGTCTCTGAAGAGGTGGCAAGATGAAGTTGTATTTTCGTGGGCAATTGCGTGAAGAAAACTTGAAAAGTAAGGTTTACAACAGTAGTTCTCATTCATTTGGGTAGAGCCTGGCCTTGTAGAGTCCGGTTTTACTTTCAACAATTGTAAAATGGAACAATGTGTTTTTCACAAAAATGTTTCATTGAGTAGATTTATTCTGACTCAATTTGGAGAAGAGTTGTAAGGTCTTCGTCTGGTGAGTATTTATTTTATACTTAAGATTAAAGAAGATTTTTAAGGTCTTCTTCTGTTAAGTAATGGTTTCATACTTATTTGAAATGAGTTCGCTTCGGACTATATATAAGTATACCAAAATTCTTATCAGGCGAACCACGCTGGTCTTACAATTTCTAAGGCAGAAATCAATGCACATATCGCAGGCCATTATCGCCCTGTGCGTGCATTTCATCGATCGTTCTTTGAATTGTACGTTTTATTACATTGGGCGAGCATAAATAGAATTTTATTGCCGGGTGACAGTAAAAGACAACTCGACGCGACTTCCCGCTGCACTTGAAAATGCATTAGGAAGTCAAAATACCCAACACACAATCTAAAACGTGTTCACTTTGAACTACAATCGCAGCAAAGCTTTATGAAGAGGGTTGTCACGGACCCGAAGTCATGATAAAAGCAGTGTACAGCCACGAAAATCAATTTCACTTTGTCACTTTGTTCAAAGCTTGTCTTCTATTTAAATATAGATGCAAGAGGTCTTGAGCTGCTTAATCCCTGTTCAATTTTTTTTACATATTCAGCTAAAAAAATTAAATACTAAAAAGTTAATATAAATAATATTTACAAGATTTAAAAAAAAAAATTAAAAAAGCTAAATTTGTACCACCCCCTATCTATTGGAAAATTATAAACCAATTCGATTCCGTCAAAAAAAGAGTCTTTGACAAATATTTTCGTTCAAATACTCGGGACTTTTAATGGCTCTGACTTTTAATGGCTCAGTTTTTTTTTGTTTTTGTCAATAAAGCAGGTCACTGTGGGTCGATAGATTTTATGTCCTCACAACACAGAAGTACTATGGTAGCATGAGTCTCAGAGTCTTTTTATATCAATTAAACATTCTTGATTATTTTGTTTTCGGCTAATGAGGATTCGTATTAAAATTGGGAAAAATCGGGCCAAGATCTAATATGGTTCAAGGATTCCGCACGATTTGGGATCTAACAAAAACATAGCTGAAAATAGACCAAATTGGTTTATATCTTGATATAGATTCCAAATAAATGGCTCTCTCAATTTTGGGTATAACATCGGCAAAAAAAATCCATTAGATTTCTACAAAATTTGGTTTTTAACATTATTTTGAACACAGGAGAAACATACGAGTATATTATGATTATGGAACATAAAACATGCGATGAGCATATCATGAATCGGTTTCACCCGATATACGTCTTTCCTTACTGGTATAATCTCAATCCATGATAGAGCCTTGTATGTAAATATGATGTCCATATTTAAGCGAATCGATATTGATATGTATCAAGCACAACTTATTTATTTGTGTATCTTGTATTGTATTTCTGAACCAAACGCAATACTTTTTGATATGGATCACAAATTACAAAGGAAACTGTACCTTAAGAACCTAAAGAAATTCGATAAATTTGATTTCAGTATTTGAAAGAGCAGGTTTTCGAAAATACATAATTAAATGCATGAAATATTTGAAATTATTTTTTGGATCAAAATACTCGTAGCATAAGAGTGACGATATGCCACATCCAATCAGTGGTATTTTATATGTGTCATGATTCAATTAGGCGAATGAGTTATTTGGTGCATCGAAAAGTAGCACATACGCCACCTTTAACAGTCAATATATAAGTACATTTCCATTTTATCACATCTCTGGCTTATACATTTCCCGAAAATCGGGAAAAATTGTTGAATTTTCGGAACTCTAGGGAATTTTAAACCATTTTATTTTTGCTGTATATATTATTTTTACTATTTCTTAATACTTGAGATCAAATATAGTACAAGCTGCAGTTGAACCAAATTCATAAAAAACATATAAGTTTCAAAGTATATAAAAATTACCTTAATTGAATATTAAAATTTAATTAAAACCATTTTGAAAATATATATTAACAGAAATAGCATTAACGGATTCTTCCTACAGTCTTTATCCAATTATAATAACAAACAGTTGTAGAATATATTCTTTCGCTTTTCCTTGATGTCTGCAACATTTCGATGAGCGTTTGTTATGAAATCATTTAAAATATCTTCAAGTGATATACTCGTATTCGTAGTAATGCCACTAAAAAAAGTTCGTCCAACTCCGCAATTTAGTCGACATCGCAGTCTTCTTTAAAAAGCCGAGAGTACTTTTTTTGCATAGTCTATCACATTTTGCTTTGAAGCGTTTAGAAATAAATTGGAATCATTGTAATTAAAGATTGTAGGATCATAAAGTTACTTTAGTAATGTATAAAGTCGCTTGCTTTTTTTAAAGCTTCTAATTTTTTTCAGCCAAATTTGTATGAATGTAAGAAATTTGTTGACATAAAATTGTCAATATTGTATCCGCTGCTAATAAATTCATATTACGTCGCCAAAGCGCTTTCACAGCTAATTTCATTGGCTTGAAAAAATATTAAGTAGATCTGTTTAAATTATATTCAATCCAAAGCTCAATTCGTTCTAAATCAATAAGAGTTTTATCAAACATAAAAATATCGATATCCAATTGGCATCGTTATCGATATCGAATTCCAATTGACATCATTATGACTGAGGTAAAAGAAAATAGTGAAATTCCCGAAAATAATAAATTAAAACTCGACCTTTAAATAGTAAATACTACCATCTGATTCATATTAGAGAAATGCCCATCTTGACTTAGACCTTTAAATACCATGCAACATTTTGTGAAACAGAAAGAAAAATAATCCAAATAATTAATATTCACAACATTTATTCTTTTGTCTGGGACATTGGACATTCGAGGCTGATCCATGTTCTCAATATAGAAGATCTGACCTAATTTAAGAAAAGATTTGCCTGCTGAGCTGAGATCAGGTTGGTGCAGCCGACTCAATTAGTTGCGTATTGTTAAGAACGTCCCTGATATATAGCAAACATGCTATTAGGGACCGCATGTCGTGCTGCAACTCTTTAATTGTCCGACCTAGCCCACTCATCTGATTCCATCCCGTTAAAATGACGCGATGCATATACCTGCATATCGAAGCGTATCTCGTATAGACTGACAGGACGAAAAACATTAAACCTATTGTTGTAACAACAACAATTTCAAAAATACATTACTAAGAAATATAAGAATCTTATACGCCGATACACCAAAATTAACATAATCAGATGCATATATGTCCAAGAAAGTTTTGTTTAGGCCAATATCAATGGATTTGAATGATGGTGGATATATAAGCCTAGAACAAGCCAAACCTAGCCACGTTCCTACGTACGAATTGTAGCCTTAGCTTGGGTGTGACATTTGTGAAAGACTAACTCATATGTAGGGCCATAAACTTTGACAATACTTATCAGTAGTTTTCAGTTTTGATATGAAACATTAATTCTCTTTCCCAGAGTTCCTGTATATAACAGTACAAATGCAGTAGACTTCGTCTCGAATTAATGGTTCAAAATCTTATTTAGAAAGGCAATCCGTCTGACAAGAAATTTAACTTGATGAACTTGATGTTTGATTAAACTTGTTTCCACATCATAATCGACCATGATTTCGAAGATAATTCACGTACAAGAGCTTTTTTCGAATCGAACAAGAATCGTGGTGTGTATAGAACCAGTTTCAAAAACGGTAAAAAACAACTTAAATAGCTTCGCGGTATATCTACACCTCGTAAATGGTGGCTACTTTTAAGGTTAGAGATAGATCTCTATGTTAAAAAGATCTTTTGTTAAAAACGTGTCTTCTATTTCAATATAGGTATAAGAGGTCTCGAGCCGCTTACTACCTGTTCAATGTGAAAAAGTAATTAAGTAAGAATTTCTAAGTTTTTGTAGTAAATGGTTTATCCCGTAAACTTTTTCAAATAAGTGATCATTTACGAATTAAACCATCTGGGGGCTAATCACCGCATTCGTTAACGACCAAATTTACTTCGAAACGCAATTAATTTGGATCACGGCAATCGTTATCGAATTGCAACTACCCGAAGTTGAATTCGATAGCACAACCGTCATCGAAAAAAACCAATGTATTTTTTTTTGTTGCAAACAAGTTAAACATGTATAAATAATTAAATATTTTTGTTAATTATAGTCTCTTAATGAAACTTTTATTTGGTCTCTTATTTTCTCCCCAATTTTTGTTAAACGTGTTTCCAGTCCACTGTCTATTTCAATTGATAAGTGCTCTAGTGAATTAACACGAGTGTACAAGGGTACTTTGAATTGTATGCAAATGTTGTGCAAAGCAGCACAAACATTTCCAAATGTCGCCATTTTTTCGGGAGAATATCGACTTCTTCTATCATTACATAGGATTTTCCAACGAGCCTTTAAAATTCCTATTGTGCGTTCGACAATACACCTTGCTTTTGAATGGACTTCATTGAAGAATGCTTCTGTTGATCCATCACTTGGGTCCTTGTATGGCGTTAAACACCAAGGCTCTAGCGGATAGCCAGAGTCACCTAAAAATAAATATTTAAACTAATGATTTTTCTACGTACAAAGCAAATGTTGAGGTATTAACAAGAAGCCAAACATTTAGTCCTTCATCGGTGTATAGCTGCTCAAGTAAACGACGTTCTTCCGAGTGTTTCCAAACAAAACTGTCATGCGCTGCCCCGCCGTACATTGAATTTATTGCCAACACTTTGTACTCATGGTCACAAATCTAAATATTGTATTAAAGTTATTTCGTTCAAATTTATTAACAAAATAGGACATACGATTATTGAATTTAGGCTGTGGAACCCCTTTCTATTGAAGAACATATGTTCATTTGTTGTCGGTGTTTGCAAACCAAAGTGTGTGCCGTCCACACAGCCTATTACTAAATATGAACATAATGGTATTACTAGAAACTTATGTATATACTTATAGTCATATAAAAACCTCCGGGTAGTTTCAATTTCTCCATGAAACACTCCATACATTCAGAAGATTCATCTGGCAAAAACTGTATCACTTTGGGACACAATTTGGACTGTATTTCTTCTGTGACATTTTTTACGATTTTGCAAATTGTACTTTGTGCCAATCCTAGCAGAAAATCGTTTCCCACATTGTGTTGAAAACTGCCGATGGCTAAAAGATTCAATGTGGCGGTAAGTTGCAGTATGGGTGGTACAGACGTCGACATGTGACCAGAAATATCAATTTCGGAGAGCACATATTTAAAAGCCTCTCTTGACAGTCTAAATTGTCGTTTAAATCTATTAAATTAAACTATTTATTAAAAATTCAATTCGTTTACAATACAACAACTTACTCAACTTCAGATAAGGACAGCGGATTGCTTTTATCTCGAATATTTCTTCAAATTACGTTTACATTGCAATCCTCCTCCGAATCGGACGATGATGAGTAAAAAAATAGCATTGGATCCATTTATAACTAATTACTTTCTATATTTTTATCAGATTTATTAAAATATTCACTTGCACCAAACCAACAATCGCTTGTTGTTTTGTTTTTCTGCTTTTCTCTGCTTGTCATCATACTCGTATGCTTGCCGCGAAGAGAATCAACAAAGAAAGATGTTTCATCGGCCTTTTAGGAAACTCAATTTGTGTTATCACAGTAGTGGTTTCTACAAAAATTACGTAAAAACACCATGAATTGTTATAAAATAATAAATTAACTACAATAAAATAATTAATCGTTACATTTTTGCATTGCAATAATGCGTAAAATGTTTCTTATTATCTATTTAATTTTTTAACAGTCCCACGTCGTGCTCGAATCAGCCAACGACACATCTTTTGAGTTGAAAGTCTTTGTTTTGCAGCATTGCAAAAAAAAGTAGTATGCGATAAAACATTACGATCGAATGCCATGATCCAAACATTTAAACGTATCGAAATATTTTTCTATTCGAATTTGCATTCGTCGTCGAATGCCGTGATTAGCCCCCTGTATAAAATTCCAGATTAGTGACTCTTAAGGGAAATGTGCACGTACGTTTGTATATTTCGTTTGTGCCCTTCGAGTTCTTACTGCATTAAAATCCTTACCCTGTTATCAACATGTACTCGTAGCTGATGATAATTGCAAGTTCTTTTATGATTAAATATAATTTAATCTGATTTATAGTGCAGGTCTAATCATTGCTGATCTGTCATTACATTTAGATTCGTACGAATGTGTGAGTGTATGTTAGAGTATTGCATTTCCCTTTTTATTATGCATGTACGAGGAAGTGTATGTGCAACTATCGATATGAGGATAAACTCATTTTTCCATTTATAATTCCACAGAAGCATATACGATTCACTTAATTCCACTTGATTAAATTTGAATTGTATGGTAGGCATTAAATGATGTTTATTGAGCAGAAATGCACATCATGCTCGCCGTCGCCCTTACCAAACGTCTGAGTGGTTGTCTATCTGTCGCATGTACAGTGTCTTAAAAATGTTTCTGTGTATTTATAAAGTTGAAAAGAATTTTAAAATATAGTCCTCCTTAGATCGTTTGGAGAGATATTTGTTAGCAACGCTGTGGCCTTGCGTGTTTCTTTGACATTACGAGTTAGAGAAAAAAAAGACTAAAACTAACAGAAGCCTGAAGCTTGCTTAGCTTATAACTATTTGTGAATTTTTACCCACTGTTTGGACTGAGACATGTTGACCAAGTTGTATTGCGTCTTCACCATTTTATTTTGTTGCCTTTCCACGTAGAGAAAAGAAGATGGGCCTTGCAATACAGATGATCATTACATGGCAGCGTTCGCCTTTACAGACCTAGAAACAATGAATTTTATTTACACTGTTTAAGAGGGCATAAAGTTCCAAACGTATAAACACAATAAAACGAAACACTAGATGTGATGTTCTTACAATTGCGGATAAGTCAAAGTAACCAATTCCATCCAGCTGTCAAAAAATTTAGGAAGGCTTGTCATTTCATCATGCAGCTGTTTTAGTATTTAGCTTCAATGGCAATATAGGGTGATCCATTTAGAGGTATTTTTTTAGAACAAAAAAATATAAAAATTCAAACCAAGTGTAGAATCTTAATTGGTAATTTGAAGGGATATATAATGGCATTTCTTTTTTGAAAATATAAGTAATTACCTTTAATTGTTGGCAATTGTATTATAGAAATGAGCGTTCGGTGAGAAACGGGAAGATCCTCTGTTTTCGACCAAAATTATGTTCAGAGATGAGGCATATAAGTCAATAAACAAAATTGCCGCATTTGGGCTGAAGAGCAACAAGAAGAGGTTCAAGAGGTGCCATTATACCCAGAGAAAAACACGGTTTGGTGTGGTTTATAAGCTAGTGACATCATCGGTGCATATTTTTTAAAAAATGATGATGGTCGGAACGTAAACGTGAATGGTACACGCTATCAACCAATGATATCTATCTTTATGCCACTGAAATTAAAACCCGTATTTTCGACGACTCTTGGTTTCAACAGGACGGTGCCACTTGCCATACAGCTGCTCAAACAATGGATCTATTAAGAGGTAATTTCGAAAAACAGCTACTTTCACGTTTTGGAACTGTGGACCATTTTTCTTTGGGGTTACGTAAAGTTCAAAGTCTATGCTGACAAACCAGCTACGGCTCGGGCTTTGGAAGCCAACATTACACGTGTCATTAACGCTATACCGGTCGTAATGCTCGAACAAGTCATCCAATATTGAACCCTCATAATGGAAACCCTGAGGCGTAGTTGGGGCCAACATTCGAAGGAAATTATATTTTAAAAATAAATGCCATAAAATGTCCTTTCAGAAAAAATACCTCTAGATGGATGACCCTATACTTGACTGCAAAACCGGCTAACTACTAAAATAGCCATTTTTTCAGAAATTGCATGGTTTTGCTATCCAGTTTTAGTTATCTAGGCTTCACCTAAAACACCTCTATAATCGAAAATCCAATTTGCAACAACGCAACGTAACTTTCGTTGTGAAGTCGTTCGCCATCCTACCAACCGGACAGTTATTGCTTTAAGTAAAAAACATCGCTGTTGTAGCCGATAGTATCGCAAATAAAAAACCATTTTCTCAAAAGAGGTCGAAATTTTTTGTCACAGTGTTTATTTCAGCATGAAAAATTGACGATACTAAAACCAACACTAACCATAACCAAGCACTAATCCATACACAAAGTTTAGCTGTTTGATTTATAAGGATTTTGGCCTGGCTATATTGAAATAGAAGATGCCGCTACCGTATATCGAGATGCTAATCGACTTCCTATGGCCAGGGCTTACAAACACCGATGTATCTGAGCTGTGGTTCGAACCAAGCGTGTTGGACCAGATACGTAAGACTCGCAGTTGTGAAAAACAAATGTTGCGCCTGGGTCATCTCAAGGCGAGCGTTTACAATTGGCCTCGGTGGTTAGGCGCCTTGCCACTGTTTTGTAGATTTCTCTAAGGCTGATTCAAGTCCTTAGTAAAGGAGACTACCACTTTGGACGAATTTGATGTCAACATTCGAAATTCGATCTAATAACTCTGCTCACATTTAACCCAATTCTCAAAAGCTGGATCGACCGCTAGAAGCATTGCAAGCACAACGATGAGCCTACATTAAAGTCTAGGTTAGGTTAGAAGTGGCAGTCTGTACAAGCAGACACACTGAGGAACTAACAGAAAAATTCCTTGTCTCTTCTATTGATCTACTCGTACATTGATCGCCTTAAGATGCTCTCGATTAGGCCAATGCCGATGTCAGGCAGTTCTACTAGATCCCTATAGAAGTACAACCCTTATGTAGATACTCACGTGATCGCCAGAGCAGGCCAAGCACAGAGAAGGTGTTCAGTGACTTCTCGTCCTCACAGGTTCTGCAGCAGTCGTAAGCAGGCATTCAGTATCACTGCACCTCTTCTAATCATACATACAGTATCGCATCATGACAGACGTTAGCTCTTGATAGCGTTTCATATACAGCCAGGGCCACATTTGTCTGAATTGAATGCAACCTGTGACTAAAGCCCACCAACTATTTTGTGGGCTATTCCTTTATGTTCTTTCCTGCAAAACGATTTTGGAGGCGCCAAGGGGCATGAGCATGGTTTTAATATCCCCTGGATTCCGTAAGGTAGAGCCCACGGTATTAAGATACTCGGATTTCGTAAGGTAGAGCCAAGTCTTGCTTACACATCTACACTATAGTTTGCTGATATCCCAGTGGCCCGGCACCCAAATATTGAACTGCTGACCCATCTTGTGGCAGTTGATGGCTAATGTTCAGTTCAACCCGACGTTCGGACAAAATATATATCCTCACTGTAATCAGAATTTTATTTCTGAGCTATTCGCCTACTTTAATAATGGCTAGGATCACCGATTGGTAGATACTAAAGTGTTCAAGTAGCCTAAGAGCTATCTCTAGCCCTAGATCCTTGGAAAAGACGCCGAGTCCTACTTGAATGTTTAGCATACGTCATTTTATCCGGAGTTTGGCAGTTTAATGCATCCCTGTGTGAAAAACGGTTCGGGCAGAGTGTAGACAAGGATACCTGAAAGTCAGGCTTCAATATCTGGACTATACCGTTCATCGACCATTATGACAACAGTTGTGGTTGCCACAGATTCTTTACTTATGATGCCCAGGAGAACAAATGCAAAATTGCATTGAGTGCTTCAGAGGGAGTGGTACGCAATGCGCAGACGTCCCATTCTTTGGACCCTATCTATTATACTGCAGTATTTGGACTTTTCAAAAGCGTTCCACCAGACGATAATCCCATAAAATATTATTATTAAAATATTATCGGTCTTACTACTGCAGTGCACATGCAGTGCTCAATTAACTCCCTATTTCTCTCTTCCATGCATAGAAAGCCACAGTGTTCTTATTCGCTCCGTCTATAATGTTGAGCTCAAAATACGACTTCCTGTCCAATATAACACTGAGGTATTTCCCACTGCCAGTAAATTTCGTGGGGATTTCGCGGAAAAAGTCAACAAACTCTCCATGCAATATGCAGCGGAAAAGGTCAGTACTTCTATGTTTTACCGAACTGAATTATTTTAACCTTAAGAATTGCAAGCCGAAATTTATTTTACTAAGTGAGCTTACGGTATTCTTTTTAAGGTACCATATTTCAATATACTCAAATGGTACAAAATATACTCTACAGAGGCTTAAGTTTTTAATTTATGGTTTATTATCATGAACATATAACAAAAATCCCTTTTTCCCTTTTCTTCAAACATTTGGATCTGCTATTTTAGCTTTACTTGCCCTTGCCGACAGTTGGAAAGCACTACTAATAAATTGTGTCATATCTGTTTTTACTTTTTTTTTTATCAATTTCAAGTGCCACCAGGTGCCGTCTCCCATGTTGTTGCTGACACTCAAGCCTATTATTACAACTTGTCTATTATGCGTCAGAAATCACAAGCTGAGTTTATCCAAAGGTAGAAGTGGCCTTGTAAAACTTTTCGTTATTACATTTTCCCTGTAAAATAAAAGTTATAACTTATATTAATAAAAATATCAAAAAATGTTTAATAGAAAATCATGTACATTTTATTGTTAGTTAGGGCCTTTTACGTTGTGGGGGACGATACATATTTCTCCAACTTTCTTTTTATTGACTTAAACTTAATTTGTGATAAAATCCCTTTATTTTTTGAAAAATTTATTGTGTTCCTCAGCTTCATACAAAAATCACCATCACTCCATGCACCATGATGTCATGGAAGTGTGCACGAATTTCATGGCGGTAAACTCAGGTTCAACCCCGGCTAATAACATCTGACAATTTTTCAATGGCGGTTTCCTTATTGTAAGAGACAGCGACTTTACGAGTAAGAGATTTATCTCTATGCTTTATAAAAACTTCTCTAAATAAGTACAATAAATTAGCCGTTCGGAACCGGCGTTTAACATTAGGACCCGGACAGTGAGTGTATGTATAAGAATAGAATCGTGCACAGCTCACTGATTTGAGACAAGTTCCCCCTAGTTCCTTAATGGTATGTTGTGACACTTTAGTAAGCTAGTAGTCAAGGTAATTTCAGTACCGCAAAGAATATATGTCCCACGTTTGGGAAAATACAATTCTGGGTAACTAAGTTAGTTCGGCTATGGATGGGTTAACCCCAAGACTGTATTGGGCTGCCAATTTTGCCAAAGTGTAGAATATCCCTAAGTTTGTTTGGAAACTTCCCTCTAACTGCTATTGCCACAAAATCTCCATAAGCAATAACCTTAACTTCAACCTACTTCAAAGAGAACAAGATTTTCTTCAAGACGAGGTTCATGAGATAGAACACCACCCTAGGGCGTTCCTCTACCAACAAATCTTTTTAAGCTAGATGACCCGAGTTTGGTCCTGATACGCCTTTCCTTGAGAAGATTTTACACAGGCCTTCTGATGTTGTCGTCCGCTCAGATGTGTTAGTACACAGCTATCGTACCTGCAGCTAAGTTTTTGAAACCTTCATTTTTGTCTCTGAAGGGTACCGATGGGCTCTTTCTGACCGAGTGCGATCCTTCTATGAAGTCGAACACATCATGCAGGGTTGGATCAGTAGGCTCAAGTCATGTGAAGCCTATTTTTAGAATGTCATATTTATTAAAAAATGACATTATAGCTTAAAATACAACAAGAACCGTCGTAGTTCAATTCAAAGTTATCTCCTACCTCTTTTTAAGGTGTATGCCCAACAGTATGTTTATAACTTTTTTTTAGTATTTCTCGTATCTTCAATCAAAATAAACATCAATTTTAATGTAATGAGATGTCATTACTCGGTAATGCGAATCGTAATAAGTTGCCGGCCGTTGTACCACTGTTATAGAACGGAGGAACTACGGAATTTTTCCATAATTGTTGCTTATTAGTTAACCATTGTAATCCTACACCCCTCTCACCGCATAGTCAATGCACAACACAATGTTGCGGGCTGCATAGATTCTAAAGAGAAAACTAAAAAATTTACCAATTGGAATTTTTAATGGTATTCGTCCGTCGTAGGCATTATTAATTACCAGAATCATAAATTAATTTCACGTTGACCAACAACAGCGAAAACAAAATACAGCAACAACAGCATCAGCCAACACAACAACTTCAATTACATTTAAATTTGTGCATAAAGGCGAACAACCAGATGCAGACCAGACCCAACTGTTTTCGATTGCCATGCAGACCTCAACATTATCACCTCGTTTTAATGCGGAGCGGTGTGCACGGACAGACGGCCCGTGCCCATCAGTCTTCCACTGAAAATATTAAAGCCAAACTATTGATGATTATCAAACTGTCCATAAATTAAGTTGGATAAAATTGCGTTATCACGAGCACCCGAATAATTAATGACTGCCGCTCCACTTCGCCGCCCTATCCCAGCTCGTACGCTCACATACACAAACACACACATTCACAATTCAATACAAATGCAAACGCCTTTAATGAGACGAGTGTGTGTGTGTGTGTGAAATGACAAAGAGCTTTTGTAGTGCTCGTATTATGATAATTCAATGCAGCTTTATTCTAATGGAAGGGAAATTTTTAATTTGTTACACATACACGCACATACACGCAAGCAATTGCCGTCGCCCGCATATAGGGAGGAAGGCGCTGAACATCGGCTGTTATTGGTGAAGCAGAGCACACACAGTGGAACATTTTTTGAATTTTTTAATCAAATTCGAGTCATTTTCGACTCTTCTGCGCGATTAAAAAGTCGGAATATGCGCGCTTTTTCTGAACATTAAAGATACTTTTGTCGGGAGAAAAGTGTGCCTGTCCCGCGACTCTTCTTAATAAATCATTTATGATTCATTTTCTATATTAGTTTAGTCATTTTCGACCACTTTCCGAGTAGTTTTAAAGTCTTTTTAGAAACGGTTTTTGATCATTTTTTAGTCTCATTTGACTTCATTTGTGACTCTTTTTGGATTCGTCTTTCAGTCATGTTAGAATCACTTACGAGTCTTTTGTGAGTAATTTATCAGTCATTTTATCAGTAATTTTATCGTCATTAATCACCCATATTTCTAATCATTTGGGAGTCTGTTTTGTGTGTTAAATCGAGTATTTTTCATTCGGCTTTCTGAGTTTATTTAATAGAAAATTGTTTATTTGAAAGAAAATATTCATTTAAAAGAAAATATTTTTTTTTGTTAAAAATAGTTCATTTCGTTAAAAATAGTTAGATCCAATTTTTAGAATACATTTTATAAAAAAAAACAAAAAATATACAAAAAAATGATTGCAATTAATAATTTGTACTTTAAACATTTAAAGTCCAGCTTTAAAACTTATTTTAACATATAACATAAAACTAAATAATAATTTTGTACATTTTCCATTTGTACTTTGAAGTTTTTAATGTAAAAAACTACTTTCATAAAAATTATATAAAATAAATTGTTGCTACATTAAAATTGGCATATGTACTTAAGACTTCAAAAAAAGTTTCAGGTAAAAAAAAACAAGAACTCTTATCTGTACGTTTTCTTTTGCCCACTTGAATTGCCCACTTAGCTAGTCCTTCACATAAATTAAGCTCATTTTGTTCACTGTCATCACTTTCATCACTTGAATCACTTTCATTACATGAATCACTTTTATCACTTGAATCATAAAAACTGTCACTATCAACATTGTTTTCATTTGAATATTGACAAGACTCTTCATATTCTTGAATATTTTCGTCAGTATTCTCTGTTTTTTGTTCAAATTTGTATCTTTTTGGCGAAATTAAATTTTCTGCCTCTTTTTTTGCTAATCTTTTGATTTGCACAATTTCACTTCTTTTTATTCGTTTAGCTTACATTGCCTTTTTTATTTAATCTATTACAATATTTTAATGACTTTAATAAAAGTATTCAATTTAATTACACGTTTTATTTTTTTGTATACTTCACCTTTACAATAAATGATCTTCACACCAAGAAGTTAATTTTATAAATGAACAAAAATTTAACTTTTTGACATTTACTCAAATATACGCAAACATTGTCCCGTTATTCTTAAGAAAACAAAAACATAAAAAGCAGTTTTTAATCATCTATCTGATGATCATAAAATACATAATTATAATCAGTTTTCAAACACCTGCATGATCTGTTTTTGATTAAGCATTTTGCAATCTTCCAGATGAGTGAAATATGATAATAAATAACGGAAATAATAGTTAAATTTCAAACGTCTGGAAGATTAATTTGCGATTACTATACAATTTGTTGTTATAATTTAAATCGAACTCTTTTTACCCATTAGCGCAAATCATTATCGAGTCCTTTTTTGATCATGTACGTAGGTGATTAATCACTTTTTAATCATCAAAAGTACTCGAAGAAGACTCAGCAAGGTGATTATTCCAAAAATGATCTTCCAAATGCTAGCTAGGTATTTTTGGGATCAGCAATCATTTCTCCAAATTCAAATATAGCTGGACGTACAGCATCTGGAGCAAATATTTATGTAAAGGTACTGTTGATATCGAACAAAAAGACAAACACATCGTGTGCACAGAGAACAGACTCGATGCCACTACGGAACATTGTGCTGTCTACATGATTGTGGTTTCATGTACTCTAACAATTCCATCAGCACAACCGAATGCTATTTTTTGCACTGCAAGTTTCGGTAAATTCAACAGAAAGTTTAGTGAAAAAAATATAGATTTAGACAGATTATGATAAAATTAAATGATCTAATTTGGCTGATATTAGTGTTCTTTGTTGTGTGAGTTTGGCATAAAGACTTTTTTTACCTTTCCATCATTATGTATTTTCTTACCATCATGAGAATATTCAACTACAAAAAAAAACTAAAGACGGGCGTGACATCTTAAAAATACATTTAAGATCCTGCATATGTTTTGACCACATCGATTTTATTTTTTAAGTTATACGAGATATTTCCGTGTTTTCACACGATCACTTTAGAAACGAGTTACGAGTACTTACTTAATTGTCCAACATTCTATTAAGGACCAGACGGGGAACTTTATAAAGTTTCGAATCTCTGAACGTGACCCACTGCTCGGAATGGCTAATATATTTACATGGCTAAGAGATTAATCTCTTACTTGTAAAGTCGTCGGCATATTTGTAGTGGAAAGCCGCTGCTGAAATTTTTTTTGGATGATTTTACAAGAAATTGAACTTGCAAGCTAACCCCATACCACGGCTGCAAGTCCTCAAGGGGTTAACAATCGTTTTTAAGTTGTGCATGTCGTAATATTTTTCTATACTGACTATGGGACTATGGGATCGTACCGTTTCTTGTACTTCCCACGACATACACGATCTGATTAAAAATCTTGGTGACAAAAAATGTAAGTCCTAACCACGCTACTTACTTTACAAGCCTCAACATGATTTTTCTCAAATTCTTTAATTTTGCTTAAAATTCATTTGATTTTTGGCTACGCATAAGACAAATGTGGTTGTCACACCCCATTCAGTACCTCCTACAAATTATCATTGAAATTAGTATGCGACAGGCAATGGTGTTGACAATAGGTGGATATGCAATAGAAAAACTTAACGACGGTCTAGAAGCAAGAAGGCATGCACGATGATTGTAACCTCTGTGTACTATGCGAAGTCCACAAAAAAGGAGAAAATACGGTTTGCGCCAACTACCGTGAAATAAGTCTCCTGTCCATCGCATATAAGGTACTTTCAAGTATACTTATATTGTATGAAAGATTGAAGCCCACACTCGCCGATCTAATTCAACCCTATCAGTGTGGCTTCAGGCCGAATAAGTCAACAATCGACCAAATCTTCACCTTGCGACAAATCGTGGAAAAGACCCACCTGAAGCAGATGGATACATACCACCGATTCTTCAATCATAAGGCTGCATTTGACACTCCGATAAGAGAAAAACTATTTGAAAGCATGTATGCGTATGGATGACACTGAGTGACAGAAATCCTCAGTAAAAATAGGAAGTGACCTCTCCGAAACATTCACTACTACACGAGGCCACAGACATGGTGACAGCTTATCTTGTAATTTGTTCAACATCCTGATATAGAAAATTCTGGAAAACACAATAGAAAATAAAACAGGCACAGTCAATACCAAGGGCCACTTTCTCTTTGCATATGCGGACGACATTGACATCGTCGGAAGGACTGAAAGAGATGTTACTAGTGCGTTTTCTAAAATTGCACGCAGAGAAAAAACATGGTTACTACATGGTCACGGCAATAATACTATGTTTTCCACAATAAAAGTATGTTCGTCGCAACCATAGCATTGTTAACTGAAATGATTTTTAACAATAGTATAATTGCTGCAATATTAATATTGTTGAAATGTAACAATAGTATTATTGCCAAATTTGAAAATGAAAATATGGTTATAGCAACAATATTAATATGGTTGGTGCGACAAATTATTGTGTTTGGCGTTTTATGTTAACAATAATATGATTACGGCAATCATACTGTATAATTGTAATTTTTCTTCATTTAAATATGCTTTTAAGGGCAAATGTTATTGGCACGGATCTAATGAAATAGTATTACTTTTTTTTATCGAAATTAAAATTTTTTAAACAAGCTGCTTTGGCTTTGTTTATTTAAACATATTTTTTCTACTGCGAAATAAATGACTCCTATTATTTTGAATTTAATGTATTTTTGAATAATTTTCATAATTCAAATCTATTGTCGACAACTTAAACAAATTCTAATAAATTATATTGGTCATAGTATAATTGTGTGTGATAATACTATGGTTGTAGGGATCATAACATGGTTGCGTGTGAATCATACTATGCTTGTGAGGATCATACTATGGTTGTATATAAAAAATACTATGGTTGTGAGTATCATACTATGGTAGTGGAGATCATAGTATGGTTGAGTGTGAACCATACTATGGTTGTGGGGATCATAGTATGGTTATGTGTTAATCATACTATTGTTGTGAGGATCATAGTATGGCTGTATTTGAATCATACTATTGTTGTGAGGATCATAATATTGTTGTACCACAACCATATACCCAACAATAGTATTATCCTCTTCGAATATTGTCACCACAACCATACTTTTTTTCTGCGTGTGAGATAGAGTGGTCAAAAATGGGTCTGGTGGTTAATGAGGACAAGACGAAGACGATGTTGGCAGCTGCTAGAGTAGAGCTGCAACGAAAGAAAGGCGAGATAGTTCCGCCCGGCAGTTTCCACGTAGAGGTAGAAGATGATTTCGTATACCTCGGATCCGCCATAAACCAAAAGAACGATGTCAGCACTGAGATAAAAAGAAGGATCGTACTGGGTAAAAGCTGCTATTTTGGGCTCGGCAAGCATCTTAAGAAAAGAGCACTCTCTCGGAAAAGGAAAATTGCGTTGTACAACACGCTGATACTACCTGTGTTTCTATATGGCGCCGAAGCATGGGTTCTTGCGAAAGCGGATGAAGCAGTGACACGAGTTTGAGAGAACGATCCTTCGTATAATTTATGGGTCCATCTGCGTGAACGGAGAGTATGGACGTCGAACGAACCGTGAGCTTGTACGAGTTGTATTCTGACATGAATGTAGTTAAGCGAATCAAAATATAGCGATTGCGCTGGCTAGGACATGTCGGTCGAATGGAAACGAACACTCCAGCCAGTAAGGCGTTGGATGCCAACTACCACGGAAAGCGCATACAGAGAAGACCGAGACTTCGGTGGAAGGACTAAGTTGAAGAATGTGTGAGAATCCTTGGTATTACAAACTGGAGACACCACGCACAAGATTGAAGTGCTTGGAGGTCATTTATGCAACGGGCTAAGACCATCAACGGGTTATAGAGCCAACTTAAGTAAGTAAGTAAGTAACGACAGTAAATGTAAATTCGTAGCAAATCCCTTGGAAAAATTGACATTCTAAAGGTACTGGTTATAATGTTAGTCGAACGATCTTGCCCAGTAGGGTGAGGGTATAAAAAATCTTCTCGTACACGGATAATTTTTTGTTCAGCGGTTATGTCAACAAGCACAACTGCCAATATTGGAGAGAAAACTACCGACCAAACATCACTTCATCTAACGGATATTGACTTTTAGTGCCGTTAATGGCATGGCGGCATCATCGGACCTTATACATTTTTAATTGACAAAGCAAACACCATTACATTCAGATGCAACCAACTTAGGACGATC
Organism: Hydrotaea diabolus; assembly: GCA_963513945.1. NCBI lineage: Eukaryota > Metazoa > Arthropoda > Insecta > Diptera > Muscidae > Hydrotaea > Hydrotaea diabolus. Next base: position 41,950,847 of record OY740718.1, read on the forward strand.
TCGAGGGGAACAATCGAGATGCTATTGCCTGTAACATTCTAACAAATTTCGTTCGTTCTCAGTGCTTCAATTTAATTGCGTATCAAAATGAAGCCCTGAAAGACGTCAAGCCACAAACTCGTTACAGTCTTTCAGAAACTTATTACAGCCTTCTTATGAGCCGCGTCTTCCCGTAAAGAATGAATATATGAAAATATTGATCAATGTGCTCCAATTTCACTTATTGGTCGAAAAATTACGGGATATAGTCAAATTGGATCAGGATTAGCTCTTGGCCGATTTACTAAAATATGCTTTGAGATATTTAACTCCGAAGTGTATCTAAGTTGCAATACGTAGAAGGCATTGAAGACAAGATAGTATGGCGTTTGACACAAATTGCAGTTAATCGTAATCACAGACTTTGCCAAACATTTTCAGGTATTTTACCTAATCTAAAAAACGCGTATATGTCAGCATATGCCAGCTAAAAGAAAAGGATGTAAAGTTGTAATTGGTAGCACGGCGTTTGCAGTCAGTACTCGAAATCACCGGTATATGAGATATTGCTGTTAATAAATATATCATTTAATCATATTTGGACCTACTGGAATGATTCGACTCCTTCGATATTTACTTTTGTAACAACATTAGCAAGGGGTCTGCCGTAATAAAACTAGAATTTTACGAGCTTCGATCTTTAGAGTGCAACCTTCAGTAGTCTCATAGATTTAACAGCGCGACTAGCCAGCATATCCTAGCCGGAGTAATTGCTGTAGTTGGATACACCTCGCTTTGCCGATCTAAGCGTACATACGAGGGCTGCTTCGAAGCGCTTCTTCCACGAACAACTTTCGTTGGATTTGGCTCGTTTTCGAAAACCCACACGGTCGATCGCTGTATGGTTTCGGGCTCATACACATAGATCCATGATTCGTCACCTGGGACGATCTTATGAACGTCTTTTGGAGCACCGCAATCGTATTTTTTTTTAAAATTTTTTTGCACCAATCGACACTAGCCTGTTATTTTGCGATTGTCAAATTGTGCGGGATCCAACGAGAACAAGTCTTTTTTACGGCCAGATGTTCATGCAATATCGAATATATGCTGGTAGAAGAAATGCCCAAGGATGCCTCTAGCCCACGGTATGTCACATGACGATCTTTTATTATCAGTTCACGCACGGCATCAATGTTCTCTGGCACAACGGCTGTTTTTGAACGACCTTTACGACCTTCGTCTTTGAGTGAGCGTCGGCCACGATTGAATTCATTAAACCAGTTTTTCACAGTGCTACAGGATGGTGCTTCGTCGCCATATAAAGATTTAAGTTCATCGATGCACTCTTGTCGTGATAATCCATACCGAAAGTTGTGAAAAATGAACGCACGAAAATGTTCACGAGTTAATTCCATTTTTTTTTTGCCAAGTTGATTTTTTCAAGTCACTCTAAACAACACAAATGATGGTCGTACGTCAAAACGTTCTGAGTACGTTTATGCTAAAAATGTCAAACTTTCAAATGGAAATGTCAGATAGCGCCAGGCACACTATGTGTTGTAGCCCACTGCAAATTATCCACAGATTTTTATTGTTCGAGCAAATGGTTCCATTAATCTTGCTCTCCATAAGCCCAGGAGTCGTATTTATAACCTAAACCACTCTGTCAATCAAGTTGTTTTAAATTATTTTCATGTCAAATTTGTGAATAAGTTAGCCCAAATCTAGCTTAGATATAGTGTACCGATCGACCCAGAGTCGCTATCTGATTCGTTATTTTTTTATTATTATTAACAAGATTTAAAATGAATACAATAAATAAGTATTAAAACATATAAATAAATAAAAATAGATACAAGATGTATTAAATTATTACATTACAGTTGAATTAGAGCCTCAGTGCCTTAAAGACTTTATTTAGGCCAGTTGGATTTAACGTTGTCTGCCTGTTTGTCCATCTGCTGCCTGTCTTTAGCTTATTATAAAACAAAAACCAGCAATTGAGGTCCAATCTTAATGAAATTTGGTAGAAGTGCTTTTTTGCACTAAGGACGGATGCTATTGGAATTAAAGAAAATCGTTGCAGATTCAGATATAGCTCCCACACAGATGTTCAATCAATTTTATGTATTTTATGTCTTTAGCTCTCGGAACACATGGTGCATACAATTTTGACGAAATGTGGCAGAGTTCATTACGATCGACCAGCTACTACCTCAAATTAAAATGGTACATATCCACGTTTTGATAAAGCCCCAGAACAAAACTCTTCTCCAATTTCAAATACAACCGCTGTACCAAACCCATATAAATTCCAATTTCGGTTGAATTTGATACACCATTGGGTCGATTTTGATCATTCCATTATTGGACACTAGCCCAAGCCAAAAAAACAGCTAAACTCCCCGCTAAAGCGTTAACTTTAATGTTGTTGTGTCGGATTAGGACTTTTTATATATGATGGGAACAATTTGTTTAACACATACCCGTCAAATTCCGCTCAACGAATTATCTACCTCAGCAAAGATGAGCATGACGATATGGGTATTATATACAATAATTTTGGGTACGGTTTTTGCACTAGGACCGTACCCCAGGGACGATTAAAACCATTGTCATGCCATTATTTTAAAAATCTGGGTAACTATAGGCCCACAGTCCCTAGGGCTCCAAAATGCACTAATCTATGAATCTTTACACAGGGATGCCAAAACTCAATTAAATTTCTAAGGAAAACAAAATTTTGAATAATTGTCAGATTAAAATTTTTTCGGGTGGCGAACTTTACACAAGACCTGCGACTTTGTCTAAAAGTATTTAAATACTGGCATATGGGTAGCAAAAAACAACTCACAAAAAAGACCCTACAGCCTACAGTTGTTTGCACCAAATCTGTTTCATGATGTGAGATACTCGTATGTCCGTCTGTCCATCTGTGCAGCTGGTTCGTTTTTAAATTTAGCATGTCATCATTTAATTCCGAAACTGCCCGTGGAATTGAAAATAGTCTTTATTCTTACTCCCCTTCTGGTAACTCCCACACAGATGACCCTGTTTCAGTCCAGATTAAGTCCCACATAACTCGATACTCTTTCGCAACGCCTCTTCTGGTAACTCCCTATCCGAGGGTAGATTGAAACCCACTTAACTTTATCGTTTTGTTTATTACAATATGTTTTATTCCAAATTGTAATAACGGGGTTGCCACGCCCCTTTCTAGTACGATTTCAATAAAATCGGTACCGCTTCAGGCAATGGATGACAGAACGACGGAAAACTAAAAATCCATATATGGGTAAGGCGTTACAGATTTAATAGACCAACGATACATACACATTAGAAAAAAATGTTAATATTTTCTGCAAACGGTAAAAAAAACGTCCCACTGTGCTTTGTTCGGTATATTCGCTGTCGTTTGGAAAATGCCAAACAATAGACGGACGGTACATTTACGGCGTATGGAACTCGCAGTCACTTTATGACAATTACAAATTTCAAATAATTCGCAATAAATTCTCATTTGGTTGCGGAAATGTACAAATGCTTGTAAATAATTTATTGTCTGCGCATTACTCATTCATTGTGAAATTATTTCGTTGTCGTGTTTTTTGTTTTCGCTGCGAATTTTAATAAGTAATTCTGCAATCGAGTAGAAAGATGAGATATTCGGCTGTATCCACACCAACAGCAATGACGCAATTGTCACGGAGAACGGCTCTATTCCTTTTAAAATGTATGTATGTGTACATATTTGTCCGGATAAAGGAATGTGGACCAAATCCCCACCCAATTTAATTATGAGACCACCAGCGCCTAATAATCGAATTGTATTTGGTGTTCAGTTGTACCTGCCCGCAGCCTTAGGTTTATTCCGATAAACGTCCACGTGCACGTAGTTTGGCAACACAGTTAGTTAATTAGGACTCCTTTTAGTCATTTATGAGTAGTCAGTGAGTGTTGAATCTAAATTCGATTCCAACGGAACAGGACACATCAGTCTAAATTTTAAAAAGTAATTTCGTATTTACTAAGGGTCTTATTTCCTACCTTGTCACACACTTTTTAGTAAGGACAGTGAGACTGTAAAGAGCTTTAATTACAACAGCTTCATCCAAGTATAATATATAAGGTGATCCATCTAGAGGTATTATTCGGAACAAAAAAATATAAAAATTCAAATCAAGTGTGGAATCTTAATTGGTAATTTGAAAGAACATTTTATGGCATTTATTTTTTAAAAATAATTACCTTCAAATGTTGGCAAATGTATTATAGAAATGAGAATTTGGTGAGAAACGGGAAATCCGCTGTTTTCGACCAAAATTTTGTTCAGTGATGAGGCCTATTTCTGGCTCAACGGCAAAGTCAATAAACAAAATTGCCGCACTTGGGCTGAAGAGCAACAAGAAGTGGTTCAAGAAGTGTCACTATACCCAGAGAAAGCCACGGTTTGGTGTGGTTTACAATCTGGTGGAATCATCGGTGCATACTTTTCAAAAGTGATAATGGCCGGAACGTAACCTTGAATGGTACTCGCTATCGCGCCATGATATCGATCTTAATGCTACCTGAAATTGAAGCCCGTAATCTTGACGACACTTGGTTTCAACAGGAATGTGTCACTTGCCATACAGCTGCTCAAACAATTGGCCTATTAAGATGTCATTTCGAAAAGTAGCTAATTTCACGTTTTGGTCTGGTGATTAAGCCGCCTAGAACGAGTGATATCACACCTTTAGACATTTTTCTTCGGGGTTACGTAAAGTCCAAAGTCTATGCTGACAAACCAGCTACGATTCAGGTTTTGGAGGCAAACATTACGCGTGTCATTAAAGCCATACCGGTCGAAATGCTCGAACGAGTCATCCAAAATTGGACCCTCAGAATGGAAACCCTGAGGCGTAGTTGCGGCCAATATTTGAAGGAAATTATATTCAAAAAATAAATGCCATAAATTGTCCTTCAAATTACCAATAAAGATTCCACACTAGATTTAAATTTTTCTATTTTTTTGTAGCCGCAGCCAATACATTTCACCAATTTTTTAGTTGATTCTAAAAAGGAAAGAAAAAAAGACTCGAACCAGAATAAAAACTGTTCAAGTCATAATAATGATAAAAGACCGAATAAATGTAAACAAAACTAAAAAAATACCTCAGATGAATTACCCTTAATAAATGTAAAGTATTATATATATTTACAATAGGGCTGTTCAATTGGGAATTGGTAGTCGCTTAGGCGAAGCCTTTAGAAACCTTACGAGAAATAGCTGAATTTTTTTTGTACAAGAACTGATGGATCCTTATTGAATTTATGCCTCATAAAGCGTTTGACTCTAAAATTTCTTTTAAAGGTTTTCAAGAAATTCTACAAGCGTGCTCGCTTAAACTCACTTAAGGTGATTCTAGAACTTTTTTTCCAACAACTTACTCGTAATACATTCAATTCTGTAAATAAAATCATTTTTATATTTTTCTACAATTCTTTGAAGTAACTGCATTAGCTACTTCTTAAGAGTTGCCAGTCAAACACGATCTGTATGAGTGGCGCAAATATTGCGAATTGTTGTGATGGAATTGTGGAAAAATAACATCAAAACTCATTGTATGGGAAGTGACACACACTTTGATTAGCTCTACAAGCTGTTACTTTGTATAAGACCTCAAATAGTGCTGAATGTCTGGTAGTGGCCGATGCCTATTTTATACTGAGGATCTAGTGTATTCCAGTGGCACTCCATAACGGCCTAAAATCTTATATACACACACTTACATAGTTCTCTCAGCATTCTACTGGCGACTTTACGAGTAAAAGATGTATCTTTAAGGCATGTAAATACTTCTCTATGAAATGTATTTGCAGAGCCAGCGTTAAACAGTAGATTCAGATCAGCGAGTAAAAGAATTGAATTGTACACAACTTAATTACTCCTTAATGGAAAGTAGTGTGACTTAACAAGGTAAGTTTAAGGGAGATCGAATTTTACTCGCTTACAGTAATACTTATATACATTTTTTTCTACAAACTGCAAAATTACAAATCAAACGATTTCTACGAACATTTTTGAAATTATCCACTCGCTAGTTAATTAACCGAGCGTCAATCAAACAAGTCTATCATATTCTAAAAGATACATCAATGAACGTGCTATGAATTTTGTTATTTTTCTGGAAACAGAAGACCATTGCGATTCATCATTGCATTCCCCACTAAAAGGGGAATGCCGAAGAAATGTTCCGTTTCAAAAACTGCTTCGCGGCGTTGTATGTTGCGTAAATAACCGCCTAAACGACTGAGAGTCTGGTAGAGATTCTTAAATTTAAGGATTCAGAGTAGTCGGTGAAGATTGAAATTTTATTAGGTTTTATGATGCTGTTTAGACTGCGACATAAATGTGAAATCGTTTTAAAGTTATAGCAGGATATGCAAAACATTGAGCTTAAGAAAAATCGTTAACAACTCATATCTATGATTTTAGTCAAAAAATATTTTGAAATGTTCAAAATGTGTTCCGATTTCAAGTCCTGCCGCTCGCAATATAAACATTAAAATGATTAAAATCGAATTTCATTAAGTGTTCATAATAGCTCGTGTTCCTTTTCGTGTTCTCCTAGTCAGGGTGAGCGAAAGTTGTAGATGTAAAAAGTTCAAAATTTAAAATTCGGCAAAAAATGTGGTTTGTTACTCGCGAGATTTTTTTCTTGTCCCTTTTTCCACACACAGATAAATAATCAGAATTCGGTCCAAACAACTAAAATTCGGTTAGATAAACCGAATTTTGGTTTTAATAACCAACATTCCTTAGTAATGATGCATACGGTTGCTTCAACCATATCACGGTATTCACAGCCAACAACACAGTTATGCATACCGAATGCAGTTTAACTATTGGTTGCGACAACTGACGGTTACCTTTGTAGTGACCAAAGCCTGTTTTTTGGCTGTTGTCACATACTATTGGTTATACCAACATCAAAAATTAACCCTAAAATATTCTATCGGTTCTAGTCACATCAAAACCTTTGTTTACCTTGAAAACATATATCGAAATCCTCAAAAAAAAATAATAAAAACAAATAAATGGTTTGAATTTCGTGGGTTAGTATCGTTCAGAAGCATTCACCGTTATCAAACGATACTGCCACAGAATTAAACGAACTTAAAATAAAAGTATTAACTATAATTTAGCGACATGACTAAGACTTGAGCAGAATTTTCGCCATAGATACCTTTTCTTATTATTCAAAACAACAACAAAGTTTTTTGGTGGCGACCCATTTATCCCGAGTTACGGTCTCCTAAAGCTTGACAATTAGTATTGTTATATACATTAATTAATTCCGTAAAGCGGTACAATATTATTTTTTTTTTCAAACCAACAATCTATAACAACAACCAACACATGTACAAATTAAGTTCCAAAAATCATCTTAATCTGTTAGGATTTTCGATACTTGTTTTCTTCAGCCGAAAGTGTCAGTTCCCTCTACTGAAAATTGCAGTCTGCCCAATCAGCATTCGGTTGTAATGATGGAATACATGGATAGTACTTGCAACCACTAACATTCGGTTGGCAAAAAATTAGGTTGTGACAAACAAAGCTGTTCTCTGTGCGCACATCTATTTCTATTTCTTATACCATCCTGTAATTTTATATTGTACTTCTTCTTTACCATTTCTAATTTCCATGCCAGCCTGTTGATTTTATATTGTTTTTCGCACTTTTGATATTTCGCTTGTTTTGGCTCCTTTTTTTCTATTTCCTTTCTCGGTTCAGTAGTAAATTCAATCTCAATGTTGAACTTTTGAATTTTTAAATATGTAGCATATAAATGTAGGCTTTTTATTTTTTATGCTTCTTTATTTAGAAGATGGTTATACGTTTATAAATGAACCATTTTAATAATAAATTTATCAAAAAAAAAAAATCAGCAAAAAATGGTTTTCCTTGGTATTTAAAAAAAGCATAGCTAACTTTTTACAATGTTTTTTTTATTTAAATTACACTATGAGTTTGCAAAGGTTCTACAAACGCTATATTTACTCCATCCAACTTTTTTGTAGAGCTTTGTTCATTTTTTGACGAAATGATTTATTTAATTTTTCACTTCCAACTGTGTTTCGGTGCGGCAGGAATTTACTTTTTTTTGAACGTTACGTTCTTCTTTTTGTTTCTAAAATACTCTTCGGACAATTCTTTATAGCTGAAATTATTTTTAATTTTTTAAAATTAGATTGTTTCTGCTTAGATTTATTTTTGCAAATATTTTACAGGCGGGCTTAAAGATGGCACTCTCACATTTCTGCTAGTAGAAAAATCGCTCTAACCCCTTTTGAACCTCGAAAGTTCGATTCCTCTAAAATTCTGATTTGACTAAAATAAACTCGTAGTACCTGTGGAAACATATAATTACAAGCTATCGACTAAAGCTTCACAATTTTTGTCTGTGAGATTTTTTGTTGTTGTCGAAATCAATGACCACTTACTTTTAGTTCAACAAATTGAAAAAGAAAAGTGGCAAATGAAGCTCGACTTATTGATATAAAAAGTTTTTAATTTGATTCACATTGGCAAAGTCCTGTGTGGCATGGGCAAATCCAGTGTGACGAATGCTACATTCGTACGAGTTTTCGAATTGAAATATTATATTTTTTTGCTGTTTAAAAAAAATACCTGCAACTTCTACATAGTGTTTAGTGTATAAAACATAATTTGTAAACAGGTTTTTGTTGCGAAATAATTGATTGCAAAGCTTTGTAATGCAAGCTACAAAAAACGGAAGTTAAAGTGTGTTTTTGTAATTTTTAGAGAATTTTGCATAATTAAGCACACAAACTGTAATACATTAAAGAATGATTTATATAAGAGAATTCTAAAACCACTCAATGCAGCAAAAGATGTTTGTAAATTTTTATCAAGAGCCGTGAACTTTTGTGACGCACGTTACATTTTTTAAAGGGCACTAGGAAGATTGGCCCGACGAAAAAACACCCCTAAATGAAAATGAGCCCCAGGAAATTAAATCCCAAATCGCTTAAATTACGAAATGAAAATGAGCCCCCAAATGATTATAGGGGCCCATTTTCTTCGCGATATTTATTAAAAATGAAAATGCACCCCAAACAGATGAAAATGTGCCCTAAAATGTGTTGTTGTTGTCTGTATAAAATTGGGGCCGATTTTCGTATTGAAGTTTAGGGTGCAATTTCCACGCAACAATGATTTATGCATGCAGTCATAACCCACGAAAATGAGCCCCAAAAATGTATGACTGTGTATGCATGTTTATTTTTGTATAATATGTCGTATAAAGGGTGATCCATCTAGAGTTTTTTTTTTCAAAATAAAAAAATACTAAAATTCAAATTCAAGTGTGCAATCTTTTTCATTCATTCGAAGGAAATTTTATGCCATTTATTTTTTGAATATAATTTCCTTCAAATGTTGTTCGCAAGTGTGCAATCTTTTTTATTCATTCAAAGGAAATTTTATGCCATTTATTTTTTGAATATAATTTCCTTCAAATGTTGTTCGCAACTACGCCTCATTTGAGCATTTCGACCGATATGACGTGAATGGCACGCAAAATGTTGGCTTCCATGACCTGAATCATAGCTGATTTGTCAGCATGGATGTTGGACTTTCCGTAGCTCCGAAGAAAAAAGTCTAAAGGTGTGATATCACACGATCTAGGCGGCAAATTCACCGGTCAAAAATGTGAAATTAGCTGCTCCTCAAAATTACCTCTCACTAGATCCATTGTTTGACCAGCTGCATGGCAAGTGGCACCGTCCTGTTGAAACAAAATGTCGTCAAGAATACGGGCTTCAATTTCAGGTACATAAGTAGTGGCATCTTTTGAACCTCTTCTAGTTCCTCTTCAGCCCAAATGCGACAATTTGGTTATTGACGTTGTCGTTGCGCCAGAAATGGGCCTCATCACCGAACATAATTTCAGTCGAAAACAGCGTATCTTCTTGTTTTTCGGCGAACACTCATTTCCGTATTACAGTTGCCAACAGTTAAAGGAAATGATATTCAAAAACGAAGCCATGTTTGCCCTTTCGTATGAACAATACAGATTCCAGACTTGATTTGATTTTTAGTATTTTTTTATTTTGAAAAAAAAACACCTATAGATGGATCACCCTATATTAGTTGTAAGTACTTTCGTCGAAGAGAATAACTGTATAAAAGTATGTTTTATAACTTTGTGCTTATCAACAAAGGGATTAAATGAAGAAATTAAAATACAAAACAAATTTGATAATGTTTGCTCAAACCAAAATTAAGATATCATGAAAAAAATCGCGCGATTTTTTATTAGAAAATTTTTAAATATTTCGTAATAATATATTAACGAAATATTTCTTCAGTTAATGAAAAAAGACCCGCAGGAAAATTTTTATAACAAAAAATCGATCGATTTTTTTTTAAAAAAAAAAAATTTGTTTTCAAACTTAAATCAGTAATTTTATTTATAAACGTTTGAAAAAAATGTTGACTCAAATTTGAAGTTTGACCTCTGAAAAGAACATGAAGGGTCAAAGCTAGGTCAAAAATTGTGTAAGAGAAAAATGTTGGCCTGTATATTTGCAACGCAAATGCTTAAGGTGTATTTTCCGAAAGTCGTCTGGCTTACGAGTTATAGCTCATCAATGATTGCAACTAGTTTTACTTCATTTTTAGGGCTAAGTTTTGACGGATCGGCCGGTTTCCATCCGATGGAAAACATTTTTGCACGGATATTATTTTTGATGCCCAATATACTAGAAAATGAGCGGGGAGCGGAAAAAATAACACTTTTTGTTTTATGGGCGCTCTAATGTACACTGGAAATATATAAAATACTATTTATTATTCTATTAATTCAAAATTTACTTTAATTCAAATATGAATCCGCACAATTACTACGTCAAGAAATTATTAAAAAAAGTAATTGTTATAAATAAAAATAGAACAAAGTATTAACATACTTGTTTGATTTTAAAAGGAAGTTTATATCTGTATTAACATTTGGGGCACAAATTCGTTTCTGGAGTTGGGAGCATTTTCATGTGGCAAAACTAAAGTTGGATAAAAATGGGCCCCAGGAAAATCTACCCCAAAATGAGGAAAATTAAATCATCCCCCAAAATATGAAAACGAAGCCCACACATGGTATTAAAATGAGCCCCAAATATTTACTTTGGGGCTCATTTTTGCAGACATCAGACATTAGAATAACAATGCCCCCAAAAAGGATGGGGGCAAAAAAAAATTGTGTTGTTATTAACCGCATACATTTTGGCGCCCACTTTCAATTTGGAGCGCTTTTTCCTGGGGCCCATCTTCATACCCCCTTTTTATAGTAGCATATAAATAATTATAATTGTTCTGTTTTTACAAACCAATTTATATTGTTTATTAAAAACATTGCTTTATACAAATTAAATGTTTATTAATGAATTTATGAACGATTCTATCTTTATAAATTTATTTAATGTTTTGTTGAGTCTACCGTTAGTGTTATTTCGAGCACATTTTTTATGAGGGCCTTAATTTCAAGCTATCTAGAGATTTGCCAACGCAATTTAGTGCAATTTTAAAATCATACATAACTGATAGATTCTTTAGAATAAAACATGAAGATGAATATTCCGGACTAAGACAAATTCGAGCGGGTGTCCCGCAAGGAAGCGTTCTTGGGCCGACACTTTACATACTGTACACAAGAGACATTCCAAAACCTCCTAACACGAATATTGCTACGTTTGCAGATGACACAGCGATTCTTGTAACTGGTAAAACAGTAACATATACTACGGAAAAACTACAAACATCAACTGATGAAATTATGCACTGGACAAAAAATGGAGAATAAAATTGAACGAAGCAAAGTCTGTTCATATTAATTTCACAAATAAAAGAATTACCAATTTACCACTTTACATGAACAACAACCTAGTACCGTATGCAAACACTGCAAACTATTTAGGATTTACCTTGGATGCAAAATTAAGATGGAAGGAACATATCAAGAAAAAACTATGTTAACTGAAAATAACTCTGCGAAAAATGAACTTGCTATTCTCAAGACACTCAGAAATAAGCTTGAATAATAAACTTTTACTTTAGCAGCAGATTTTGAAACCAAAATGGACTTATGGACTCCAAATATGGGGATGCGCGTCAAAATCGAACTTTCAACCAATTCAAACTGTCCGTGGTATATTAGAAACGATGACATTCACAGGGATCTTAACATTCCGACAGTAACTGATGAAATAAAACGTCTTGCAACCAAACAGGCGCAAAGACTATTGTGGCATAAAAATCCAGAAGTGCAACATATGATCAGAAACCCTATACAGAACTGAAGGCTGAGAAGAACACTACCCGAAGACTTGGACCGAGCTGCATATAATTCCTTTCATTTATCGGAATGGCCAGTGGGCTATATCCGAGAACAATGTGATACATAATGAAATGTAAATTACTAGATGAGTCTTTATTGTACTTAGTAGGGACATAAATACTGTTACAACATTAAACACACCAATTTCAATAGTAGAACTGAACATACCCCGTTAATGTCATATGGGCTTTGAAAGCTAACCTTAATAGCGTTAGTCTGTAACGGCATTTTAAAATTGTTTCAACTTTCATCATGGAGTGGTCAGATAATGAGAAGCGGTTTTCAAGTGTGAAAAGAAATAAAGCGATGTTTTCAAAACGCTCCGGCCACTAGGGATTAGCCGCATGTTCGTCTACCGATGCATAAAACTGTTTGAGGAGACTGGAGATGTAAAAGACCGCCACCGGTCGGGCCGCCCACGCTCTGTTCGTACACCGCATGTCATCAAAGCCGTTAAATCAAGAATTCACAGAAATCCGCTCCGAAAACAGAAAATCATGGCCCGTGAGATGAATATCACGCCAAAGTCCATGAGTCGAATCATTAAAAAAGAGTTGGGACTTGGGGCTTTCAAACGACGTACCGGACATTATTGACTGCAGCTTTAAAAAAAATAGGATTGAAAAATGCAAACGTCTATTGGTAAAGCCCGCTGATAACTTGCTCAGAACAATTTTGTTCACCGATGAAAAAACGTTTACCGTTCAGGAAAAATTTAACAAGCAAAATGATAGTGTATGCGCGGTCATCTAAGGAAGCATCTGAACTGATCCCAAGGGTGGAAAAAGGTCATCACCCAGCCACAGTCATGGTTTGGTGGGGTGTCTCTTACGATGGGGTCACTGACCTGCATTTCTGCGAACAAGGAGTCAAAACATCGGCCAAAGTTTACCAAGAAACCGTTTTGGATGCTGTTGTCAAGCCTCTTAACAATTCCCTGTTCCAAAACCAGCAGGATCCTGCGCCGGCACATAAGGCTAAAACCCAGACCTGGCTTCCAAACAATTTGCCAGCTGTCATTTCCTCTGAAGAATGGCCCTCAGGCAGCCCCGATTTGAACCCAATGGATTACAAGATGTGGACGGTTTTAGAGGACAAGGTTTGTCACAAAAGAGATACTCCAACATTGGATCTCTTACGACTGCTTTGGTTCGAGCTGTGGCCAATTTTCCAATGGACGAGGTTCGTGCATCTGTTGACGATTGGCCAGTGCGCCTTAAGGCGTGTGTAAAGGCAAAAGGCGGACATTTCGAATAAGTAGATTCTTTTTGGATACAATATACATCAATAAATATATTAAAAAATATTTGGTCCAAACACATTTAGTACTTTATATTTTACAGCTAAAACGTGTGTAACAGTATTTATGTCCCTACTAAGTACTCAGTTGTAATAATAAAGAATGAAAAAAAATGAAAAATAATGGTTGCTTTTAATTCCGGGAAAGCTCGTTGTGTTAGCCGATCTCTCCGAAATAAAACCAGTTGCATTTTCTATATATGTACTGCTAAAATATAAAATATAATTGGCAGTTAAATGAATTTTTACCAATTTAAAAAAGACCTTGGCGTTATTAAGGATAAGGATTTGAGCTTTAACCATCTTCCCAATTTTTCTCTTCATAATTCCGTCTACTGCATATCAATAATTCCGTGGCGTTTCGTACTTCTCTCATAGTAAGTATATGAAATGCAACACTGTTCCTATCAAGTATCATCTGTTTATAGACTACTGTCATATTTTTAAAGAGTTCCGTCATTTACTTTTGTGTAACAGCTGTTCAAAATTTACAACCTCGTGGATTTGGTTAAATATGGAAAAAATTAAATTTCCAGTGTTCTATAACACTATTTTTTGCGGAAACAATCCGTCAATCAAACTTAGGAAAGGCTTGATAAATACTGCGAACTCTGCACCATCGATTTCAATGTTAAAAAAGTGCTTCACTGACTTTTGGTTGTGGTCGCACAAGCACAAATGACGCTGAATGTTCTGGACGGCCAATTGAGGTCAACACAACCGAAAATGTCGAAAAATCCACGATATGGTGTTGGCCGATCTTAGAGTGAAAGTGCGTGAGATTGTTGATGTCATACGCATTTCATATGGCTAAGTGGTTTTGGTTTAACAAGATCAGTTGGGTTTAAGAAAGCTGTTTGCAAGATGTCTGCCGCGTTTTCTCTCAATTGACCATTAACATAATCGTGTGACACTTAACAGGATTGTTTGGGTTGTTTAACCGCAGTTCGAATGAGTTCTTGCGGCGTTGTGTAACTGTGATGAAACATGCATCCATTACAACACTCCGGAGACCAAGCAGCAGTCTAAACAATAAGGTTCTCCGGGTGAACACTCCGAAGAAGGCCAAGGTGACTTTGTCGGCCAATAAGGCAATGGCAGCAGTTTTATCGAATGAACGCGGGATTAACCACATCGATTACAATAAAGAGCAAGTATTATGCCAACTTAGACAGATTTAACGAGCCGTTAAAGAAAACGGCCCAATATAACGGGTACATAATCGTACGTGTACATACAATGTCAAAATTACATGAATTTGATTGCATAATTCTCTCCGGAGTAAGCCTGCTGTGACTATTTACTATTTTCACACCTAAAGAATGGCTCGGTGGGAAGAAATTCAGCTCCAACGATGAAATTATTGATCAAACAAATGCCTATTTTATGGACCTCGAAAAATCCTATTTTTTGAAAGGGATGCAAAAACTGGGGAAACATTGACTAAGTGTATTGAGCTAAAAGGAGATTATGTTGAAAAATATTTTTTTTTGCAAAACGAGCTGTTTTATTCGAAAAGTTTTGGAATTATTGATATGCCCTCGTACTATTAAAAACATATTTGTCTTTTAATTAACTAGTACAGCTATACAAAAATATACTTATAAATAACTTTAAAATAGGATTTTATGGTTTAAGTTTCTTTACTCGTACAATTATCTTAAGAAAACAGTAAACATGAAATTTATTGTGCGAAGATGGATTACTCGTAATAGCAAACGATCTTGTACCATTGTGCAACCAGGCAACACAACTAAAAAATGTTTTTTTGGGAGTAACTGAAATAAGCAGACTGAATTTCATGTTGAGCGAGAAGTCTTTAAAATCGTCTTACAAAACAGCTTCATCTTTTTTAACAAATATTTTATGGTCTTAAAAGTATTTTTGCCGAGTTTTTTTTATCATAGGTCTGCAATTTAGTGGAAGGTAACTGAGATTCCAATTCGTTTATCTAATCACTTGTTGGACCTTTCATTCGAATCATTCAGTAAGCTTTTCGATCTGATTAATGTAAATAAAAAGCACAAGAGCATGTCTTTAAAGCATTTGTTGCATTTATTCCTCATACAAACTTTTCTGACTTCGTCACAGCGCACTTTTTTTAAAAAGTCTCCAAAGTTAGATGGGAACATCCAAAGTGACTCAAAGACAATTCAGATGATTGACACGTAATCATACTTTGGACAACATTAAATTTTCCGTTTATTATAATGGTGGCCAATCTGTACCAACAAAGTATACGAAAGTGATGTAGATTATCTCGTTATTAAAGACGTCGAATAAAGGTAAGAAGTTAAGTGATAAGAAAACCAAATATCAACTGGAAGGGTTGTTAATGCAATTTTTGGGTTCAAATCGTGACGCACGCTACAGTAATTAATATACCAATTTTTTCAGTTGTAGAATATATATTTTTTATTTACTTAAAAGCAGGACATGGAATTGATATAAAAATTATAGGCGACTTACAAAAAAATGTCGTGCAACTCACAACATAAAAAAACCTTCTTTTTCGTGACGCTCGCTTCAGCCCGTTGACCTGCCATGTATACATAATATCAAAGTTTTCAAAATAGTAAAATTTTATTTTCTTACCAGAATTTAAGAGAATTTTATGAATAAAAAAGTGACTTTTGACGTAAACACTAAAGTATTAATACTTATATGAACACTCAGGTAGAGTTGGATTTCATAACAATTTTTGATCATGACCATTAGAGCGCCGCCCATGAAATACATAGAAAAATGGAAAAGTGGCTTACGAGTTATAGCTTATCAAAGCTTGCAACTAGTTTTACTCCATTTTTAGGGCTAAAATTCGAGAAGCAATGGTTTCCGGTTTCCATCCGATTGAAAATTTTTTCCACAGATATTATTTATGATGCCCAATATACTAGAAAATGAGCGGGAAGCGGAAAATATAACACTTTTTGTTTTATGGGCGCTCTAATGACCATCGATAACCTATTTATTTATTTATGACATAAAATATTTGTTCTAATGTTCCATTACAAAAAAATTAAAACTAGATTATTTTAAAAAATTGTTAATTGGTGGACTGATTCTGGAACTTGCCCATAAAACAAATTATTAGAAATAACAAGGGGACCAATTAATACTTTTCCGAATAATATTAGGACCACAAGCCCATAAAACTTTGGAAAGTTACATACCAATACAAAGTTTAGCTCCTGCTAAATTCCAGAGTTGAAAGCGCCACTGAAAATAATCAGATTTGCTGGCCCGATTTGAAAGTGGGTTTCATGTTAGGTGTCCGTGTACACCACAACGCTCGCCTAACTACCAATTAACTAAACCAACGCTTCTCGCAAAGTATACAAATATTTTCAATATTTTTGTGTGCTGGCATTTAAATACATTACTTTGTTTGAATACAAACGAGGTCCAAATATTTTTTTTGCCAGCGCGCATACGTGCCGCTTATAGTATGCAGTGTAGTCAGCGTTCGCAGGTGTGAAGAATTTTCCTAATTCGTGTGTGATGATGAATGCAATTAATGGGTTTCCTACCATTTCACCATCAATTAATGGTGGCTGTGGTTGTCACCATTCGTCGCATGGGTGAGATCTGTTGTTGCTCTTGTTTCACATTTTAACAAATTGAATTAATGGCGGAAATTTGATTTAATTCCAGCAACGCAAACAATCAAGTCGAAATTATAATTGTTATATTGCAAAAGTAATTACTAGCCATGTCATAAAACAATTTAATTATTTCAACAAATATTTACTAATTAATTACTTTATATTCACTCCATAATTGCCATAACTGTTTGACGTGCAAACGACAATTTTTCCTGTGATTTTTTTTTTGGTTTTTGCGAAATGTCAATGCCGCCCGCCTACAACCAACCACAAAAGCGCACACATAAACTTATATAATTCCAGTTGTATATAAGTATATAAATATGTATATGTGTGCGTGTATAGATTTGTGTGTCCGTATGCGGATTGGCAATAATTTATGGGCTGGCAAAAGTTAAGCTACAGCCAAATACAAGCTGGGTGTCGGTGTATGTGAACTAATAAATATTATGTATGTATATATGAACGCACACACACTAAGGTACAAATTGGAGTATACAGAGTTACAGCAACTGGACATTGAATTGTTGCAGTAGAGGGAATTTCAAGTGCATAATCTCCTCTATTTAAACCGCTAACCTGGGTCAGGACAAAAAGTGCTATGCATCGGATAAGATGCAAAAATTGTAAATTAATTTTTAAAGTTGACATAAAAATGACTTGTACCGGTGTGTAAACCTGAAACGTCGACTCGCTGTACATCCACTTTTTGACCCATAGCGGGTCTTTAGGTAGCTACACTGAAAAAACGAGATTCTTTAATGGCATTAATACGAACATCAATTTGAATAATTTGGACGGCATTTTCTAACCTAGTAAACTTTTCTTCAATTCGATGTAGAACTTTTTTATCAATAACTCAAAGGAACAGAATTTAACCTTTTTGTGTTGACTGGAAGTTTATAGCAAGTTCTTACTAATTTTAGTTCGCTGATTTTAAATCTAATCTCCATTTTATTACAACTGCTCGCATTTCTAAGTAACATTTACACACAGCAGCAAATACACACATATTAAGAATATCTCCGAAACAACTGGGCAAAATTTAAAAACTATGCAAGCATGGCTTTTGGTTGACGAGTTTTGAATTTTTGTACTAAATATGGTGAACCGTTTTCAAGTTATTCCAGTATAAGTTGTGGAAGTGCCTTAATTTTTTGCAGATTTGGATTCAGCTTCCCAAATAAAACAACATTCAGTTCCTAATCAACAAACACCTTGTCCCTTTGTGTAATTCTTCAAATTCGTACATCAACTTGATGAGCATTGCACATCAATCTCAAGAACAATGTACTCGTACATCAATTTGAACTGAACATGAATTGAATAAAGGTTGTACGCCAACCTGATGAAAATGAATTTTAATTTAAAGACAATTGTACGTCAATTTAATGGTTATTGAGTTGCTTGTTTAAGTCATAGTCTAATTTGTGACAATGTTTCTATTAAACATTTCATTTAACAGAAAAGTTATGCAAAGAGCAATCGAAAAGACTAATATTTGCAGGCAGAAATAACCGTAGTTTCGGCGAACGCTACTTTGCCATCATCCGACCTTACGCAATAAATGTGCTGAATCCAAGATCACCGGCTATGTACTTAAGCGCAGGCACATTTGCATTTTCCGAGAACTGCTGTGGCACTGGAGATTTCACCAAACGCAGAAAACACACTTAAAATCCGTCGTGTGTGTTTGTTTTTTCATTGGTATGTCCACAGTATGTATTTCCACCTCGGGGAAAAACAATGTTTTTGTATAGAATTTTAGAAAAACTATTTTTTATTTATCTGTAATAATAATTCAATTAATAAAATAAATCTATATATTTAAAAAGAAGTGTACATTTTGATTGTCACTCCATAACTCGAGAACAGCTGCATAAAATAAAAAAAATGGCTGAATACGTTTTGTAGAATATGCAATGAGGATGATTTTTTAAAAAAAAATTGTTTAAAAATATTTTCTCTTGGTCGAGATGTGGTGATTTTTTGAGCATTAGCCATTTTCATATAAATTGTGTGAATATCAAACATTTATGCTTTTTTACACAGCATTGCTTGGATTCGGGTACAAAAAATTAAAAAATGGTTTAATATGTTTTGTAGAACATGCAATGAGGATGGTTTTTAATCCAACCTATATCACAAACTCATACATACACACATTCATTTGATTTACAGCATACAAATGTTAAACCGATGAACCTGTCAAAACCCACATGTTTGCCAATAACTTTCTTCTGATACAGCCGGTCGTACATTCACTGTTTTCCAATTGGAATTTTATTGCAAGTGATTTTTTTTTTGAGTTTCATAAATATAGGTAAGTATTAATAATTTAAAAATTGATTTTAAGTGTGTTCAGTGCAAAAAATGTCAAATATTAATATATGTCAAATGACAAATATAGATTAATTTCATTGAATTAGGAAAAAAATGCCACCAACAAGACGATCAACTATAGGTCGCTGCTACTTTACGAGTATTGGATGGTGCACGAACAGCGCACCCTGCATTACAATTGATTGATCACGTTAAAATTTATTCGAAATTAGTTAAAATGTAATTATTCTCAAATTAACAGGTCTGCGATGGCAAAAGTTTTGCAACAAACAAAGATTATTCTATTGAATGAATGTACAACGACGCATTCAAAATCGCTGGAAGTATTACACCGTACAAAGCAAGATCTACGTCAGAATCAAGACATTTTTGGTGGTGCATTTATATTATTGTCTGGGGATTTTCGTCAAATATTGCCTGTGGTTCCACGGCGGGTGAGATCAACGCATGTTTAAAGTCTTCTCTTCTGTGGCGACATGTGCAAAAATTGACATTGAACACAAATATGCGCGTTCAATTGCACAATGACCAATCTGCATTTGGTCATTGTGCAAGCATATATTGGAAATGGCAAAATTCGAGTCGATAATACAAATAAACTGACTACATTGCCGAACAATTTTTGTACCATTCTCCAATCAACAAAAGAGTTGATGAAAGTGTGTTTCCAAACATTGTTCAAAATTACAGGAATCACAATTGGTTGAGAGAACGCCCAATACTGGCACCAAAAAATGTACACGTCAATGCCATCAGTTATCATATTTAAGAAAAATTGCCAGGTGCAGTGACGTCATATAAATTTGTTGAAAGCGCCATGAATGCAGATGATGCAGTGAATTATCCAATTGTATTTTTGAATTCATTGGAACCACCTGGTATGCCACCGCATTGTTTGAATTTAAAGGTTGGCTCATCAATTATTTTACTTCGAAATTTAAATGCACCAAATCTGTGCAATGGCACAAGATAAGCATTAAAAAAATTGATGAAGCCATTGACCGCAATAGCGAAAGGTGAAATTGTGCGCATACCACGTACTCCACTGATTCCAAAAGACATAACCTTTGAATTTAAGCGTTTG
This sequence comes from Hydrotaea diabolus, assembly GCA_963513945.1. NCBI lineage: Eukaryota > Metazoa > Arthropoda > Insecta > Diptera > Muscidae > Hydrotaea > Hydrotaea diabolus. The sequence goes on from OY740718.1 coordinate 41,971,558, forward strand.
CAATTCCCAGTGCGTCTATCATTTGCCATGTCCACCAATAAGGCGCAAGGGCCAAAGATTCAAATATGCGGATTAAATTTTGGAGGAGCCGTGGAAATCCAAATTGTTTGTTTGTGCTCGCTTCAAATGGACAAACGAAAAATATTGTATATCAAAATGTTTTGGATTGACAATAATAATTTTGAAATACAATACATTCATTTTAATAACAAATCTATAATATTTCATTTCTTTTTTTGGTTGGTTTCAACAAAGTGCATCGGGGTCCGATATCACAAATTAAATATCCATTATTACGAGTATTTGAATTTAAAGGTTGGCTCATCAATTATTTTACTGCGAAATTTAAATGCACCAAATCTGTGCAATGGCACAAGATTAGCAGTAAAAAAGTTGATGTCGAATTTAATTGAAGCCATTGATAGAAATAGCGAAAGGTGAAATTGTGCCCATACCTCGTATTTCACTGATTCCAACAGACATACCCTTTGAATTTAAGCGTTTGCAATTCCCAGTGCGTCTATCATTTGTCATGTCCATCAATAAGACAACGCTTCTAATATGCGGATTAAATTTTGAAGGAGCCGTGCTTTTCAGATGGCCAGCTAAGAGTTGGAAATCCAAATTGTTTGTTTGTGCTCGCTTCAAATGGGCAAACGAAAAATATTGTATATCAAAATGTTTTGGATTGACAATAATAATTTTGAAATACAATACATTCATTTCATAAAAAATCTATAATATTTCATTTCTTTTTTTGGTTGGTTGCAACGAAGTGCATCGGGGTCCGCTATCACAAATTAAATATCCCTTATTTCAGCTCCTTTTGAAGATATTTGAACATAATTTGGTTTGTCGGTGCAGCGCAACTATCATTCTTCTTCGAAATATCGACCCACCACGAATTTGTAACGAAACCAGACTTTCAATGAAAATAAAATTTGAAGGCAAAAAAACGTGTGTCGGGTCAGCTAAATTGTTTATCCTAAAGCACTTGAATAAATAGAAAAAAAATTACAAAATTCTGTTACATTAAAATTACAATTCAGGGGTAGCGAAGCGCACCGGGTACAGCCAGTAATTTCATAAAATGTAATCTTAACCAAAATACGACTTAGAGAATCGCAGAGAATCGAATCAGTCATGTTTCTATTCGCACGCGCTCATGTATTATATTGTGTGTGACAATGCATGTATTGTACTCGTATGTCACCTTGAAAAGGTAATATTTAAACAAAAATATTTTATATAGAAGGTTAAAAACAAAAGCTGAGAAAAAGTCAAAAACTTGAAATTTGGGCGCGTCGAAAATGATTTTTTTAATACGAGTATGTCGTTGTTGAACTTTTTTTCCTCATGCCAAAAGCTATCGAAAAATAGATGCGCAATATCGACAAATGTTTGTCCTTACAAATCGGCCACATTAATATACATATATGTGTACGCAAAGAGAACGGATTTGTTACCACAACCGCATTTTTTGCCAACCGAAAGTTGGTGGTTGCATGAACTATCCATGTAGTCCATCGTTACAACCGAATGTTGGTTGGGTAACAGCAATTTTCAGTAGAGGGAGCAGTCACTTTCGGTTGAAGAAAACAGGTATTGATAATCCTAACTGACTAAGATGATTATTGGAACTGAATTTGTACATGTATTGGATGTTGTTATAGATTGTTGGTGATAAGTACTTTTTGAAAAAATTGTATGTTTTATGGGCTTGCAAAAGGTCAACTGAAAAAATTGAGTTAGGGTTGATAACAATATTTATTGTGTAGCATTGGATGTTGTTTTCAATAAAAAGGAGGTATATCTGATCAAGCCTGAGAAAAGTCACTAAATTACAGTAAAGGCCGTTTCTATATTCTAAAAATATATTTTTAGTTTAAGTTCGTTTATTTATGTTTGTATATTTTTATAATCAGTACTCGTATCCCTTGAGAGCATTGACCGTCTAACCCAACTGTGACAATTTATTTTTTATTTTTATAAAACTTTTGCCTATGTCGAAATATGTTTTCGTCGTAAACAAAGGTTTTGCTGTGACTAGAACCGATAATATATTAAAGGGTTTATTTGTTAATGTTGGAATAACTAATATTATGTTACAATAGCCAACTAAACAGGGTTTGGGAACTACAAAGAACTAATTTGTTGTCACCACCAATTATTGGTATTAAAGTAACATGTATAAACAAAATTTGGTTTGTATAACTTTGGTTTAAGCTGTGAATATCGTGATATGGTTGTAACAACCATGTTACCTTCAATACTATGGAATCTTTTTTTTTATTTATTGAACTTTATTATTATAATGTAAACATGTACATACATAGTTTGAGATTTTACATGGAGTATCGCAACAATACAAATCTTAGTTTTATAGCATAAGGGGCGTTTTTATAATATATATTTACATTTTTAGTAAAAAGATAGTAAAAACCGATTGTTAAATGTTGGTTATTGCAACAGATATCCGGATTATCCAACCGAATTTTTCTCTGTGTGTATTAGTCCCATTAGTATATACTGTGGCCGTCAAAACAAATAACCAAGTATAACTTAAAACATATATTCATTGCATTTACATAAATAATGATTTAATGATACTGCAAAAGCCATAAGTATTTAAATAAGAACAAAATTTGAAAAAACATTAAACAAATACTGAGGTACGAGTACTTTAGAAAATAAATCACGTTTTCTAAAAGCACAAACAAATGTAAACACTATTAAAATAGTTGTTTTTAATTCCGTTTAATAATTTTTGTTGTTTTTCTTTGGACTTTGTCACTTCAAAAATATGGCTCTATCTGTGTAATTATTACTACACCACATTAATGAAAATATTTGGCGTTTACTTTATTTTGAAGCTCACAGCATGTCAATTCTAGTTAAGTTAAGGACCATATATCGATAAGAGAACCCCGTTGATATAAAATCATATCTGACTAGAAGTTTTTATGCTCTCCGTCGTAGGATAAAGTATACGTATACTTATATATAAAAGTTTGTCATTCCGTTTGAAATATCTCGAATTAATAATCGGAGACTATAGATTCACCAATTGGTACGTGAGATGACACATACTCGTACGTATATTTAAAAGGGGGGACAAAACAAAAAAAAAGAAAAAACAAAGCACCAAATTTATTGTCATTTTCACTGCATAACTAAAATAAATAACTTTAAGTGAGCTTTTATTGGATAAAAGGGTGTGGATATGCGGACAGGTGGTATTTGAAGTAGTGGCGTTTTCCCACAAATTCAAATGTAGGCCCAAACATTTTACCCTTTAATTTTGGACACATCGGTATTAAAAAATAAACAAATATTCGATTAAATATGAGGCCTTTGGTCCGTAGGAACCAAACATCGGAACCCGTTTTACTACAGTTCCTCTGGATTCCGAATGTGACATTAATGTTACAATTTGGATACTTGTTGTGTTTTTCAAGCCGACAGGGACACATATGCAGATTTTCTCAGACTTTATCATTCTAAAGATAACTCAAGTTTACGTTTAGTCTTCTAGATGAACGTTCCCACGCCACTCACACCCGCCCCTGCCGACCGAGGAGGCCACGTCCCCATGACGTAAGGACTACGTACACATTATGGACCGATCCATAATGGAGGTGACAAGAAACGTCATCCATGTAAATTAGCTACAGATATTTATCAACAGCCAACCGGTACAAAAAATATTAATAATAATCACTAGAAAATATAAACACCAAATTTAATACTTTATAATATAACCACCATCTTAATTTAATACAATAATACAATCCAATCAAAGTATGATAAGGACTAGAAGCATGCGATACAAAATCAAAATATAACCACCACCTTTCTTTGTTACAATATTAAAATCTAATAAAAAATAATATAAAGCTTATGCTTTATTCATAAGTATTTACGAATAATAACAATTACTAAATTTGTTTATAGCAGCCTAAATTGTTATGAAGACAATGAGCCTTGGTGTTATGAGTTTAAATACAAAAATATTACAGTTTTTTATGAATCAAAGCCTAAGGAGAAATCAATTAAATGATATAACGAATTAAAATCAGCACACATTCTACAAAATGGGTCACCACATGCATAATTGTGCCTTTGAAAATTCAAGTGTAAGAACTGATAGTATCTAGTAGGTCTAAATGGGACGTTAATATAAATTTTTGATATTAAGTATTCAGAAGCCACAACCCCACATATAATTTTATATACCATCATCGTATTCATCATAGTTCGCCTATTCTTCAATGAGGGCAATTTAATAAGATTTAACCTGCCATTATAAGAAGGAAGTACTCGTACATAAGCAGAATATTAAAATTTGTTTCTGCACGGACTCAATTTTGTTAACAGAGTAATCATATTGGGGATCCCACACCACTGATCCATATTCTAAAATTGGCCTTACTAGGAAATTTAAAGCTGTTTCGTAGTATATGGATCAGTAAACTCTTTTGCCCAGCGTTTCACAAAATAAAAGACACCATACGCTTTGTTTACCATAGTAATGATATGGCTATTAAAATTCAACTTTCTATCCATCATAAAACCGAGATCAATAAATGAATCAACCAATGCCAAGTCAGAGCCACATAAATTAAATTGAGTAGCCAAAAAACTACGTCTAGCACATATGCTTACACTTTTTAAGGTTTAGTTCCATAAAATTAAATTCACACCAAGTACTAAATCTGTTGTTGAAAAATTTAACCATTTTTACTGCGATTTGCATTATTCTGAAATTATTCGTGCTAACTAGGCAGGCATGACTAAAGCGATATAAAACATACTTTGGATTATATTCAAATTAACTCGATACATTTTACTTGTACCACATCATAAATACCGCTTAAAATAAGGAAATAAAAGTGTTTGGGAGTATTTCAATGACCGGATGTTGTGTACAATATTTCTTCTCATTTACCCCGGCATACGACATTGTCCAAACATGTATGAATAACTGTAATTGTAGACAGATTACCTTAGATGCGGTGCTTTCGAGAGGAGTTGAAGCCCAGCTGTCCTCCGACGACGCCACTGGTTGTCCATTCATAACCAGTGGACAACCACTCCCACGCCCAGAATCTGATGTTGATGAAAAAATAATTGGTATTATTTCGGTGTATGAATGTGTAATTTGCAATTAATCTTTGGCATATTAAAACGTTCAATAAAACAACAATGAAATCATTATGTGACACATTAACGGACGCACTAGCCGAGGGGGGGGGGGGGGGGTAGACTGTCATAGCGTCGTCGGTGGAGGTGCGCGTACGTGTATTACGATCTGAAGCGCACCAAATACGCAGGGGCCATAAATTAATGATGACAATCACAAAGCAAACAAATTAAGCATACATTAATTGATAAATGATTCCCTGCAATTCGATCGATTCGCTTTAATTAAAAGACATCAAGAAATTCCACAACACCGTTGCTCTGCAGCACATTTAGAGGCACCACACGTGGAATGCCAGCAATGTACGCCATACGAGCGCCGTATCAATCATCAAGAAACGCGAAGGCCAGCAACTATTGCGCAAATGTGGATGGCGTAAGTACTTGAGAAGTTTCATTTCCGTGCGACACCACGCCGGCAATGGGATGTTTTGCTTCACGGACAAAGTTTCATTCATTTGCCGCTTAAGGTGACTTGAAATTTCTGGGTGAACTTTTCCCATTCACCGTGAATGCATGTGACATTCAGTCATAATCTTCTTCTTGGCTGGCTTGCGATTCCATTCCTTAAGGACTGGAGCAATGAGCGAAATGAAATGAGTTATCCTTCATATTGCATATATGCGCTCACACACAAACACACACATAACATTCTCTGAAGTGTTCAGGTGTGAACTGATTACAAGTCCAGCAAACAAAATGTTGGATATCAGGCACGACAGAAGAATGTCTGAACTATTCTAACAGTTCATACCGAGTTCTGTTCGACTCTTTAGGGGGATATTTGTCCCGAAAGGTCCGAACGAATTTTTACGGCATTCTAACTTACGTGTCTGGTTATCATTTATCATAAAACACTGTTTTTTAAAGGTAGCGATTTTTTTAAAAAAGTGGCGATTTTAAGTCCTGTGGCGATTTTTACTTCAAAATGTAATTTCGAAACTAGAAAAATTGAACTTGATTGATACAAAACCAGGATTATTATACGGGTTTCAAAACTGTAATCCTTTGTTGTTTTTTTTTAATTTGAACTCAAAGCTCAATAATTTTTACGGTGTTAAGACATATTTATTTTTTGGGACTTGTTCCGTTTTTTCGGTGTGCTTTCTTCTTCTGTACCGATTTACATGGGTTTTGTATGTTTAATCCGTAGCAATATTCGAAATAGTTGGCGAAACTGTTTTTGGATTAGACATTCTAAACGTGTTTGGATCTTTGTTTCCACGGGAGTTTTTCAGACAGGATTTTCGAAATATGTGTCTAAAGGGTTTGTTTTTGTATACCCATCGAAGAGTGGATGGTGCTCGTATTCTTAATTTGATATTCCGTTAGCAACACCACAAGGTATTGATCGGAGACCTTATAAAGTTTTTTTATTATTAATCGTCGTAAAAATCTAATACATCCAATCGGCTGTCTGTCCGTTTTTATTGAAAGGATCTTACATCAAAAAATGCCATAGCTGCTGGACATTTCGCCTCATGTATCCCCACGCAGTCAAACGGGTATCAAAAGTCAATATTGATATATGTGTACCAAATTGAAGCAAATTCTGCTGCGATTCCGAAGTTAAAGTAATTGTGTTTTTTTTTCTAAGATTGGGGACAGACGCATGGTCCGTAAACCATAGAACAGGTGAATTAACTATTCTTATTGTTAAATACCAGTGAACAACAAAATGTTCAAATTAATCTTATGAAACGTAGACTCCAAATCATGTTTATTTATGGTTAAGTTAACCTTATATAAGGTTATTTTTCTTCTCAGTGTAAGTAAAATAAAAATCTGGAAATTAATATTAAGAAAAGTCTTATATTCATTGAAAAAAGATGAAAATTAATTTTCAGAAATAAAATAACAAATTGTATTTAAGTTATTTGTCTACATCGGAACACGATTTCTATATGTATTCAATAGGATTAATATTGCCTAATGAAAATTACGGTTGGTGATGACTACACAAATTGCAATTTTTCCTTTTCTTTTGACTGCATTTCTTCTTCTGATGTTATTTTTCTAAAAAGAGGACTTGTATCCTGTATAGCATAGTTGGTAAATCGATGGGATGAGGTGGAAAATCGGTAAGAGGGGAAGTAAAATCGCGCTTCTGACATTTTTCTAGGACCATTCAATACTACGGGTGACCCAAGTGACAGATGAAGTCATATACAAATCAAGTTATTTTCGGTCGCGCATAACTTCCCCTCGGTCGGGCCGGAGCTTGTAATATCTCCTCACTAAAAACGCTTTGAGGAGATCTTGATGAAAGAAGAGCAACAAAAAGTTACTAGTGGTGTTAAGGTTTAGCTCCGATAACTTGGAGTACAGTATAGGTAAAGTCATTTGCTAACAAAAAAATGTACATTTTGATCATTTCTATAGGAAAAGAAATGCTGTTCTCCATTGTTTAGCATAATTAATTTACACAATTGGTTGTAGCTATCCAAGCGTACAACTTAATGACTAGAATAACAACTTTTTCTAGTTTTGTTTTTTTTGACAAGATTAGCACTTCTGTACTTTTCCTTTAGATAAGAACAGAATGACACTTTATATTTAAAAATTACTTTACTATTGCGGTAGAATACATTTGCTCAAAGGAAGGACATCGAAATGTTTGAGCACTTGTTATGCCATTGTTACAATTTATGTTGTTATGTTAATATAGGAAATATTAGAAAATTTAAATGTGTTTTCCAAATACTTGGCCAACATCTCTTAAATGTAAATAATTTCGGTATTTTTGCAAATAAATGCTTTCCAATAAGTCGATAAATTAACTTCTTTTAGAGAAGTTCCGTATTTGAATTGAGAAATCTTACTTATTTTTTTATTTACAAAATGAACGTGTAGGAGTCGTAAAATAATCACTGAAAATTTCTCGTCCAGTCAGGAAATCCCGAAATTTAAGAAAAATATTTCCTGTATCCCCTGACATGAAAACTACGGAAGATTTAAAAATTTCGTAATACGATATGCTTTCGAGTCGCTTTGTTTAAAATGAGTTCTTATATTATTGGATCAGGAAACACAGAGAAAACGCAACAAAGAATATGAATTTACGTACGAGTATTAAGCAACTTTAATAAATATATAGTATCCAAGAGACTGTCCCATATTATTTACTGGAGCCGAGTATAGACAAGCCAACGAATAAGTGTAAAATACTAGTAAGCTAACCATAATTTTTTAATGCAGATTTCCCTTGCAAATGGCGAATTTTCTTTTATGATGACTCGGCTTGCGCTAAAAGCACTGGACAACTCTCAGTTTTGACCTTGGCAGCATGACAAGTGCTTTCCATACGCGAAATCGCGTACATTCAAGTCAAGTAGCTCAGTTATGTATACGGCACTCACATTCGTTCTATGCGTGGCATAGCCCGGTGTGGCATTGCAGTCTGATGGTATCAGTCGACACAATTCCTTGTCAGAGTTGTACTCGTAAAGTAAACATAATCTTAATGTTGTTTACTGCAAATATGACAAATACACTCTCTCCCATGCATATGTTTCCATCCATAAGGATGCGTGCGTGTGTGTGAGTGTTTCTTGTGCTAGACTGGGTTAGAGCAGGAACTCCAAAAGTGGAACTATCACACACACATTCTCACATAGGTATATGTACTTGTATTCTGATTTTAGTTGACATTTTCCATGTGTGTATATAAGCGATTACGGTAGAGATTTATTTAATTCGAAACAAACTAACAAACCGTAGACCCGTAGCAATCTTATGCACCACTAAAATCCACTCAAGTCATATCTTGGTGAACTTGGTTGGGAGTAAACAATTCAGGCACTGGTTTTCCTAGAATGTAATACCGTTCGACCGGGTACAGGAAATGAGATGTTGTAAGTTGTAAACGCTGGCTTGCATGGAGTAACCTTAAAACGGGATAACAAATTCGTAACTTTGGCCGGGCTGAAGCTCCAGCAGTTTCCACCTACGCCATGTTAGGCTGAACCTTATTTTGGGGCCCTACGGACGACTGGCATATAAGTTGATGCCTCAATATTAGCAAAATCATACAATTATTGATATATTTAGATTGGTGAGAAAATGTCTTTGTTTTTTAGTACTTACTTGTCCGCTTTTGGGTCCGCAAATCCAGACCCGAAAATTTAACAAGTTTTCATAAGATTATATTCAGATTAGTAAAGAATTACACTGTTTTTGGGAACACACGCGTTCATGTCCGAAAGGACGTATTTTTTAGCACCCTAAAGACCTTAGAAGTAGGTAGAGTAAATGCTATTTTCGGACCCGTGAGCAAATCCATAGTTAAAGGAGTCTATTTTGGGCATATATATGCCTGCGCAAATCTTAAATACAGTCTACTGTTGATAATTTGAAACCCAGGGGTTTCAAATTATAGAATTTATTATATTCCAATTATCGACAGTTTCAAAATAATAAGAATTCAAATAACCAAGAGGAAGGGGGAGATTCAAATTAACCGTTCTTAGGGCGTAGGAGCGCAGGGTAGTAGGTAAAAGTCCTTGCCTCACTCAATTTGACTATAATTGCCGGTTGTTTTTTTTTGGTTTTCTTTTTCGTTCTCTATCAAATCCAACAGTTCACCATCGGTTAGGGTACCAAAGACAATAAGGTAAATTACACAACTTTTTTTCACTTATGGATATCCACTTGTTCTTTCTTCAACTCACTTTGATACTTAAGAATTAAAATAACACAGTTTAACAATTAAAAGAATACTCAAGGTGCGACCTTTTTCATATCGCATTTATGTAAACACCAGACGTGGGAATCACTCACTTCAAATTAGAGACTTACAATTTTAGAGAATAGAAAGATACGACTTCAAATTATAGAGCATCGTCGTGTTGGAAACCAATCCTACAACTTTAAATTACCGAATGAAGCAACTTATATTGTTTTTTTTTTCAATTTAACGATTATTTTTCAAGGGAGCGAACAAACATTTCAAATTATCGAGATATTCAACAAATTATTTGAAATTGTAAAGAAATGTCATAGTTTCTGGATTATCATATGTGTCCGATTATGCCTTCGACTTCTAAGCAAATCTGACTTAAATAATATAGTGAAAATGTCAAAAAAATATTAAATTTGGTCATGAGTTAGTACCACGAAGGAAAACTTTTTTCAGTTTTACTCGATTTGTTCCATTCTTAATTGTTCTAGACATATGTCTAGTAAGTCAAAAGACTAACTCTTTTAGTTTGGCGCCGCCCTGAATAGGCTGGCGGACGGAGAGAGATAGATCTGCTTTAAATTTTACGATGAACTTATAAATATACACTAAATAACGTAGCAGATAACTCGAGATGTTACAAGCAGAATGATAAACTTATAAATGCACTCCTTCCAATGTCATAGGCCAAAGATAAAAAATAAAGTCCAAAAATTAGTAAAAAAATGGACCTACTATTAAGTCAGATCAAATTTGGAACATGCAATATGATTTACTTGCAAGGAAACACAGTCGACCGGGTTGTATTTCAATTACCAAGGGTAAAGGTGCAGTAATACACACACTACCCTATGTTATAGGTAATAAATACAAATGTAATCGGCTAAAACTCCCTTCAGACACGCTTGTCTTTTTCGGGTACAGCACAATTGATAGAACGCCAAAATCCAACGAGTTATTTATCGCAGACACGGGGGTAGTCCACTTTTCTGCTTTCTATGCCATAGAGCAACATGAGGTTGCACCAGGACACTAATCGCTGGTAATTCCTTAGTTTGTGTTTGGCTTTGGAGTTTGTGAATTGAAGCCCAAACGGAGGGACTACATTTTTCATTAAAATTATAAACTAAAACAGAATTGAAATATTACACATGTCGCAACATTTAAAATATTCTTCACAACATTGACAATGATGTTGTTCATAACTTCACTCTAAATGATCAGAAAACCGCAGAAATATCGTACTAAACTAGCTTCAGTCGCATCACATTTTTACCATCTTCCGGCATTTGGCATTTTTTACCTTCGTAATATTGTCTCTATGGGTAAGCAAAGTAAACAGTTGAAAATATGAGAAGACTACATTCGACAAATGTGCGAAGCTGGCATTAAAACCAGTAAAATCCTTATTTCCACAAATGAATCGATATTAAAGTGTCGGTTTTTTGACCACATGGGACCATAAGTCTAACCCTTATGACATTAGATTCGTACTGAAATTCACTTTAATTTGTTTGAGAACCTATATGCGACAGCGCATAGAGAACGGGAACTAAGGGTAAAAAGATCAATTTTCATTTTTTTCTTTGCGCGTTTTATGAAAGTGAAGTCGACGATTCTAAGTGCAAATAGAAAGGGACCTAATCTTTTAAATGACTCTCCTGAACAAAACTGGTTTTTAATCTTAGGTCCCTTTCTATTTTGCACCCGTTTTCAATTTCAAACAGCCATCATCATGTTAAATTGGATGATTTTTGCTTTATTTCCAGATTGTGCAAGAACTGAAGTCGTCCGACGTTTCCAAGCGACATCGCTCCGCTCTATGGGCTCTCCAAAAGTTCCAAGAAGATCCGAAGTTTTCGAGCCAAATTTTGTTCAGCGATAAGGCCCATTTCTGGCTAAATGGGTATGTAAACATGCAAAATTGCCGCATTTGGGACGAAGAGCAACCAGAATAGGTTCAAGAGCTGCCATTCATCCAGAAAAAACAACGGTTTGGTGTGGTTTGTGGGACGGTGGAATCATCGGTCCATATTTCTTCAAAAATGATGCCGGTGAGAACGTAACCGTTAATGGTTATCGTGCCATGATAACCGACTATTTGATGCCTGAAATTGAAGCTTGTGATCTCGGCGACATTTGGTTTCAACAAGACGGCGCCACTTTCCACACAACGCATCAATAAATGGATTTGTTGAGAGAACAATTCAGTGAGCAAATAATTTCACGTTTCGGGCCGGTCGATTGGCCACCAAGATCGTGTGATATCACACCGTTTGACTTTTTGCTGTGGGGATATGTAAAGTCTAAAGTTTATGCGGACAAACCCGCTTCGATTCAGGCCTTGGAGCTAAACATAACGAAATGTTCGAACGAGTCATCGAAAATCAGACTCAACGGATGGACGTAGCCGCGGCCAACTTTCGATAGACATAATCTTCAAAAAATAAATGCCAAAGAATGTTTCTTCAAGTGATAATAAACCTTCCCCTTTAATTTGAATTTTCTGTGTTTTTTTCTTTAAAAAAGGAGGGAACCTCGATATGGATCACGCGTTACTTCGATAGTAGGTTTATTTCTACGTATTTATATTTTACTGCTGTTGTCACTTCGTCAAGAATTGCGTCTAGAATTTTATTTGCAATTGTTGGTGTTAAGGGATTGCCCCTGCGGCATACCATACTAATGGCAAGCTTGAAATAGTTATTATCCGTCAGGCAGAATTGTAGTAGCCTTAAAATGTATCCTTTTGTTAAGAAGATTTTTTAATATTACCTGTGGGCGAGATGATATGCTTAAGTATTTGTCCAATATAATGCAAAATATTATAGCGTGGGATTTTTTGGGATGATGCATTGATAAGTTTGCCTTGTGTATCTTCGGTAGTCCAAAATGTTCTGGTGCATTTGCCGTGATACAGGCATGTTTCGGTTTCTCCCATTTGGTAATGTAGTTGCTCTTAAATAAGTCTGATACTATTGTACTGTTTAATTTCTGGAGTCTTTCTGTTGGATTTATCCAGAATTTCTGAAACGTTGTCCTGTCTTCCAATAGTTCTTTAAGTTTCATCATATATTCGTCGCAGTACATAACTCCTTGTTTGCTACCTTTGTCCTCCTTTGTTACCATGATTTTGCCTTTGTATTTCGTAATGAGTCTCTTCGTAAATCCTGAATATGAATTTGCTGTGGTTGTTGTAACAACAATATATTTCATTTTCAAGTCCTGACTGTCAATGGGGGATCTGCTTCGATATCTAGATAAAGGAATGCGCCATTTAAACTGAATGCGTCCACAGAGACCTGGGGGTCAGCTGAGTGCAGCACGTTATGTGGTCCCAGATGGCAAGCGGGACAGATGTCCGGAATGTTAGCATCGATTCGTGCTCAATAAGAATTGAGGCGGTTGCACCATCCAGATCTCAGCTGAGCCAGAACCACACGCGTCTGCCGAGGAAGTACCTTCTCCTCAGGTGATATCTCGGGGGGAGGCTTCCCTAGCACTACATTCACACTGTAGCTGGATACTGCTACTGCGACTTCATCAGCGTGAATGTTGTTCTTTCTTGTACCGCTGGACCTCTCTCTCTCTCTAGATCATGAAAATCGTACCTGATCTGCCTGGGCGGAGGCATCCTGTCCAAGAGATGGTGGTTAGGATGCGAAAACATGCTAGCAGGTATTGCTTCGTCCCCTCATAAAGATGGTTCTAAGAAGGCACTCTGAGGGCGGCATTCTGGCAAGTTTGATCTTTCTTCCATTGCGTCGTAGTCACATTCGCTGACCACACCGTCGCTGAGTAGTTCTCTTCAGACTGACCTATGGCTTTGTAAGAGGTCAACAAGGTTACTTTGTCGGCTCCCCAAGTACTGTCGGCAAGTGATTTGAGGACTTTGTTTCTACTTTTGAGTTAATCGCAGATAGCTATAGCATGTACAGAGGATCGAAAAAGGCTGTCCAATGTGACTCCAAGAATTTTGGGTTGGTTTGGATTTTTACATTGAGTGACAACCGCACCTCTGCGGTCCATGTAGTAAATAGTGTGGCTGATGATTTGGAGACGGATATTTTCATATTCCTCGCAGTGAAAAAGCGTGCTAAGTCAGTAAGGTAAGAGTTTATTTTCTCGCAGATGTCATCCATTTTAGGTCCTGACTTCAGAATTGTGCAGCCACCAGCGTACGACACAATGTCAACGCCATCTGGTGGTGCAGGAATTTTAGAGAGGTGGAGGTTAAACAGAGACGGGGATATCACTCCACCCTGGGGAAATCCTTGTTTAACTCTACGGGGCATCGACTTTCTGTCTCTACATATGACTGGGGCCCACATATAGCTTACGACCGAACGTTTCCAACTGGGCGGAAGGCACGTTTCTTCAATGTCCTCGAACAGAGTGGCATGATTGACCGTGTCGAAGGCTTTTGTTACGTCGAGAGCACAGTCTTGTAGTTTGGCTTGTTCTGGCTAAGGCCGCGACTTAAACGTGTGGGTATGGCGTGTAAAGCAGTTGTTGTGCCGAGCTGCGGATGACATGGGCAACTTCGCCAACGGTGATCAAGTGATCTAGCCATTTGTTCCGCTTAAATTCGTTGACAAACCTACTGATCTCATAGTTGAGATCGCTAATTCAAGGTCAGATGGATTGGAGCGACGAATGGCATCATGCTCGTCTGCGAGTCCTGTTGCATCTGCTGAGAAATTTATTCGTACTTCGGGTATTCGACCAGATGGCCCAGAACTTTTTCTCGGCTACCCGAACTTCCGACGGAATAGCTAGATTATTAAATCTGCGGTTGGTAGCTTCTCTGAAGGCAGATGTTGTAAAGTCGGATGTTCTATTTATGGAGAGCATTGTGGGAAGTTAGTCCGATCCTAGTGAGACGACGTTGATGATCAGGCCTGGCGATGCCATAGTAATGTCTGGCGAGCTATGACAATCACCCGCGTTGGGACATTCTCATTCACTGTGCAGAACTTAGAGCTATCAATTTGCTCTGCCAAAGCTATGACCCTCTGGTCGTTGTTTAGAAGAGATTGCCACATGTCGTAGAGACCATTAAAGTCTCCAAGGATCAAGCGGTTATTGCCTTGTAGCAGATTGCTAATGTCAGGCAAAAAACGCGGGGCAGAGCTACCAACCGGCGGGATGTATACGTTGTACAGCTCTATCTTGGCAGTTCTAGACTTGACTGCTACCCCCATACATTCCATGTATGGGTCTCTAGAGTCAAGCTCGGGCGAAATAGGTCTGTACTGCACAGAATGGTGTAACAGGAAAGCAAGTCCCCCACCTCCACTTCTGGTGCGATCTTTACGTAACACGTATCCGCCACAACTGTGCAGGCTGCAGGTGGCATTTAGCTTAGTTTTTGGATCGCAGCAACCATGATGTTTCTCCGACTCATAAATTCTATTGCCTCACTGACTTCGTTGCGTTAACTTATGGGCGTGTTTCATGCGCTCTGGGGCGCATAGAAATACCGTCCCGTAGTGCTCGGAGACATATGGAAATTCAGAAACAGTGACATTTTTTCACAAATCAAGATATGTTCTAAATTAAGGATTTGGGTCAATTTTGCACTCAGACTTCCCCAAAGGGTCCTTCAACTATGGACATAAGGGTATTAAAGAGCAACAACAATTTAGTCTCGAATCAAAGGTCCCTAGAATGCTGAAAATTTGGTCCCTTCGAACATAGACATAAGGCGGAAGAACCTCACATATTTTAATATGCTTTAATTTATATGGGTTGTCTAAATTTATTGCCCGAATCTACGGGCTCCCTGCTTGAATATGCGAGATCATATTTGCTAGCCAACGAACATTGATCCTCTTTTGAATTGTACTACAGCGTTAATTTATCTTTGTAAGCAAATGTTTTACATAATTTATGTTTTTTTTTCCAGCAGCATAAACGGACAGCAACACGGTTTTCTTCCTAGGGAATGTCCTTCACGAATTGAAAAAATGCGTCCACCGCCACGCCACCATGAACGTCACTCCGCCACCATGCCTGTATAAAAGTTTGTTAAATGTTAAGGGTATGTATATGAGCGTGTGTCTCATTGAATAGTGGTCGTACATTTATTGTCCGTGTTCAAAGTTGACAGATATTTTTAGAAAGTTTGAGACACAATAATACCCTCTGTTCATTGGAGCCTCATTGAAATTCAAATGTTTGTTGAATATTTTGAGCAAAGATTTATTAGCATTCGATGGTAATGCAAAACCTCATCCCGAACCTCAAGCTGGGCAAAACCACTCATCCTCGCTGGCTGTGCTCTGGCATCGCTGATGACATGATACGGTTCAATGTTTCTGATGCTATTTGTTTCCTTCCCTCCGTAAGAAAGGCCAAAAAGATATTACCACAACCAGAAACCATAAAATTAAGGCCTTTTGTGCTTTGTTGAACACAGTTGACAAATTAGTTAATTACGGGGATCACTTCGAGGCTCTAAATGGCTTGTCGCCTCGTAGCGGATAAAGCAAAAGGGCTTAAAAATCGATGTGAACAATTTTATTGTCTGTTATTTTGTTATTATTTTCTGTCCTGTACCCCTTCAATTAGTTATTGCTTTATTGTGTCACAAACAAAAGCTGTCGTATTTAGATTGTTAGCCCAATCACAACAGAAGTTAAATTTTATAAGAAGTCGAATATTTATATAAAAAATCCATCAAGAGGAACAAGAAAAGTCCTTTTTAGTTACGTTCGCATTTATGTATAAGTAAAATCAGCTGAAAGAGCTTGATGATATTCCTATTCTATTCTGAGTTGTTCTTGTTGCCCGTTCCATTAAAACACTCCCGGCTATTTTTTGGCATTCACGATAACGTGGCCTTGGTGTTTGTACTGCAGTTTTTGCAATATCGTTATTTTTTCTCAGGATGTCGTATTGCTTGCCGTTTTGCAGTTCGAAGTACTAGTTCAATATTGTTTACAGTTTATGTTCGGATATATCGAATTATACGTCGGAGTTATCCGGTCTTGAAGATTTGTAAATGTTGTACGCTATTGACGTGTAGAGTGCCTTAGTTTTAAGATGTATTTATATTTAAGTCCGTAGACATCCGTACACCCCTCAGCGAGTACATTGCCTGACGGGCCTTATTTATGCGAGCATCTATGGGAATATTCACGCCGCCTTTTGCGTGATAGCAAATCTTCTATGGTAAATCCTCTATGGTGTTACTATTAATATGTGGAGCTTTTGTGGTGTTCATTCCCATTAAATTGATGCGTGGTCGAATTGAGGTAATATAAATGAAGTGCCATAGGTTGGAAACTATGTGCATAGTCCAGATCATTTAGTTTTCTGAAGGAGGTCCACTGGACGCCGTTTGTTGCTCTCATGATGTCATCTAGGAGTAGCCAGAAGAGGACTAGCAAACTTGCATATATGTTCGTACACTACGAATTTTGGCAACTAAAATATAAAGAATACAAAATAAAAATTATTGACAAATTTTTATTGCAAAATAGGTATATATAAAGTTAAATTGACAGTTCTACAAGTCATGCCAACGAAATGACAACACAAAAAGCCTGCGCTACAAGATATTTATGCATTCCAGCTACTTTAAAGGAATCCGAAAGAATATTCAGCAGAGCTGACTCTATAATTTCTGACTTGCCAAAAATGTTGATATGCCCAATAATTTCAAAGCTAAGCAATAGATTTTAAGAGATGCCTTGAGATTCAAGACTGATAGCAAAAACACAATAATTAAGTCATTTACTTATATACAACGAAAATGTCCAACAGCACTTGACTCTAAGAAATTTTTTGTAAAAATAATGTGTTGTACTCGTTTTGGTACTTAGCCTTGATAGGCATTAATGATAGTGGCATTAATAGGAGTTCTTAACTGATAACGATTTTGAGAACTTTGAAAAGTATAAATACTGCTTTATAAATACTGCTCTGCCTTTTGAAAGATACATAATTAAAAAACTATCTGTTATTTCTATAGCATATTTGTAAATTAACCCATTTGGTAGAAATAGTTTTTTGCATCGACTCTTTATTAAAAGATTAGGTTTCTTAACCCTTAAATGCATATAGTCTCAGATTTTTGCGAAAATGATATATATAATGAAATCCTATTAAAAAATAATAACTGCGTTTAAATTTTTGAAAAAAAAGTTATTTTGTTTATTTTATGAAGAAAAACTTGGTTGTATCTTTTAAGATACAATATGCACTCCCCGCTAAAATAACAACACATGAGAAAAACAAATACTGTTTACGATTTGAATAACAAAAGTTTATTTTTTATAAGTTGTATACATCTATATATAGACATAAATGAAAAATATTTAATTTTATTGGTTGTGGTAATTAAAAAAGCAGTTTTTATCAGCCGTGAGACATAGATTTAATTCACACTTACTGCAAAACATCTTTGTTTGACCTGTGCAACCTGGCATCTTGCATCTTCCTTTCTTACTTACGAGCGTCCAATGTTGTGTTCCGTCTAGTCTTACATCTTCGGGAGGTGGTACTTGCGAATTCGGCTTTTGTTTTTTTTTCTGGATTTCAGTTTCTATGTTTGGTCGTCGACGAACTGTAGTATGTTTTGATGAATTTTTATAATTGAAAAGTGAATCTGCCACTTCCAATTTGAAATCTATCAATCGTAAATTTTTTGTTTTTGCTTGATCTTGGTTAATTCTTTTGTAAAGAATCCATGCATTGATGCAGGTCATATCTAATAGGTGGTAAAACAATCTGTTTGTCCACTTTCTGCTTTTTAGAGTTATTTTGTGGCGGCTCATGGAACTATCCAATAGATCGACGCCTCCCATATTTTTATTGTAGTCTTTCACAATTTGCGGACAAGAGACCGTTGTCGATTTGTTTTGCTTTTTGTCAAATCTACTAACAAATAAACTTTCATTTGGCGTGATTGAGGAAAAGGGTGGCTTAGTTCCTATATAAGTCGAAACTAAATTGACAATTTTTGTATCCTTCCATGAAATAGAAGTCACATCTATACCATAGATACTAGCTACAAACTCCTGGCTGGTTCCTCGTTCAAACTTCATCATTGTTTTTTCTTCTGGAAGCTTGCAATTTTTTATCCTATTCCGTCGGATTGTACCAACAGAAAGAATTCCCTGGGTTCTAAGGTGTATAAGTAAAGGAATTGTAGTGTAGTAATTATCAAAGTATAATATGTAGTTTTTAAACTTAGGAACTTCACGAACTAACCTTACTACAATGTTTGCAGATGCTTGCAAATTTGGCTCTTCTGGGCGCATAGCTTCATTTGCTCCGGTATAAATTTCGAACTTGTAAGCATACCCTTTAGTATCACATAACACAAAAAATTTAAATCCCCACTTTTTAGGCTTGTTTGGCAGATATTGTTTCATATAGCTGCTCATTTTTGTCGAACACATTTGTTCATCTACAGACAATCTCGCTAACTTGGAAACAGAACCAAATGTATCATTTAGGGAGTCAACAACCGGCCTAATAAGGTAGAGTCTATCACGTTTCGGATCGTCGCGTGGTAGGTTTTTTTCTTTGTCATTAAAATGTAGATATTGCCTTATTTTTTCGAACTGGTTTACCGTCATTTGCTGCTTTATAACGTCTACTGATCGGTCATTATTGCTTGACCAATAATCTCTGGTATTTGGTAAATTGAAATACGTCATGTAAAACATAACACCAATAAACTTTCGCAACTCCGAAATACTAAAGGAAAACTTTTCATCTAATCCAGCATACCGTAGAGTTTCTTCAACTAAAAGGTTTTCTAAGCTTTCTGGAAATAAATAGCTCCAAACTTGATAAGGAGTTACTAATGATTGAATATCATCACTGAGAGAGCTATCTCCCCGAAAATCTACTTCTTTACTATGAAATTGCAAATTACCTTGTTTCCAGATTGTTTTTTCAAATGCTGAAGATTTAGGATCTACTTTTATGTCTTGAAATTTTGATGGAAATAAATTGAATGTCGAAGAACTTGTCTGAAGCTCTAAAGAATGATCTAGGGAAGCAGAAGGTCCTGGTATAGATTCAGAATTTTCTTTAGAAACAGGAGAGTTAGAAATAACCAAATTAGAAATAACTAAATTTGTGGTAGCACATTTTGTAAGTGCAGGTGACCTAATTTTTTTTGAAGTAGAAATTGGAGTACTGGTTTTAGAAAGGTTTGAAGAAGAACATTTTGCAGTAACAGGAGACAGAACAGAGGTCGTGGACTTGTTATCATAAATTGGAGTACTGGTTTTAGAAAGGTTTGAAGAAGAACATTTTGCAGTAACAGGAGACAGAACAGAGGTCGTGGACTTGTTATCATCGTTCATTAGGGCAATAAACGAGTCATGAATTGAGTCATTCAACTCAAAACTTAGTTCGGTTTCTTCAGAATCGATATTATTATCAATGAGTAACACGTTTTTTGTTTTAGTGGAGCATATTTGTGGAATTTCCCTTTCATCATCACTGCTTTCATCAGTGCTGTCATAAGGAAAATCTTCACTGTTGCAAAGTACTTTGCATATTTCATCATCGGTCATTCTTGTTTTTCTTTGAGTAAAAGCGTTCATAGTTATGATTTATATGTAAATAGAATAACAAAAATTCTAAATAGATAAAAGCAACCTCACAATCAAATAATTGCACTGAATAAAATTAAATTATTTCCGTGGCAACCAAAGCAACCTCTCGTATCAAACGACTGAGAAAGAATAAAAAAAACCCAAGTAAGTGCACACAAGAAAAAAAAGCAACCTGTTCAAATGTTTGTGTTTTCAAATACAAACACAATGTACAAAAAAAAAAACAAAGGAATATTTGAAATTAGTGCGGAGTGCATAGTGTATCTTTTAAGATACAACCACTAAAAGTGATTTTGCAACTAAAGTTGGGGTCGCATTTGTTGAAAATTTTATTTATTATTAAAATACATATCACAGAAGGACATATTAATTTTTTGTCTAAATTAAAAATACTATTATTGTTAAAATGTGACTATAAAAATGGCTTTTTCTAAAAATATATGAATTTTAAAATTTTGAGTTTAACGTTATGTAAACCTAATAAGCTAAAAACAATTGATATAAGTATGATTCAATATGATAGAAAATATAGTTCTGAGTAGTTGCTTACAATATTTTTTTAATTTTGTAAAGAAATTAAGGAATTACACTGTTTTTTCTGGTTGTATCTTTAAAGATACATCATGCATTTAAGGGTTAATGTGTTAACCATTTAATCGAAAGAGACTCTCCGACTCAAAATTGTTGATATTCTATTAAGTTTACAAATGTCAATGTATTTCAATTTTTTTTAGAAATTCCGTAAACATAATTTGTTTCAGTATAGTTAATTGTAACAAAAAAAGAATATATTTTTCTGCTGACTACTATTTGGCATTTCCTATAAATACAGAATTGGCAACGTTTGTACTCGTATACAAATGGCTTACATTTTGCCTTTTGCTACCACTTTTATACTCTTACGACTGTATTTGGACCATCCAATGATCTCATGAATTGCAAAAATCGCTTTGTTTCCTTTTTGATATAATTGAATTGTTTATATTGTAAAACTACTTTTTATTTCGTTTTTCTTAAACAAAGTGGGTTTTTGTAGAATAATACAAGCCTACACAACTTAACTGATTCTATCGATAGTATCGATAATGTTCTTAAAAACTATCGAATGGGCGACAATCGATAGTTCAACAACTCTATCTATGCAAGTCATAGAGTGAGGCGAGCCTTTGCTGACGGAAGATATGATTTTTTGGTGCTGCAAGTTATGACTTTTTGAATGGAGTTCAATATGGTAATTCTACATCAGTTTCTATAAGTACATACATTGTCGAAGGTCTCCTTTTTGAGTATTGTAATTATGAGTTCTTCGGTTCAACGTTGTGGTAAGAGTTTGTTCGACCAGACTGTTTTAAAATGTTTATCATTTACTGTAGGCTAAGTAAAAAAAATCTTGAGGGTTGTTGTTGGACTCGACAGATTTATTTGATTTTAGTTTGGTGATTGCGGCAAGATGTGCATCCGATATTTCCGCTGTGGTCAAGCGTTCGTGCTTTTCATCACTATTGCTGTTTGATTGCATTGCGAAATGCGCATTGTATTTACGTAGTTGTTGTTCTGTAGAATTTAAGCTAATTCACTGTGAATCGAAAGGGTATAATTATGTGTTACTGAATATACTGAACAACTTCCTTGTATTTGTTCCGAAAGGCGTTACATCCTGCAGCAGCTACTGCTTCCTCAAGGTGTTTGAATATGTATTTCCTCTTATCTATACTGCATGAGCGTTTTACCTCCCGGTTCAAGTTGGTATACTGCAGTTTAAGATCTCAAAGATGGCGCAGAGACCCATTTTCACTTTTTTGGAGTATTATACGAAATCTCCCAATGCATACGGTCTCAGCACTTCTCAAATATTCTAATAAGTATTCTTGAAAAGTATCAGAGTCAATATTGAAATATACATCAGCCTTCAGCATAACGTACTCACATATTTTCAAATGATCGTCCTACAAGCCGGCCACACAGGCTGACACTGTATTGTATGATTATCTCCCATCATGGCCATGAGTAAACGAATAAACATTTTACAGGAAGTACCCGTGCAATGGATTAAAGTAATGTATGGGGAAAATATCTACCCACAGAGAATAGATTTGTTGCCATAGCCGAATTTGTTTGCCAACCAAACGATAAACATAGCATGCACTGTCAAACTGACATTAGTAGAAATGAATATTATTTGATGCACTGCGATATTCAGTTGATGGAACTGAAAGTATCGGTGGCGAAAATGTATCGGCAATCATAAATGATTTTTAGATTGAAATTTCTGCAAATAATAGCATGTTAACCAAATTCTCTGATAGCAGATTATAAACTAATATTAACAAGATGGGCAGTAAATTAACTTTATTGATGGAGTAATTTTTAAGTTATTTGAACGACGTAAGCTTAGTTGGTTAAAACTTGGTGAGCTACCGATTAAGATTTTTATGTTTGTTGTAATCAACGTGCAGTTTACAAATGTGAACTGATCTCGATATTATTATAGGTATTGAAAATGGGTAGAGTCACAACTTCGAATCTAAGCGATCATGTACGAGCGTTTTACTATAATCGGATATCAATTATTCCAATTACCTCCCGATTTGCTATCTAACCAATTTAAGAGTGAACTAATTTTTTTCAAATATGATGAAAAATATTTGAAAAAAATTAGTTTTAAAAAAATTCTAATTTTCAATTGATGTTGTCTGAATTAAAAAAAGTCTTCCTAATTATAAGTATAAATAGAGGTTCTGATAGCCAATTTTTTAAAATGATGTGTTTTGAGTTTTGTCTTTAAAATATCTCAATTTCAAGTATCATTCCTAAAGTACACGTTAACATGTTAAAACTTATCCCTTCCATTATGGATTTCAAAATCTGCTCATTTACATATAAATTTGGAAATTCTGTTTTTGCAGTTAAAGAAGTCGAACACCGTCCACATTTTGTGCCAATATGGCTCGCTAAACGTTTCCGCAATAATTGTTTATGTCGAAAAATTTGTTTGAATTCATTGACATCAACAATTTGAAATGTAAACAAAATCCCTTTTACTTGTGTATTTTTTGTTGTTTTTCAATTCTCTTCAGTAAAAATATCCATATGCAGTTGTTTGCTTATTTATTCGACTAAAATGTTTTAAAGTGTTTTAGTCACTTTTTGTTTGGCCAAATCCATTCCATTTCGGGCAATTATTCATTCATACGAATGACTACATAAACATACATTCACACACACACATCCAAATGTTCGTTGTTATTTTCCCCGATATTTTCACGTACACACATACATACATATTTCTGTATATATGCAAGTAAATGGCAATTTTTCGTTTTTTTGTCATTTATATTTTGCAAATATTCATTTGTTCGTCAATTTTGGGTACAGAAAAAAAATAAATAGGAGAGAAATTGAAACGAGACTCAGTTTTTTTTTGCAGCACGATTCCGACGATGCGAATTTTATATGCATCAGCGACCATTCCGTTAATAGGCTTTTGTTTATTTTAATCGCAAAGTGGCGAAATTTATTGAAAATTGATTTAAAAATCATTTACGCTAAAAGTGTATGATTGTAATCTGTTAATCCTTAAATATTTATGCTTGACTTTTTTCACTCCACTCAAAGCGAGTAATACAATGTATGTGTATGGGAGCATCGTTGTTTGCAAATGCCGACCGCATTCCACAAACTGGACAAGCTAGTTTAACGTTCGAAGGAGGACCAGTCGAAATTTCATAGTACTCATGTCAGTGGACTTGACAAATTCTGCGACAAAGGCAAGATGCAATTTATGTAGATCCTTATATAAAAATAATGATGACAATAAATGATAGTGTTTAAACCGATCGACACAGAATCATTATCCTAGTCGATATGGCTGTGCTTGTTAATCGGTCCATTACGAAAGGGTCGCAGGTACGAACTAGTCGCTCTTCAAGCAACATATAAGCTGTGATGTTCATCAAATTCTACTATCTTTTACGATGGACATGGATGGTTTGTCCCTTTCAAATGTGTCCCCTTTAGACAAAAGACAATTTTGACAGTGATCTTTCAATCCTGCAACCACCTTTTATATGCTATTTATGGCACGGCCATTAGCTTGTTGAGCGATGAGGATTTTACCTCCTCATTGCCCAAAAGCTGGTGAAGGCATATTAGTCGCGTTTTATTAGACATGTAAAAAAGGCCAAAGCCACACACAGAGCAAAAAATCAGTTGGAAACCGGTCTGAATTGCAAAAATTCGGTTAGATAAACCGAATATCTGTTGCAATAACCAACTTTTCATAGCTTTGTAGTTAACATGGTTCGTGATATCATATGATTGTAGCTATAGGATGATCCATCTAGAGGTATTTTTTCAGAACAAAAAAAAATATAAAAGTTCAAATCAAGTGTGGAAACTTTATTGGTAATTTGAAACAACATTTTATGGCATTTATTTTTTTTTTATTTTTTACGAGGGTCCAATTTCTGATGACTCGTTCCAGCAATTCGACCGGTATGGAGATAATGACACCCGTAATGTTGGCTTCCAAAACCTGAATCGTAGCTGGTTTGATAGCATAGATTTCGGATTATACGTAACCCTAAAGAAAAATGTCTAATGGTGTGATATCACTCGATCACCTCACCGAAACGTGAAATTGGCTGTGTTTCGAAATGACCTCTCAATAGATCCATTGTTTGAGCAGCTGTGTGGCAAGTGGCACCGTCCTGTTGAAACCAAGTGTCGTCAAGATTACGGGCTTCAATTTCAGGTAGCATAAAGACCGATATCATGGCGCGATAGCGAGCACCATTTACGGTTACGTTCCGGCCATCATCATTTTTGAAAAAATATGCACCGATGATTCCACCAGCTTATAAACCGAACCAAACCGTGGTTTTCTCTAGGTATAATGGCACCTCTTGACCCTCTTTTTGTTGCTATTCAGCTTAAATGCGGCAATTTTGTTTATTGACGTTGCCGTTGAGCCAGTAATGGACCTCATCACTGAACAAAATTTTGGTCGAAAACCGCGGATCTTCCTGTTTCTCACCTTTTATATGCTATTTATGGCACGGCCATTAGCTTGTTGAGCGATGAGGATTTTACCTCCTCATTGCCCAAAAGCTGGTGAAGGCATATTAGTCGCGTTTTATTAGACATGTAAAAAAGGCCAAAGCCACACACAGAGCAAAAAATCAGTTGGAAACCGGTCTGAACTGCAAAAATTCGGTTAGATAAACCGAATATCTGTTGCAATAACCAACTTTTCATAGCTTTGTAGTTAACATGGTTCGTGATATCATATGATTGTAGCTATAGGATGATCCATCTAGAGGTATTTTTTCAGAACAAAAAAAAATATAAAAGTTCAAATCAAGTGTGGAAACTTTATTGGTAATTTGAAATAACATTTTATGGCATTTATTTTTTTTTTATTTTTTACGAGGGTCCAATTTCTGATGACTCGTTCCAGCAATTCGACCGGTATGGAGATAATGACACCCGTAATGTTGGCTTCCAAAACCTGAATCGTAGCTGGTTTGATAGCATAGATTTCGGACTATACGTAACCCTAAAGAAAAATGTCTAATGGTGTGATATCACTCGATCACCTCACCGAAACGTGAAATTGGCTGTGTTTCGAAATGACCTCTCAATAGATCCATTGTTTGAGCAGCTGTGTGGCAAGTGGCACCGTCCTGTTGAAACCAAGTGTCGTCAAGATTACGGGCTTCAATTTCAGGTAGCATAAAGACCGATATCATGGCGCGATAGCGAGCACCATTTACGGTTACGTTCCGGCCATCATCATTTTTGAAAAAATATGCACCGATGATTCCACCAGCTTATAAACCGAACCAAACCGTGGTTTTCTCTAGGTATAATGGCACCTCTTGACCCTCTTTTTGTTGCTATTCAGCTTAAATGCGGCAATTTTGTTTATTGACGTTGCCGTTGAGCCAGTAATGGACCTCATCACTGAACAAAATTTTGGTCGAAAACCGCGGATCTTCCTGTTTCTCACCGTATACAGTACACCGTATACACCGTATACCATAATACAGTTGGCAACATTTGAAGGAAATTATTTTCACATTGAACAGGGATTAACCGGCTTAAGACCTCTTGCTGCTATATTTAAATAGAAGACAAGTTTTTTACAAAATGGCGAAGTGACATTGCTTTTCGTGGCTTCACACTGATTTTATCATGATTTCGGGTCCGTGACAACCCTCTTCAGAAAGCTTTGCTGCAATTGTTGAAAATAAAACCGAACTCTATAAGGCCAGGCTCTCACTAAACGAATGAGAACTACTGTTGTAAACCTTACTTTTCAAGTTTTCTTCACACAATTGCCCACGAATAAAAAACAACTCACTCTTGCCACCTCGAAAGAGACCCCACATCTCCACATTTTCAGAAAATAAATGCCATAAAATGTCTTTTTAAATTACCAATAAAGATTCCACACTTGATTTGAATTTTTATATATTTTTTGTTCTGAAAAAATACCTCTAGATGGACCATCCATTACAACCATATCATGTTATGCACAGCCAAAAACACTGTTATACAAACCGAATTTAACTTTTGGTTGCAGCAACTGGCGGTTATGGCAACCAACCAATTATGATTTAGATGTGCTTTAGTGCCAATAATCGGTGGTGACAACAGAGAAGTTCTTTGTAGTGACCAAACCCTTTTTAGTTGGCTTTTGTAACATAATACCAGTACTTGTTATTTGAACATCAGCAAATAAACCCTATACTATTTTATCGCTTCTAGTTACCTAGTTCTAGTTACAAAACCGTTGTTGTCGACGAAAGCCTATTTCGAAGTCCTTAAAAAATACGAGTATATGAAAAAAATGATCAGTCTATTTAAGTTACTTCACTAGACTGTGAAAGCTTCTGATACTGATCATAAAAATGTACGAACTATAATTAAAAAAATATTTTCAGAATATAGAAAATGGCTTAATTTTAATTTAATGACATTACTCAGACTTAATCAGATAGACCTCCATAGATAAACCTCCTTATTATTCAAAACAACAACCAGTTTTTGTTTACCTTAATTAATTATTTTCAGATTGGTGCATCACTGCAACTGGTCAGTGCAATAATTTGTATCAGTTCCACGCAAAAATTAAAAATAGCATTTATATAAATTGTGGACTGCCGTGGTGTGCCGTAGTTAGCATGCACGGCTTTTACACAAACTCAAGCCCGGGGAAGCTAACAATATTTTAGCGGTGGGTTTCTTTCTGGTTAATGACACACCAATTTCGACCATCATTATCACACAATTATTGGTGTTACATTCGTTAACTTTTTATACGATCAGCACATGCCTCTGCTATCTGCAATAAGCCGCTAAGTCCAAACAAGACGAACGACTGCCGAAAGCACTTGGTGCACTGACAAAAAACCTTGTTTAACTCCTATATGTCGTCTACTGATGAACTATGAAGCGCCACTGTGGACACCGAATGTGAGGGAGATGCAAGTTTAGACCAGCCAGAACTCCACCTTGAGAGGACCACCTCCTCCGAGCACCATCTGGACGAGTAGATAAAGATATGCCCATGCGTAGACATAACTACATGTTGTCGAAGCAACTGTACCTGTTGGGATGTTATAGAAGGGAACCTCACAATCACCACCTAACGGATGTACATCCCCCACCCACGCTTGACAAGAGCGATCTTTTTAACCTAGAGGAGAGGTCCATGGATACAAGCGGAAACCTCTAGATCAAAGCGCCTATCACGCAAGTCGGACCGGTATTCACAATGATGCAATCGCAGAAAACGCCAACAATTTCAGAGTGAATTGCGTGCTTTGAGACAATCCTCCAAAGACAGCGTAGGATGATGAAAGGAGGAGTGGTATTGGCTTAGTGGAGATCTAGCTGATGTGGTATACTACACCTATACACACATCACTCCTAATCGAAAAGGGACCTTTCTAAGCCGTCAGCACGAAAGAGACATGACGGCAACAACGGACAAACATAGCCACACGATTAGCCTTTACAGCGTCTTATAAGAGTTATCATCCTGAAGAAACAAATAAATCGATTACACAGCACGCGCGTCTTTTGGAGCCGCATTTAGACTTATTCACTTACAATACTCGTATACTCGTATTGTTCGTCCCGACTTGCTTAATAAATGAATGACTTTCATCTAACGCGTGCTGTCCCCAGTTCGTAATCCGCATGGTTTTAATGCCTTCCTCCAGAGTATTCCGATAATTGCCTTTTAATTGTCCAGCTTTTTGGATTACACTAGGAGAACTGATTGCAAACTTTTAACAGTAACAACCATGCAATGGGCATTCCTTACGTTCTTGGCGGATGACTTTCGAATTCACCCTCGTAAGGTTAGTGCCACAATTCTAGCTTGGCTATTTACACAAGGACTACAAAGAGGTACTGCGGAATTGTGTAGGTATTTGTTGTTGGTATTGTAGCTGCTGGCTTTGGCCTCAGTCAGCCATGTCAGGGACTCAAGGAAACTGCCTTCTACCTATGAGGAATCCATTTTAATTTCCGTTTCCATTTGACAAAATACTTTTATATGCAAATTTTTGTATCCCTTTACATGTTGGAACATAATTTATGTGGTTATTGTCAGTTGTAAACACAATGACACACAGACACACATACAGAACATACCCTCTCACACAAGGACATACTGCCCATAGACACAAATGCAAAAAAGAGGAAAAAACAAAAACCACCGGCTTTAGGTTTATAACCTCCTCTGCCTTTCCATTCTGCAGCTGGCATTCTTACACTGGCACACGCACACAAAAGTACCTACACCAACATTTGTTTCATATTTGTTGTAATTTTTATTAACTTTAATGTCTCGATTTAAATTCCTGAATGATATCATTTAATTTCCCTGAGAAGAGCAACAAACACACAAAACTGAGCTATCCGAGCGAAATACTGTCGAAGGAATCGTTCGTTCCTCGCCCCACATTCGAGGACGACGACAAAATTCAAAATTTATTTATTGGTATATATGTCTGTATGTGTGTACTCGTGTGAGTGTGCGTGTGTGTGTACCGTGTACAACATAAAATTTAAACGGAAAATAGAAAACTCTTCCCCCGCCCTCCCAACTACCACCTAAATATGCATACATTGTTTGTACTTATATTTGCCCAAAACACATGTGTAGGTGTATTTCTCTCTCTCTATATCTGTGTGTGCGTGTATACATTTGTAGAGTTCATACGTAAACAAAATAAGAAAATATTTGCGTACGAAAGTGCTTGACTTTCCTCTTTATTTTCGTAAGGTTAGCATCAATTTTTAAGTTTCTGATATCTGCAGATCTGACGAAAAAATCTTTCTAAAGTCAAGCGAGCGTATTGTCCCCAGACATTATGTCGTGCGCGCTCCTTCTGGGGCGGCAGGGCGTTCCTTTGCATTTCGATTTGGAATATTCTGCTCCGAGCCGAGGCTCAAATATGTAAATAGAGTGTTTTGCATGGGATTGTGCTAGTGTATCGGCATCTACCAAAGTAAAAACACTACATGTTCCTAATACCTACGAGATAATTGTAGGTATGTGTGCGAGTATAAGTATATTTTTTTATTTCATATGTATGCAATGAGGCACAACAACAAAAACTATGTACAGTGAAGCCTCTCAACAAAGCGTTCGAGTTTTACTTTATTCAAAAAGTGATAGCTTGTCACGCTACGGCCAGCTCCCATTTGGGACTGTCATAGCCAATCGAGTCGGTACTAGCTTGTAGATCACAGGGTCATAGCTAGGGATCGGAATTCTATGCAAAAGTGCAGTAAGTGTAAGTAACTATAACTGCAATAGAATACCATTGCTTTCTTAGTGCATATTTTAAAATCAATGCATATTTTGATAGCAAATGCATGATTTTTGTCTATTTTGTTTTAAAAAAGCTTAAAATACTTATTTTGCTAAAAATGCCATCGTTTATGCATACCGCACTTGTTCGACATAAGGGTTTATGTAAAAATGTACAAAAGTTAAGAGCATAGTTTTTTTGTGCATATACGAGGGTATATCAATAACTCCGTAACTTTCCCAACTTTCCTTGTAGTTATACTGATCCCATCAAGTATCTTCTGCTTTTAGACTACTGTCTAATTTTGCGAGAGTTCCGTCATTTAATTTGTGTTTTACAGCTCTTCAACCTCGGATTTGTTTAAAATGGAAAAACTAATCTCGCATGCTCGTTAAACATTAATTTTGCCGAAACAAACCGCCAAACAACCCAAGAAAAAGATTGATAACTACTATGAGGATTCTACACCATCGATTTTAATGGTAAAAAAGTGGTTTACTGACTTTTGTTGTGGTCGCACAATTACAAATGACGCAGAACGTTGTAGACAAAAAGGTCTAGACTCACACACCCGAAAATGTCGGAAAAATCCTCGTGAGATTGTTGATGCCATACGCATTTTATATGGCAGTGTTGTTTCGATTTTACATGATCGGTTGGATTTAAGAAATCTGTCTGCAAGATGTCTGCCGCGCTCGCTCTCAACTCACCAGAAACGTAAGTATGTGACAACTTCAAAGGATTGTTTGGGGTTGTTTAACCGCAAATCGAATGAGTTTTTGCGAAACATGGATCCATTGCAACACTCCGAAGAACATGCAGCAGTCTAAACAATGGGTTTCTACGGCTCCGCTGAGGGCCAAGGTGACTTTGTCGGCCAATATGGCGATTGCAACAGTTTTTGGGATGCACGCTGTAAGATAGTCCTCATGGAATATCTTCAAAAGAAAAAAACAATAAACGGCAAATATAATGCCAGCTTATTGGACCGATTTAACTAGTATTTAAAAAAAATAGCGACTTCATAAGGTCAAGAAAAATATTATTTTTCATCAAGATAATGCACGGTGCACACGTGTGCAGTCCCAAAATTACATGAATTGGTACCTCATCCTACATATTTACTCCGGATTTAGCCCCCATCGACTACTTCATATTTCCAAACCTAAAGAAATGGTTTTGTGGAGAGATATTTAGCTCTAACTATACAATTATTGATCAAACAAATGCCTATTTTATGGACCTCGAAAATTCATATTTAGCTATAAGGAGATTATGTTGAAAATTAATTTTTTTTAATTTTTTTTGCAATAAAAATGTGTTTTATTTGAAAAGGGATGGAATAATTGATATGCCCTTGTATTTTAGATTCTATGCAAACTTTGATAATCCTTTGAGTTTATATTTTTAACTTAACTGCATATTTTTTTATATGAATATTTTCTAATGATTGGATTTTATAATGCATATAATTCCGATGCCTATTACGGCTTTTTACATCTACTTTTGAAAAGCCAATCATGGTTGATTTTCGGGTGGTTATCAATACATAATTGACGTCGTGGAGAAATTAAATTTTTTTGAGATCTCGTAGGAAAAACTTTGTTGAAAATATGTTTGCATGCAATAATATGTACATATGTTTGAAACAGGCTACAAACATATTTGTTTGCATTTCAGCATAAAAGGTTTTTACAAACATATCATATGCTTAGGACAATATTCAAGAGTACTGAAGTATCATATGTGTGTGAAATAACTATTTTTAAGTATGTTTGAACGGTTTTTATGCATTACAATAAATAGACCTTGGACTTTTGCATATTTTTCAATTTTTTGCATTAAAGTATTTTAATAAAATGCATATGCAAAAAAACATGCAAAAGCAGAAATACAAAAGAACCATATTTGATCCAGATGTAAATAATTTTTTTAATACTATTAATTATAATCAGATTTAAATGGAGCATTATATACTAAATACATAATATGTTGAAACGGAACTGCTTTTTTGCTTGAAAGCAACTACCAATTGTTAAAACCACGCCCATCTTTATGAATAATCGTTCGCAATGAAATTTTATCCAGTCACTTTTCTTTAGTAAGAATTTAAAAAAATAGTTTTATACTTTATTTAAACTTTTTCTTCCACAAAATGGAAATATTTGGATTGTTCTGTATTGTTAACTGAAATTGGGTACCCTAATAAGAGAACGTGCTAATTTGTGAGGTTCCACTGTACCTGTCTGTAATCCGGCAGTGCACTTGTGTCATACATATTCCACTCCGACCGAGCTGCTATGATTTATGGCTCCGAAACTCGGTACCTGGTAACTTATACACATTTTATGGCATGTAGACGAAAAAATGCTTGGGAATCATTAAACTTGATTAAGTTCAACATTATTGTCATAAATAAGATACAAGTGAAAATTGGGCCAATTTTAGACGGGCCGCCTCAAACATATATATTCGTCATCTTGGTTCACTTTTCTTGGCTGCACTCAAAAAAGAAGATGTGTGCCACTGACTTTCACTTGCAATATCGGATATATGAACAAATATTTATGAGCAAGATAATTCGAACGTGAAAGAAGGCACGATAACGAAGAGGTGAGCAGAAGGTCACCAATAATGTTAAGTTTATTTGTATTCTAAGTTACTGGTAACATGGCATCTGCTTGCGCGACTACTCACATTTCATTGCCATGTATGGACAGTTCATGCGAACGTGATGTTTCTGTTCACCGAGAGTGGGCTATGTTGTTTAGCCCCTTGTACATCCCAATATAGCATCGATTGGCTAGAACGATTCTTCATTTTATTTCCAGACAGACGTTACTTTATTTGTTGATAACTCATCCGATAAAGGCGAACTCGTCAACCAACTCCACATTGCAGCTGCCTACATTTACCCTGCCCTAAAGATGAGAATGTTTGTAGATGCAACATCTGCAGCTCTGTTTTATCCTCATTCCAATCGACCTATTCCAGCTTTGCCGGCGTCTTTTCTACGATAGCAAAAGGTTCTTCCCATGATGTCTATGTTATCCGCATACGTGAGGAGCATGCTCAGAGATGGTATTCTAATGCCTCCTTTGTTCAACTCTGTGCCAGAGTCGTTAACATAGTGCAGACACATACTCACTTTGACTGAGGCCTTTCTTTGTATCGAACGGTTGGAAGAGATCGTTTACTATTTTAACTGTGATTTTATGTCATTCAACGTTGCCTTCTCATTCTAGCTTTGCGGGTCTGAGCTTTGTAGAGTGGGTTCGAACACTACGATTGCATTAGGCTGTCAAAGGCGGCTTTATAATCGAAAAATATATGGTATTTGTTTTTTCAAGGCTTTTCTAGAAGTTGGCGAATAGTAAAGATCTGGTTAGTTGTAGATTTATTAGGTCTAAAGCCATCCTGATACGGTGAGAAACTTTTAAGCACGGAGACTCCAATTAACACTGCTCCATAATTATGCAAATGAGTTTTTACGAGATTTTATTTAACCACATCTAACTATGTTTCAAAAGATCTTCCAAAAATGTGAATCAATCGAAACGGAATTGGCTGCGATCCTCGTTCATGTTCCTCCTTAAACCCCAACAGTTCAATGTGGTACTCATGAAAATTCACCAAAAGGCAGTTAAATTCTTCTATACAGTTTCAGAAAAAAAGGCCTCTGTCTGTTTCTGTTTACATTTTTAAAAGATCCCTGACGGCTAAGATCTGACCTTGTTCTATGGCTAAGTTTCTGACCCATTCTTCATGTGTTAATGTGAAGACCTTGATTATTAGGGCTTGATACAATACAATACGAATTTTGTTTAAGCTTGTCATTCCTTTTTAGTTCCTACGTTATTATTTGGTAACTCTTAGTCGGAGCACAGCATTAGCTACGGAAATCTTAAGATTCTGTAGGGTATTGACTTTGTATTTACTGCACTAGGGTTACATAGCCGAGGTAAAAAGTCGACATTCGCCTTTTTTAAAAAAAAATATGCACATTGAACAGGGACTAACCGGCTCAAGACCTCTTGCTTCTATATTTAAATAGAAAACAAGTTTTTAACAAAATGGCAAAGTGACATTGATTTTCGTGGCTGCACACTACTTTTATCATGATTTCGGGTCCGTGACAACCCTCTTCAGAAAGCCTTGCTGCCATTTTTGAAAGTAAAACCGAACTCTATAAGGCCAGGCTCTCCCCAAACGTATGAGAACTACTGTTGTAAACCTTACTTTTCAAGTTTTCTTCACACGATGTGGAGTCTCTTTAGATGCGGCAAGAGTGAGTTGTATTTTCGTGGGCAATTGTGTGAAGAAAACTTGAATTTTTTGATCAATCTTTAGGTTTGGAAATAGTCACTGGGGGCTAAATCCCGAGAATATGGAGGATGAGGTACCAATTCGTTACCCAATTCATGCAATTCCGCCATTTAGACTGCACACGTGGGCACCCGTGCATTATCATGATGAACATGGTAAGCGATGTGGATTATCCCGCGTACATCCCAAAAAAACTGTTGCCGTCACCTTATTGGCCGACAAAGTCACCTTGGCCTTCTTCTGAGCCGGTTCATCAGGATAAACACATTGTTTAGACTGCTGCTTATCGCAGAACTGTTGTACGGGTTCAATGTTTCAACCACAGTTACAAAACGCAGCAAAAGTCATCTGAATTCCGGTAAACAACTCCAAACAATCCTTTGAAGTTGTCACACGATTACGTTTATGGTGAGTTGAGAGCAAACGCGGCACACATCTTGCACACTGCTTTCCTAACCCCAACTGATCATGTAAAATCGAAACCACACTGCCGTATGAAATGCGTATGGCATCAACAAACTCACGCACTTTTACTCTTCGATCAGCCATATCGTGGATTTTTTCGACATTCAGGTGTATGAACCTCAATTTGCCGTCCAGAACGTTCAAAGTTTTTGTACTTGTGCGACCACAACGAAAGTCCGTAAACCACTTTTGTACCAGTGAAATCTATGGTGCAGAGTCCCCATAGAGTATATCAAGCTTATTAATGGTTTGATTGATGATTTTTTATTCAAAAAAAAAAAAATAATAATTAATGAAAATCTTGACGTTTAGGTGTGGTTCACATTCAACATCGGCCCTTAAAATTTAACCACTCGTTAAATAGGCGAAATCGGCGCAAAATGACCTCTTTAAGGGATGAAAGAACAAATCATAAATTTTTCTGGAAGGGAAACGGTTAAAATGGGGTCTATTAATACCTCAAAAAATTGGCTGGACGTTTCGGCTATTGTGATTAAAATATAATTGAACACACATACGAGTATGTATGTATGCCAGTAATTTAAGCAAACATTGCTACTAACAAAATATTTTTTTATTTTGAAGTGAAGCAAGAAGCCGCTGCGGCTGGCTCGAATAATTTCCAGCTGAGAGGCCCAGTTTTTGACCACTTTTTGCAAGACATCAATTGTGTCGAACTTATCTGCTTAGACAGGCGACTCCACAAAAAATAGTCCAGCGTTGTTAAACCAAAAAAGTTTCCTTCAATAAATTGATTGTTTCGTTGGCTGTATGCCATGTAGCGCCGTCTTGTTGGGTGGACCAATGATTCCATCTGTCCAAAAAACACATAAAACAGTGACTTACTGAGAAAGTAACGGCGTCTCAACAATGGCTTGTGGATTTTTACCAAATGCGACAATTATGGTTATTACTCGTAACGTACCCATTCAACCAAAAGTGAGCTTCATCGCTGAACAAAATTTTCTCGTAAAAATCAGGATCGGTGGCCATCTCGTTTTGGACCCATTCGGCATGATTTGTAGACGTTCTTCCGGAGTAAATCTACTCATTATGAAAAGGCAAACCAAAGTGAACATAAATCAAGCGACAGCTGTCAAAAAGACTAACTCCGAAAACAGTGTGTCCCGATTGAAAACCACACGTCTAAAAAAAACCCTTTACCGTCCCTCTGCAACCACAGAACAAAAATGGTACTTGTCTTGGGCTCCTTCGGCCCATGTGTCCGTCCCTAATCTCAGCTAGAACTTTAAAATAATACTCTGTATTTTGCAAAATGTGATAATCGCCCGTTTTGACCATGCGGTACACATAAGCCATAAAGTCCAGCAATTATGCCATTTTCTGAGGTATCTCAGTATATATTGAACATTTCTCATATTTTCATTTAAATGCAGAAATAATAATATTGAATAAGAACTATTCGAAGGTACCATTGAAATAAAAATAAAGGATTTTTTTTTAATTTCATAAAATTTTTATGAAAAAATCGAAAACAAATTGCGCAAATCTCTTAATATCCCGAGCTTGAAAATATAAAACACGCATTTTAATAATTTTAATCGAATTACACATACTGACATGCATTTGACCATAACTACAAAATCGAGAATATTATCAAAGGATAATTCTATTTGTTTCTATTTGTATACTGATGGCTCCCATGTGAAGTCTCTGTAAAGTTGTACATATTTTATTTTGTGGGCAAATGTTTGAATAAAACTCGAAAAGTGAGACTAACAACTGCTCTTTTGTAACGTTAGGTGAGAGACTGTTCCCAAATAGTTTTCCCTTGAAGCAGCTTTTTAATTAAGGATCTGGAAATGAATCACCGTTTTAGGGATATTGCTTGATATTGCCTTGTACCATAAATAAATATATATTTAGGAAGAATTTAAGAAACCGGCTATTCGACACAAAGAAACGATTTTTCGGCGGTTTTTTAGTCTTTAAACCTAAACTGATCACCTTAATCCATACAACAGTAAAGGAAGTAGCTGGGTGTGTCAATATCACTTTCTTTAAATTTCCACCCAGGCACATGTAAATGAGTAATGAACCCATCCACAACTTATTATTT
The DNA here is from genome assembly GCA_963513945.1 of Hydrotaea diabolus. Lineage (NCBI taxonomy): Eukaryota > Metazoa > Arthropoda > Insecta > Diptera > Muscidae > Hydrotaea > Hydrotaea diabolus. The sequence goes on from OY740718.1 coordinate 42,008,725, forward strand.
AAACGAGTGCCCTTTAAAAAAATCGGTACAAAAATCCTTTGGCGGGAACAAACAGGGAAGGGAATCTTATGCTGTCTGAGTGTGTAATAGACAAGAAATACTTGCCATTATTGGAGTTACGACTGAAAGAGAACAAAACATTGCAAATGATTCTGTATAACAAATATTTGCAGTGAATCGAATTCCTATCATCTCAAACTGGGTAGCAAAGATCTCATTTGAATGTGGCGTATGACAGACATACGCTACCACTCAGTCGGAGCCATTATCCTTAAATGGAACAATCAAACTGTCTATTTTCAAGTTAATTTCATCTGCATCGGTGCATAAAATCGGGTATCGGTGTCCATGCAAGTATAAGCACAGCAATCGCACTGCAAAGGATGAACATGGCAAACAGTTTAAACATTCAACGAGAAACTTCATTTCACAGTTAGTTGATCAATAAAAAAACATCAAAAGATGATACGAGCCAACTTTGCCAAGTGCACGAACGAAGCAGGAGCACGGACGCAGTGGATGAAGTGAAAATGCTTAAACTTTTTATCGCTTGTTAATGACTATTTTATGGCAGCATATCAGCAGACAGCCACACATCTACCCAGCGGAGACTTTCTGTTCCTCCCCACCGCCCCCTCGCACACACCGACAATGAGCTAATCATGCGGTTTCATTACGGATGTGTGATATTAAGGAGTGCCAGAGTTCAAGAGTTGCAAATGGTACCTGAACCAACAGAGGGAGGGCGCAAATGACGCGTTCACAATTCGCCACAATCCGAGAAGGGGGGCTTTTTAGAAACATTAATGCTGGAGCTGGTGCCTGGCAACTCGCACTCGAACAATTCCGGGCCATATATCAAAAATCATTTTAAAACTAAAAACTAGATGCAGTTTAGCCTGTCATGCCAGTCATGACAGCTGTCAGAATTTCCATGAAAGCTATTAAAGCTCGTATGTGAGTGTGTGTATGGCTGTTCGTATGTACTCATGTGATACAATACAATTTTCGATAGAAAACGTACATCATACGAGTGACTACACCGCCGGAGCATTGTTATTGGAGCCACTTTACAGATTTAAATACGCCATCCATCCTACAGCACAGCAGTTGTATACGGCGAGGGTACCGTGTCTCACATCAACATTTTTTTAAATATAAACGTCGTTATGTTCGGCCGGGCAGAATCTTAAATGCCCTCCACAATGGATTTGATATTGAAGTGTCACAAAAAATAATTTTTATACTTATACATACGTATTTTTACTCCCTATAGATGCTTGTTTTGATCTGGAGGACCTTCCTTTTAGGTCCAGTTTAATATAGAAAGCCCAATATTCACACCATGTTTACTCGTACATATTTAGGTTATCTCAATAGAATTTATCTCATTAAAATACAAGACAACTAAAATTGACTGCTGTCAGAAATTGTCGAATATGATGACCTTCGTAACGTTATGAAGACACTTTAAGATTATATGTGAAGTTCTAGCAGACGATTTTTATAGCCATCTGTATTCTAATATAAAACAACCAAACACCAAACCAAAAGGAGATTTACCCGATGCATTTTATACTGATCAACTTACAATCACTGATCTGATTTTACCGAGCGATGTGTATCACTGTTATATATACTGATCTAGACATTGTTAAGTTCGGTGGACCGATACTGTTTACTATCACCATAAGGTACAATGTCACATTCACGTCCATTACAACGTTCTTAGAGAAATTTTAGCATAATCCGATTAAACACAGGGCTAGGTGATTGAAGTGTTACCGACTTGACGTTGGCAGTACTGGCAAACCAATATTTCCAGCAATATCAAATTCTCATGACCAATGACAGCTGCTTATACCGTTTACAAGCCACCACAAGTATTTGCATCTCAGTTTTATAGAACAAAAGTTATTGCGTTATATTTGGTCGAAAAATAAGCACCAGCTATTGCTCGTGAGCTGAGCCATATCAAAGTGATTTAAATGTTTGGGCTAAAGCTTACGACGGATATTCAAACGTTGGGTCGTAAACTATATGTTTGGGCCCCAGTAGAATTTAGAGAATTTAGAAAAACAAGGAGTTCCCCAGGGTGGAGTGATATCCCTGGCTCTGTTAAACCTTTACCTCCTGTACCACCAAACGGCGTTGAAAAGGTGTCGCACGCTGATGATTGCACAATTCTGGTGTCAGGACCTAAAGTGGAAGACATCTGCGAGGAAATAAACTATTGTCTCACTGACTTAGCACGTTTTTTTACTGCGAAGAATCTGAAAATATACGCCTCCAAATCATCAGCCACACTATTTACTGCGTGGGCCGCAGAGGTGCGTTTACAAAACACTAAACACGAACAGGACTTCAAAATAAAATATATTGTTGTTACAACAACAACGGATATTCCAAAATGAGATCAAGGTAAAGGTCTACAAGTTCTAAAGCATAACAAAGTTACATTTCAAAAGAGTTGCTACGCATGCACGAAATTAGCAAATTTCCAAACATTGTGTTATCTGATGATATGTTTGATGTTGCATAGAGTGTCCAAAATGGAAACCGAAAAACCGACATTCCACTTTTTTTGCCCGCTCCCGACAGTCGGTTTAACAAAAATAGCTAAATCCCGACATGTCACTTTACCCGGTTTTTTGCTGTCGGGTTTTTGGCTGTTGTTTGTAAAAGCAAAATTGATTATACTCGTACGCAACTACCAAAAATATTTAAGCTAGACCCACATTTAAGTGTATCGATCGTGTCAGGATCACCAGTTAATTAACGATATCTGCCTGCCGGTCTGCTGCCTACTTAGGGCTTGTTTTCAAACTTCAGGTAACAATTTTTGTCCGAACTTCATGATATTTGGCAAAGTAAGTTTTGTTTGGACAAAGGCAGATGCTGTTGACTTTTAAAAAATCAGTTAAAATTTAGATATAGCCCCTTCGTATATGTTAAACCGATTTTTTTGTCTTTCCTCCTAGAAGCCACATAGAACGTTTAATGGTAATGAATTTGGTGCAGCTTATTAGATCGATCGGCATAGCTAAAACTGGGTCCTACCGGTTTGCGTTTTGATATAGCCCCAGGACAAAGTTCTCTTCCGATACAATTACAATAACATACAACCGATCTATAACATTCATATTAATTATAGTTTCAATGAAATTTGATGTGGTATATAACGATAGACAATTAAACAATCTTGTTCCGATTTGAGTCATATAGGTTAAGTTTTCGATATAGTCTCCGTGGAAATTGTCTGGCTTCCCGTATACATGGATATATGGCCCATAAAATATTTCACAAAGCTAAAAATAAAATTATTTTTGCAGTTAAAACCTAAAGGCTAATGTCGGTTTTTTACTTTTAAAAAAACCCGACAGTCGGGTTTTTCAAAACACGCTTATGCAAAATGCTTGTTTTCTGAAAACTTCCGATTTTTTAGACCATCTAATTGAGCAGTTTATATGCTCTCTAACATATCTTGTTTAATTAACGCACTAATAAAAATTTGAGCCTACAAACGGCCATCCGAAGTCAATTACCAGCTTAATTAATAGAATGGGCAGCTGTGACCACCGATGGATGCTTTCCAATCGTTTTTTATCGATCCTGGTGACAAAATCAATGCAACTAATTATATGTAGGTTAACGTTTTGCAAGCTCCTTAAGATCCGTGGGTTAGCAAACAAGACTATGCATCTTCTCATAAAGCTCGTGTAAACTAAGAGACGTTGAAAATTTATGTTTCACACTTTATTTCGTCTAAGTAATGGCATATTTATTAGAGCTTACAATCTGGTAAGCTCTAATAAATATGCCAGTATGAATGAGCTGTAAGGGAATGGGCTAAAAGATCATATTCGTGAGGCATGCAACTTATTTTTAGCCGTTTGAATGCTATAGTCAAGGCCACATCGTGCTAAAATAAATGGATTCTAAGATTGTGATTATTTGCACAGAATTTGACATTTGAATCAATAAAAAATAATTTCACGCAAAAAATATGGTCCTTTGCATATTTACACTTCAATCGTCTCACCCTGTATAAGTATATAGCTTCAGAGTAGCAAGACGGGGAAGTACGTTCGTATTATATAAAATTTGGTGAATGTTTATATTTCCATGCAAATCACACTCTCGCTGTGAGGTCCAACCACTTTAGAAATCACGAATTAAATCTGAAATCGCTTTAATTAAGAACAGCGCGCTGGAAGAAATCTATATCTTATTCTGTTAAAATTGGCTGATATCGGACCTTATTATCATATATCCGCGACACAATGAACTTGTCCGTTTAAAGGTCCTGCCGCTCTGGACTTCACATTTTTATCTTTGTTTAATTCCATATATAAGCCGTAGGTCTTAGGTATAAAATCCAGTCCGACTGTCGACATTTTTAAAAGCAGCTACCCGAAAAGTATCACAATTAAGAGAAATACTGAAATCACTCTTAATGTAGTCTACGTTAAGGCCCGTACACTCTTACGCTGCTTTTTTCAAAGCTTCCGGTAGTCTTAAAACCACTGAAATATAAGTTTAAAATGCAATGATATGCATTGTCGAAAATTAACTCCCATAAATTTGTAGTGCGTTTTCGACGTCGCTGCCTAAGAAAACAAATCTACAGTGTGCCCAAACCTTTATGGCTTAATAATATATGTGACAGCGCATAGAGAAAGGGACCTAAGGGTAAAAAAATCAATTTTAATTTTTTTTTAAGTGGACAACATCTGAGCATCGAATGAGACCGATCCCATGCCCCAAAAGTGTTCCCTTCCAGAGATATGCGCGTTTTATGAATGTGCAGTCGACGATTCTAAGCGCAAATAGAAAGGGACCTAATCCTTAAAATGGCTCTCCTGAACAAACCTGGTTTTTAACCTTAGGTCCCTTTCTATTTTGCGCGTCACATATATATATTATTTTGAAATTATATATTATGGACTTAATAATTTATATATTTTAAAAACATATATTATGGGTATGGTGCCGTGGCCAAAAGAAAGCTACATTTTCACTGAAACTCCGTCTTTGCCTTCCAGGCATGAATTCTTTACTGTTAATCAAATTTTGGTCCAATTCTTTGAAGTGATGAAGTTTCATAGCATCCTTTGAACATATGCGCTTTGGTCGATGAAGAATGTCACATGAGTCACTGTAAGCTCCAGCCATGAAGGCTTTGTGTGACTGCTGCGGAAATGAGTTGACAAATTTAACACTTGAAAACATTTTCTAAAATATTTATTTCCATATGAGATCCCACATTTTTACAACAATGAAATGCTAAAACGAAAGATGGCTTCTCTTTAATTGGGATTTGGTTTGGCACATAGAACTAATTTATATATATGTATATATAAACACATATGTATGTGTCCATCCCGAATCAGATGTGTGTGTGTGTACATACAATAGCATTAAATATTTACTCGTATACATAAACAATTGGGACTTTTTGTAAATTTCTATCGGTTGTGGCACATGTTTTTGCGCATGAACTTACAAGTTTGAATATCGTTTTTGCGATATTATGAAAAAAACCTCTTGTATTTTGATTTGACAGCAAGTGCTGCGTCTTTATTATATCAATTGAGTTCGTACAATTTCGATTCCATCATCAACAATTTTTCTTAAACTACGAAATGCACCTTAATTTGGAATTGGGAAAGATGGGTAAAAATATTGTGTGTTAATACAAATTGTTTTTTCTTAGTAATTATGTCTGAGTCAAAGACATAATTTCGAAATACGTTTACAAAAATTGAAGAGTATATCTGGAACAGGACGAAAGACAAATGTAAAAAGATTAAGAAAGATCGGCATTTGTTTTTATCGTATGTATTATCATATCAGTTTAAGGTTGGGTTTTATTGTAGCTCCCCATCCTACCCAACTTGTAGCTTTCTTTTTCGTAGATACAAACATGGTTATTATTAATCAAATTAACATAATACTATTATTTGCAATGATTACAGTTGTATTTTATGCGTATTATAGCTTGTGGGTAAATCTTTGAAATTTTTCTCATACTTAATTTTTTAATATAGGGTGGTTAAATTTTAAGGGCCGATGTTGAATGTAAACCACAAATAAACATCAAGTTTTTTCTGCATTTCATTTGATAGTTCTCAATTTCAGACTTATTCAATTTGAACCTTTGTAAGATAGACAAGCGAGCAGCGCGCTAAAGTTATTCAGGCTTATTATGAAAATGAAAATCAATTTTGAAAGAAAATCATCTTCAGTGATGAAGCACATTTTCACCTCAGTGGATTCGTCAATAAGCAGAATTGCCGCATTTGGGATAATGATAATCCAAGAGTGATTGTCGAAAAAACAATCACCCACAAAGAGTGACTGTTTGGTGCGGTTTGTAGGCTGGCGGCATCATCGAGCCGTATTTTTTCCAAAATGAAGCCGGTTGCTGTAAATGGTGTCCGCTGTCGTGAGAGGATAACAAACTTTTTATGGCCCGAATTGGAAGATATGGATGTGGACAATATGTGGTTTCAACAGGACGGTGCCTCTTTTGTGCGACAAATTCAATGGCCGTGTTATCTTACGTCGTATCGATGTTTATTGGCCGCCAAGATCATGTGATTTGACACCGTTGGACTTCTTTCTTTGGGGTTATTTAAAAGAAAAGGTGTACGTCGATAAGCCAGCAACAATTCATGAGCTAAAGGATGAGATAATTCGGCACATTAACGTCATAGAACCTCAATTATGCCTCAGCGTCATCGAAAATTTGGACAATTGGATTTAGGTGTGCCGACGAGGTCGCGGCGGCCATTTAGCCGATATTTCGTTCCATACATAATTGAACCATACCAATATTATCATAATAAAAAGAAATAAAAGAAAAAAAGCGATATTTTCAAAACGCTCCGGCCACTAGAGACTAGCCGCATGTTCGTCTACCGATGCATAAAACTGTTTGAGGAGACTGGAAATGTAAAAGACCGCCACCGGTCGGGCCACCCACGCTCTGTTCAAACACCGCATGTCATCAAAGTCGTTATCAAGAATTCACAGATATTGGCACCGAAAACAGAAAATTATGACCCGTGAGATGAATATCACGCAAAAGGCCATGAGTCGAGACATTAAAAAAGACTTGGGACTTGGTGCTTAAAAAAAGGATTGAAAAATGCAAACGTCTTTTGGTGAAGCACGCTGATAACTTGCACAGAAAAATTTTGTTCACCGATGAAAAATTTTTTACCGTTCAGGAAAAATTTAACAAGCAAAATGATAGAGTGTATGCGTGGTCATCTGAGGAAGCATCTGAACTGATTCCAAGGGTGGAAAAGGGTCATCACCCAGCTTCAGCCATGGTTTGGTAGGGTGCCTCTTACGATGGGGTCACTGACCTGCATTTCTGCGAACAAGGAGTCAAAACATCGGCCAAAGTTTACCAAGAAACCGTTTTGGAAGCTGTTGTGAAGCCTCTTAACAATTCCCTGTTCCAAAACCAGCCATGAACGTTCCAGCAGGCCTGGCTTCGAAACAATTTGCCAGCGTTTATTTCCTCTGAAAAATGGCCCTCAGGAGAGGACAGGGTTTGTCACAAAAGATACCCCAAAATTGGATCTCTTTTCAATTTTCCAATGGACGAGGTTCGTGCAGCTATTGACGATTGGCCAATGCGACTTAAGGCATGTGTGAAGGCAAAAGGCGGACATTTCGAATAAGTAGATTCTTTTTGAATATATTTTTGGATCAATGAATATATTAAAAAATATTTGGTCAAAAAATATTCAGTACTTTTTATTTTACAGCATAAACGTGTGTAACAGTATTTATGTCCCTACTTAGTAAATACTTATACATTATTAGAAAATTGTGTTTATCATCTCAATCATTTGTACAAATTGACAGAAATTCTTAAATAAAATTAGTCCTTTTCTTTTACTTCTGTAATAGATTTGTTAGTAGGAGTGCAACTGGCTTCATTATTTTTAACAATATGTTTAATACATTGATCGTATACTACAGGGTTTTCCATTAAGGACCTAACAATTTTATATATTAATAACACACAGAATATTAAAGATATAGAGTTAATTTTAAGTTACATCTTAAGAATGAAATTCGATTTCGGTCATATGACCACCACGAGCCCGCATGCAGCGATATATTCATTGCACCCAGTTTTCCACCACTCTTGCACACATTACGACCAGAATGTTGGCAATTTCGCTCGTCTTAAGTTGTTGGCTTGTCAACATTGAACAATGACTTGATTTGGCCCCATAAAAAGAAATCCAATGACGTTAAATCGCACTAAAGAGGTGGCCATTCGACCGGACCAGTTCTCGAGATAACACGTTCACCGAACTGGCCTGTCAGTACCATCTTTTTGAAACCACATATCGGCGATGTCAAGCTCATCCAATTCAGGCCTAAAATATGTTTCGAGCATGGCACGATAGCGCTTTCCATTGACGGTAACATGACGATTGTTTTCATCGATGAAAAAATACGGCCCAATCAGACCTTTGGCACGAAAACCACACCACACCGTCATATTTTGGGGATGTAATTGTGACTCTTAAAGCACATGTGGGCTTGTTGCTGTCTTTAAGTAATAACGCATATTTTGTTTATTGACAAAATCACTCAGCCAGAAATGAGCTTCATCGCTGAAAATGATTTTTCATTGAAATTCTGGATTTTCGTGAAACTTTGCCAGAGCCACCGACTTAGAATTTTGGTAGTTATTTTAAATGATTTCTAAACGTTGCTCGTAAGTGAACTTTCCATGATGAAAATATGGACTTCGACTAACGTTTTGACACTGTAAGATCATTAAAAATTTTGAGCGTACGTTGCCATAATACGAAATTGTTAAATATAAATCTTTATATATGTGACAGCGCATAGAGAAAGTGACCTAAGGGTAAAAAAAAATCAATTTTCACTTTACTTTTTTTGATGTGGACAACATCTGAGCATCGAATGAGACCGATCCCATGCCCCAAAAGTGTTCCCTCCCAGGGATGTGCGCGTTTTATGAAAGTGGTGGTACACCAAAGATACACGTATTTAAATCTTTAAAATGGCTCTCCTGAACAAAACTGGTTTTTACCCTTAGGCCCCTTTCTATTTCGCGCGTCACATATAGTTAATTGGGATAACATAGGATAAAACATACGTTTATTTTCATCTAACAATACTCGTATACGGTTTGCAGTTAGGTTAAAGATTTTTTTAATTTATTTGTTATTGGTTCTAAAATTATTTGGGAAAAGGAAGAATAGGAGACCGAGGGAATGGATAGGATAACTGTTACTAAGTTGTCATGAAATTAAATGTCTACCTTAGCATTTCCTTCTCTCTGCTTTCAAGGGGCCTGTAAAAGAGATACGTAATTACTAGTAAAAACAACCCTGCCACTGCCATCTAAGTGTTTCTTTAAGAGATTTAAGTCGCTATCAGATGTTTCATACCTTGTTACTTTATTTACATTTATTAATATGTTTGTTGTTGCTTTTTTATGTACCCCATGTTGTTGTGGGTATGTGATTTAGCTATTAAGTTTAATGGAATTCTTGTCAATGCTTCTTGTGAGGTTTGTTAGAGTGGCTATTATTTCAACTTGGTCCTCGCTGTCCACATTTCCTGTTATGAAATTTATGCCTATTTCTAAACCATCATCAGCCCACTCCTGTTTCTAAAATGTGGTGATTGATTGTCTGTTTTTAATTAGTAATCTAAAATGGATCTGCATATTGCCTACTCGTATCTGATAATTCTATATTTTTATTTATATATCCCCATTTTGTTTAAATAGTTACTTAGATTAATAAATAAACTATTCTATTATTATCCCTCGTTTTCAGCAAGATCATGTGTCTCTATAATTTAAGAGTACGTTACTTTTAGAGTAGGGGTCAAGAGTAGTACAAGTAGTAAAATTGTCATCGAAAAATAAATTTGTTATTTAGTAGATTCGTATTTTGTACTTCTTTCTTTCTCTTGATATGCGATTTGTAGTATCTACGTATATAGTTTGTATATTTTGTGTCTGTTAAAACGAAGTCTTTGTCTATTTTTGTAATTTTTCTAAATTTGAAGTGGTGCTTACCTTTTTTCTTCATTTACACATATTGGTCCTGTTTGAATATCTATATCATCTCTTTTTTATTTAACTTCTCTATTGTCCTTTCTCTAACTTCCTTTTGTCCAACGATACTTTTTTGCTTCGTATATAATATCTGTTAGGATCTTCCTGTAGTTGTGCACCAATTTATTCAGAATTTCACAGATTGTTTCATTGTCTATTAATACAGCGTTTGTTATCAGTGTTGGAACGACTTCTCAAAATGGTCATGATTTTGTCTTCACCGATTTTTTTTTGTGGAAATCGTCTTTCGGCTCTTTGAAAAGATTTGCTCATTTAATTTGCACTTTAATCGAATCGGGTACGTTATAATAAACACAACTCTAGATAATGCATCTGTATAATCGTTTAACAAACCTTTCTTTCATTTGATTTCATAATCATACTCCGTAACCGTAACTTTACGCAGAAAAAAAGTATGGTTGTGATGCCAATATTCGAAGAGGATAATACTATTGTTGGGTATATGGTTGTTCTACAACAATATTATGGTCCTCACAACAATAGTATGATTCGAATACAACCATACTATGATCCTCACAACAATAGTATGATTCACACATAACCATAGTATGATCCCCACAACCATAGTATGATTCACACTCAACCATACTATGATCTCCACAACCATAGTATGATCCTCACAACCATAGTATGATCCTCACAACCATAGTATGTTTCCTATACAACCAAAGTATGGTCCTCACAACCATAGTATGATTCACACGCAACCATGTTATGAACCCAACAACCATAGTATGCTCACACACAATTAAACTATGATCCCCAATATTATTTAATAGAATTTGTTTGAGTTGTCGACAATAGATTTGATCCCCAATATTATTTTTTAAAATTGGTTTAAGTTGTCAACAATAGATTTGAATTATAAAAATTATTCAAAAATACATTAAATTCAAAATATTAGGAGTGATTTATTTCACAGTAGAAAAAAAAGTTTAAATAAACGTAAGCGTTTTTATTAAAAATATTTCAGATAAACAAAGCCAAAACAGCTTGTTTAAAAAATTTTAATTTCGATAAAAAGGTACTGTTATTGCATTAGATCCGTACCAATAACATTTGTTCTAAAAAGCATATTTAAATGAAGAAAAGTTACAATCATACAGTATGATTGTCGTAATCATATCATTGTTAACATAAAACGCAAAACAAAATACTTTTGTCGTACTAACCATATTTATATTGTTGCTATAACTATATTTTCATTTTTAAAATGGCAATTATACTATTGTTACATTTCAACAATATTAATATTGCAGCAATTATACTATTGTCAAAAATAAATTCAGTTAACAATGCTATGGTGACGACGAACATACTTTTGTTGTGGAGAACATATTATTATAGCCGTGACCATGTAGTTACCATGTTTTTTCTCGGCGTGTTCTATCTTACTAATTTTGAGTTAGGTTTTTTTTTTGATATGGTCTGTTCCGATAATGCAATGCCTACCAGATAAATATGAGCTGCAGTAAGTATTTCGTGGCCGAAACCAACGTGAGCAACTATTTTCGATTGTACTGCAGTTATGCTCTGACTCCAACTCACATAACAAATGGGATAGTCATAGAGAATTATTACTTGCATCTGTTTGCAACATTAATTTTTCGTTAAAGTCGAGATAAGCTAAGACAATAGAATTCGTCAATAGCCAGTTAAAGTAATTGAAACTTTCATTGTATTCAGGATCTTTAATTTCAACGTTTGCATCTTTTCTTAAACATGTTGTCATGGGACGAGCAATTTTTGAATAATTCTTTATTAATTTCCAGCTGTATCCGGTTAGACAAAAAAAACTTCTGCACACAAATTATTTACTCAGGGTTAGGACATCTAAGAAACACGACAAAGCAAATTTGTTTCCCCTGTCATGAATTCGACTTTTTCCAACTGTATTTTTAGATTAACTTCCTGTAGTCGTTTCAAATCCTTCGAAAGTAAGTTCTGTTGTAATGATGTGCAGAAAATGATAATATCGTCCAAGTAAAATATACAGATTGTTTTATTAAATCACTTAGGGCATTATTTATTAGCTGCTTGAAGGTGGATGGAGCTGTTTTCAGCCCGAGTGGCATACGAAGGAATTCAGAGTGAACGCCTTTTTCACTAAACACTGTTGTTGACATGTGATTCTCTTGCAACTTGATTTGGTGGAATCCTTTTGCTTTGTCAAGCGTTGTGTAGTATTAACAACGCCCGAGTTTTTCTAATCTCTATTCGGAATCGGATATTTGTCATTAATTTTAACTTCGTCATTTTCCCTGGAAACGAATACAAGCCTATATAGCCTTTTTTCACTTGCATCCAGTTTTATTGGGATTGGATAGTTCCCAATAAAACTGGATGCAAGTGAAAAAAGGCATTCGCCTTATTCCTGGTGAGGAATAAGGCGACTGAGTGTGTCCAATTAAGTTATTGTCTAACTGTCTTTATCTCGTAAATTCATAAATGATACGTTACTTTCTTTAGTGTGAAATAAATATTTATATTTTCACATAACTGCAAAAAGTTTCTGTTTTTCTTCCTTGTTTAGATGGTTTGTATGGATTTCCAATAATACTGGTTTGTCTTGTTATTCATAGAAATTTTCAGTAGTTCTTTCGCCCGTGTTTTTAGTTTTAAGAACAACCCGTTTTAGTTAATCCCCATTAACACTGATTTCATAATATTCCTCTTCGTATTTCCTACAGTATTTCAATATTTCTATCGTTTAACATGGCTTGAGGATAAAACCCAATAAAGCAATACTTTTGTCGCACAAACCATATTTACACTGTTGCCACAACCATATTTTTAATTTTTAAATTACGCAATAATACTGTCGTTACATTTAAACAATATTATTATTGCCGCAATCATAATATTGTCAAAATAAAATTAAAAACACAATACTATGGTTGCGACTAATATACTTTTATTGCAGAGAACATATTACTGCCGGGAACATACAGTAACCATATTTTTTCTCTGCGTGTACGTGTGTCCCGGCATATATTGCAAAGTTTCGTTGAGATCGACTTCTCTTTGATTTGTTGAAAAATGTATTTCTTCGGTGTGACTTAAGCTCGTATGTTTCAACTTAATACTTAAGTTTAGGATTAGTATTAATTTTTATACTAATAAAGGAATGCGGTCTGATGAATTTGTCAACTTCGCTTTGCCTACATGACCCCAATTGCCTACGGCTATAACCGTATGTTATTATGTTAGGGTAACAGTAATTACTAGTTTTGCGGCGGCCCATGTGGTGTGATGGAAAAAGCGTTAGATTATCATGCCAGCTAACCCAGGTACAACCCCCGGAAAGATCATCTAAAAAGTTTTCAGCGGCGTGTTTCCACCTCGTAAATGCCGGCGACTTTATGAGTAAGAGATTTATCTCTTAGCCATGTAAAAACGTTGTTATAAAAAAACGATTAGTCCTTCGTAGCCGGCGTTAAACTGTAGGTCCCAGTGTGTGACTATAAGAATTGTATCTTGCATAGCTCACTGATTTGAGAAATTTGGTCAATTTTTTTAGTACAAGGCAATACGTAATAACCATTTACCAGTGATTGTTGACCTGGAGGAGTTAGGTACATATATCTTCAACAATTTCAATTACTGGACCAGTGATAAATCAACTTGTCATTACATCGGCTAATTATAAATAATTTCAAACATTTTGCTAAATTTCTTCCCCAATGTAAAAGGATTGAATTTTAAATTTCTTTGAAAATGAACGTTCCACAAGTAGAAGTATGACATTGGGTTTTCAACGTTATGACACTTTGATTTTCATCTTCATTCTGTCGCTTCCTCGCTTTCGCCGCCTCAAGTACAACAATTGTGTGAGTATATGTCACCTTCAGCGCTATTATCTCCGTAGCAAGGCATAGTTGGCAGACATCAGCGAATATTGATTATGCTATAATACTAGAGCTTATGTGTTTCAGAGACTAAACTTGTATTGCAATAAATACTACTGTCTATCCTAAATCCGTTTTCATGGTGTTTGGGAAAATTCTTGATATCCCGTTTTCCGACCTCAGTTCCAGGAAAGCTACATTTGGTTTATATATGTCTACTTAACTTCATCTTAATAAAGAGTGTCACAATTGCAAAATCTTTGCCAAAATCGTCCACCAGTCCACATTTTGTCCTAGCTGTTTTATCAGAAATACTCTAGCTGGTAGCCCTAGCATAGACCTCAAGAAGCCATTTTGCGGATACAAATACAATTTCACTTACACTCCTTGTGTAGGGTGTCTGCCAGATATCCTTATATTCTACTTCGCATACTTGGTAAGAGACACTTTGTGGTTGTTGACGCTTCTTTTGTTTCTGCTGGAAAGTGATGCCAAAGGTATTTATCACACAAAAGACAATGGCAACAGCAACAATAACCGGCAAACTTCAGCCTGCAAACATCGAAAGGGAAATTAAAGAACCGCGCCGAAAAGAGACCATGAGAAACATAACTCTTAAGCGATTCGCTTCAATTTACGAGAGCAGCGATTGGAATGATTTTCATTTACTCGAAACACGCCAGAAGATTTTGTCTTAAAATGATTATGTTTAAGGCACATCGTTTCGCGTACGTGGACGTGTGTGTAGTTGGGTTCTAGTTTTATGTTCCATTGTCCATTGTAAACTGCATGACGTACAAGCCACATTTATTTCTCATACGCAAGGAGAAGCGAAGAAAAATAATCGCACGTATACGCCATGATGGCCGCTTTGCACAACTTTCATTGCAGCAAAAACCATAAACTGCATGTGTTTATCACATACACACACCCACACATACACACCAGAAATTACGATTAATTCACTTGTACGTATGTGTGTGGAGCTACAAAAACGTACGAAATGATAAAAGAATACGAGCGAACGGGAAGAGGGCCGAGGACCGTAACGGTGGGCGCTTTTGCAAAAGGAGTTTTGTCCACAGGCACATTCATTTGCTCCGTATAAAATTTATTAACTTCACACAATTCTGCTGACATGTTGCAAAACGAACTGTGCGGCTGTGCTTCTATTCTCGTCTGCAACTCGAAACTTAAAATGTTGTTGCTTTCTCGCACAGCAACAGTGGATTTTGAGGACTTCTCGCACTGATGAAAGCAAGTGATTGCAATCTCTCATCCAGGGCGGACTTTTTGTAAATTTCCACATATTCTCAGTTTATGAAAAAGATAAAATATATTAACGTACGTTTATTTAATTTAGTGTTGCCCCTTTTAATAATATTACACTGTACTTATTCAAGCTTCTTCAATGATTTCTTATCCGTGCCTTTATGCCGAATCACATATTTAGGTTTGGAAATATAATAATAACTTCAAAAATTCCGTTAGAAAAGAAACATTCAGTTGCAATCACCAAATGTTTATAATCATAATGGATATTTAAATCGACATACCTTCAGATGATTAATATACACAGAGAAAAAATTAGTTGTTAATTGGTTGAAACTACAAAAATTCTGTTCCAAATAAGGAATTTCAGTTGCATTAACCAATTGTTTATAATCGTAATGGATATTCGAATCGAAAAACCGGAAGATGGTTAATATTATCATCGTATTGTATACACAACTAATTTATCAGAAGTACCAATGAAACGCGGAAAAGGTATTTTATTTGAGGTTGTGACAACCAATGGTTTGCAAACGTATTGTTGCTGTAACCAATTATTGGTAATGATTACTAAAATTATATAAGTATCATAAACAAAAACGGGTTGTTTAGAGTGAATTTTTGATTGGTTTGTAAAGGCGTTATTATAACACCGTTCAACACGCTTTTGCACACATGAAGAAGACCTATATATTCGGAATCTACGTCGAAAAATAAACTACCCGTGTGTCCCAGTTTTTCTAGATCAATTCGTATTTTCGCGAAAAATGTGAATATATATTTGGTTAAAAACCACTTATATAGACATATTTTGTATTAACATACAAGTCCATATCCATAATTTTTTTGCAAATATACGAATTGATGCAGAAAAAGTGGGATACACGTGTATTTTATTTTTTCCTCCTCTTTCAGAATATACTAATTTTTTTCATGTGTGCAACCAAAAGCTTAAATTTGTCATACAGTGTAATATAATAGTTCTATAATGACTTTACGCCAATCCATTTTATTAAACCAATTTATTCGGAAAAATGTCCCTATTTTTTTCACTTTCTGCCACGACATGACCCTCCCTTTGTTTAAGAGTAGCTTAAGTACAAACACTTTTTTGCCTCTTACGAATATTTTCAATTTCTTCGTTAAACAAGTGCGGTATGTGGATTATTAGATCCAAATGTCTTTTCTGGAAGTTCGGATACTTGGTACATTGCTTCGACACTTCAATTCCAATTACATAACACTACAGAGCTCCAACTAACATTCGGTTGCACTGACGGAATACTCGAGGTGCATGCAATCTCAATCATTCGGTTGGCAAACAAATTCGGTTGTGGCTGTCTTGTCTCTATGTATGATCATCGTATTGAACACATTACTAATTGATCGTTCATGTAATAAAACGCAGAAAAGGTATTTAGTGGCCACGACTAGTGGTCTTCTTCTCTTTTTCCTCGAATTGTTTTAGAGTTCTTTTGGTGTGTTAACAGTTTTTTGTCTCTTAGCATGTTCCACCGATACTTCAGTTTCAATTACTAAAAATTACATAATACCAACAACCTGCAATATAAATCATTCAGTTGGCAAAAAATTCGGCTCTGACAATGAATCTGTTCTCTGTGGGTACAGCTGAAGTAGAAATTCGTAGTTCAATTATTTCTGGTGTCTCACACGGTTAGTGCTTACCAATTGAGAGTGGTTAAATGTTAAGGGCCGATGTTGAATGTGAACCACACCTAAACGTCAAGCTTTTTTCTGCATTTTATTTGATATTTCGCAATTTAAGACCAGTTCAATTTGAACTAAGAAAAGATAGCCAAGCGAGCAATGCATTAAAGTTATTGAGGCTTCGGGCAACAGATGGTCAATTTTCGAAGAAAATCATATTCAGTGAGGAGGCACATTTTCACCTCAGTGGATTCGTTAATTAGCAGAATTGCCGCATTTGGGCGAATGATAATCCAAGAGTGCTTGTCGAAGAAACAATGCACCCACAAGACTGGGTTTATGGGCTGGCGGCATCATCGGGCCGTCTTTTTTCCAAAAACAAGGCCGGTCAGGCAGTTACTGTGAATGGTGTTTGCTATCATAAGATGATAACCAACTTTCTATGGCCCGAATTGGAAGATATGGATGTGGACGATACGAGTATGTTCTCTTTTGCGCGACAATGTCGTTGGACGTGTTACTTGACGTCGTGGCGATGTTAATTGGCTGCCAAGATCATGTGACACCGTTGGACTTCTTTGGGGTTATTTGAAAGAAAAGGTGTACATTGATAAGCCAGCAACAATTCAAGAGCTAAAGGATGAGATAATTCGGCACATTAACGGCATAGAAACTCAATTATGCCTCAGCGTCATCGAAAATTTGGACCAACGGATGGAGGTCTGCCGCCGAGGTCGCGGCGGCCATTTGGCTGATATTTTAATCCATGCATAGTTGAGCCATAACAGTATTATAATAATAAAAAGAAATGACAATAACTTCCTGAAAAATTTGTGTTTTATTCAAAATCAACATCGGCCCTTAAAATTTAACCACCCTTTATTTCAACAGCAAACTAAACGGTGTTGGGTTACTACAAAGAATTGATTTGTTGTCACCGCCAAATATTTAGTTTTACTTTTTGCATTTTAAAATATAAAAAATTTGGGTAGCGAGTTAATTCTTGCAAATTGGCTGAACAAAACACTGTTCTGCGAACTCGGCACGGTGGCTTGGCTTTTGCTGGGCGCGTAAATTCCTCACATTATGTTCATTTGTGTGGATGTGTGAGTATGGATCATACATACGATGCAGTGTCCGCCGCTTGATGCTTTTGTTGCAGTTTTAATGTGCAGACACACATTCGTGCATACGTGGATTCTCGTCCAATTGCTCCTTTTCTGTTGGTGCCATGGCAGGAGAGAATGGCATATTGCCTAGGTGGCACTGGTGGCTATGTACGGTTGCACGAGTGCACACATACCACGAATATTGACTGACTCCGGCAGTCAGACGTCTGTATTTAATTGAATTACTGTTAAATTAACGAATTCAAGTCAATGCGACAGCAAAAAGAACCGAACCAACGGCAGTCAGAGACCATTTCGATGAACAACGATGCCTGACTGTCCGCCAACCCTTAAGTCCCTGGGAAATGCTGTGGCCGGGAAGGGAGCGGGTCGCGTTGGCAACATCAGGTGTTTACGTGACTGCAACAATAAACAATTTTAATTCCGTAATGAATGTATGTGTGTGTGTGTTTCTGTCTGTAAGCGTGCGTTTATGTGTTTGTACATCAGCCTCACTACAGTGGGCAGTTGCCTGCCCTGGACCGAGACCTGCTTCTTTCATTATGGTCATACACGAGAATCAACTGTTAAATTGTTTTCGTTACTCTAGTTGCTGTCGGTTTTGTTTGCCCCTGCAATTGTTGCCTTTTACGTCGGTTGTCACGACAATTGTGTAGTGTATCTTAAGATCCTGCGACTGTGTGTGTGTAACTGTGTTCGGAATGCTTTCAAATTGGGCAAATTTCCATGGCGTTTACTTGTTGCATTTAGAGACGTTGGCTGTTTAACAAATACTTTATGTAAGTTTACATTTGTTTTGAAATACATAGATTTGACTGTATGTATGTATTTCATTTGTGTTCGGAGACAAGGCAATACACGACTACACACATACATAGACACCGAGCAAAGAATGATGCCGTCTGTTGGCTCACTATGCAATATCATTTGATATGGATTTCTTTCATTCGGCAACATTTGTATGTGTTTGTGAAGCATGCTGTGGCATTGTTGCTGTTGTGTTTCTCTTAATGGCTGCATTATCTGAAACATAAATATTTAATTTAAGGGATTATAATTAAATTCCACACTCTTAGATCTGCTACTGTAGCAACGTGTATATGTATGTGTGTGTACGCGAGTGTGTAAGTACAACAACAGTTCGTTTTAAATTTAACTTACAGCCATAATGTCAGGTATTGTCATACTCGTATCAACAGTGTCAGGTAAATCATACTTTGAGAAATTTGTTGAACCTGTCTGGGCAGGTGTAAAGTGGTAGACTAAAAGAGAGTAACACTTTGATGTTGATTTTATGCGGAAAATTCAGATAAGGGGAGTAGCGCAAGAAACCGCTTAAACTGACTTTAATAAATGTACCCAAAGGGAATTGCTCGCAAGCAGATTTGATTCGCTTCGATCTTGTCTCGTAAACTCCATTGGGTTGTAATAAAATTTCTAAGGCCTTCTTAGACTTAGGCCTATCACCAGGGCTTCGGCTTTGAACAAACCTGTAGTGTCGTTTATGGAAGGTTTCTACGTATAGTCCCCTTAATCCAAACCCGAGTAGTGAATTGCTTAAACTTCAGGCGGGCATATAACGATGTTTCATCAGGTACGTTATTAAGGCAGACACTATCCTATGGTTTATACTTATAATGCCACATGTTGTGTCATTCACAGTATTATACGCTCTACCAAATGATGCCAAAGAAAGAAATAGTCTTCACCATTGAACACATTCAAGTCACAATATATTAGATACATTAGTATTGATATTAGCCTTTTCTTGTCAGGAAAATGTTTGTCTATGGGGGATATTCCTTGACATTCAGGTGAAGGGGACGCTTGGTAATCAGCCGAGTGAGGAAAAACGTCCGGACGCTGCCTTAAACTAGCGCACAATGCGAATTTAGGCGGCTGCACTAATGAGATCTGAACTGAGCCAGAAACACGAGCGTCTGCCAAGGTTGATTCATCTCCTTTAAAAATATCTCCGGGTGATGTTCGCCAAGCACTTTACGCTATTGATGGACAATGCCGCTGGGACTTCCTCAGCGTGAATGTTGGTTAGACTTGTCTTTTTATATAGCGATGTTCTAGATCGTAAAGGTCATACCTTGTCTGCCTGGTCTTAGGCATCTTGTATATAAGATAATGGTTGGGATGACTACTGTGGAAAGACCCAAGCATATACCGCGTAGACAACAGCAAAATATGTTTGCGCAGCGTAAGGGTTTTCATCTGTTCAGATGACTTGAGGAGACACCCTTTGATTATCTCAGGGCGGAATTCAGGCATGTGTAAATTTTTTATCACTGCGTCATGCACACTCTTGCCGACCACCCTGGCGATGCATAGTTCGTTACAGGCTACACAACGCCTTGTTTTTACCGGCGTGTGACATAAGACACTTGTCCTACTTTTAAACCTATCGCAGACAGCCGTAAATATGCAGAGGTTCGGAAAAGACTCTCTTCAAGTATTTGATAGTTGGGATGTCGACTTTATATTACATTATTAAATAATAGAGCTGTCAAACTACAGATAGTCGTCCCACAAATTTTCATACAAAATATATCTTTTATGAGAAAAACTATCCAGAAAAACATCTAAAAAATTAAAATTTAACTTAATTCAAGAATATTGAAGAAGAAAGTACAAGTAATAGGCTTAAGTCGACGGCCAACTAAACCACTCTGATATTCAAATGACATGGAAACATAGACCGCTATGATCCAACTTAACCAGAGTTCGTTCAATATCGAAATTGAAAGTATCCTATGTAGCAGGAGTTAAAAATTGAAAAGGTAATTGAAAACGCAGTATATAAAACGCACTATAATAAATTTAAGCATAGTCGGATCCTAAGGTGACTCCTAGACCACCACCTTCATGTGGAACTATAAGAATATATGGACATGGACTAAAAGACCTTGTATAGTGCGCAATGCTTTACTTGAGAAGGGCCAAAAAGAAAAGTTTTTTTGTAAGGAGGCTATGACAATACAGACCAACTTATCTCAGTTTTACGAAAGTTTTAATATTTCTCCAAGTGCTATTACACGTTTCCCTGGAACAAAATTGTCACTTTTTGTAAACAAAAGACTTAATTAAGTACTGTGTGCATTTAACTAATTATATTCATTTGATGTAACTGTGTGAATATATGGAATTCACACAGTTTGTGAATGTATTTGAACCTGGTTAATTTGGACAACATGTCGGTTGGAAAGTGAACATTCTCGCCCTTGAACAATATCGTTGAATCCTGTACTATTGCGGAAATATTTCATTGTTAGATCAAGTACATTCAGTGCAATTTTCCGGATCATTAGTCGTCTACAAATTCGATGCGAGTTTGGACAGTTTGCCGACAAATCTTTAGCCGTCATTAACATTATTTTTTGAATGTTGCTGATCATTCCAAACATGGGAACATTGACTTCCATAGGGGCGATTTCATATTCGTGCAACACAATCCCCATTGCACTAAACACACCTCTTTGTAGAAATTAACAACGTTTTGCTGACCTCTACTCAGGTCTTGAATTGATATCCTACTTTAATTTTTGTTCTTAAAAAATCTCGTAAAAAATCTTACTGTGAATTTTCAAAATTTCACGAATTTTTTGCTGGATTAAATTTACTAAATTTTCTTTTACACAAACCTTCTACTGATAATAGTAATCAAAGAAAATGAAATTAAGATGTATCTAAGTCTTAACATATGTTTACCTAGACTCTGAAGATTATATCATTTTTCGTTATTAGCACAAGTCGGAGGCAACTGAACGGGACAAAATTTCACATTATTTAGGAATTTATTTAGTCATTTTAAATGAAATCGTACCACGAATACGAAAATTCTAATTTTTAGATGACTACTCTTCCTATCGGGACTTAACTTAAGAGAAACCTTCCGACAGGCTAATGTAACATGTGTTCCAAGTTTACATTACTTTTATATATTAAGGCAGGTCTATATTACCTTTTTATATATACTGTCGATAGAAAATACTGTCGATATAAAAAAAACATTGTCGATAGTTTCACAGCTGTAGCAAACTGTGTGGCAGATAATTTGGAGGTGGGTATTTTCATATTCTTCTCAGTGGAGAAGCGTGCAAAGTCTGTGAGGTAACAGTTCATTTTCTCGCATATGTCCTGACTCCAAAACTGTGCAGCCATCGTCGTACGACACAGTTTCAACGCCATAGGGTTGTGCAGAAATTTCAAAGAGGTAGAAGGTTAAGAGTGCCGGAGATATCAGCCTGCCATAGGGCATTATCTGTTTAACCCTAGGGGGCTTTGCCTCCTGTCACTACTTATAAATTCTAGTTACAACCTAACTCCCAAAACTATGGAGAAGGGGCGTGTTTGAGATATCTTTGAAAATAGTGGTATAACTGACCGTGTTGAAGGCCTTGGCGAGGTCAAGAACAACGAGGATCGTCCTGTCTTTGGGATTGTTCTGGCTGAGGCCACGACTGATATGTGTTGTGATGGTGCGTAAAGCAGTTCAGAGTTAAGCAGTCGTCCAGTGTAAACCAGTTTTTGTACTTGCGGAACCCATGCTAATGATCATCTTATGGTGATTCGTCGGGCTGGTGATGAGCAGTGCTTCAAGCGTCTTTGCAGGGTATGTACGTTTCGATCGTGATAAATTAAAATAAAAATCCACTTAAACTGGTTTCATAAGAATTGTATGATTGAATCCTGCTCATCTATTTACATAAAAGCGAAATAGCAGAGCATCTTAAAGTGTCACTACACAATTATGTCTGACAGTGTACTACGGCATTAGATGGCTTTTGCAAAAATTACATACGTATTTGCATTGCATTTACATTTGTAGCATATTTAAAATTCCCTTTTGTAAGTTAGTTATGCTTTTAACTTGGCTTAATTCGTTGTTGCCTTCTTTTATTTCGTTTTCTCATTTTGGCATTTGTTTAACTCTTTGCTAACAATTGGACCAATCTTCTGTAACTCTGTAAGAATTTCCACAAAAAGGATACATATAGATACGAAAGGTAATTAGGCTGATATGGATTAAATTATACACGTACCTATCTATAGCAGGCACAAAAGATAACCCCGAAGAGCTATTGTCGTTAAATACATTTAGAGATGATACAGACTGCAAAGGGTTTCGTACAGGTGAACAATTAGACGAGGGTGGTTTAAAAAGTTTTCACTCTTACTTGTCAACGATTTTCAGAGTCAAATAAATTTCAAACCAGCTTTTCGCTAACCGTTCAGATCAGCTTTAATTAACATTCATCACAATTTTTTAACTTTAGCTTTTTAACCGTTTGTAAACCTGAGGCCCTATTTCACATTATTTTGACTTCGAAGCGAATTTTCTACCAACAAGATAGGTACATGACATTTCCGCCACAGTGACAACAGTGATAAAATCATATCTAAAGGCAGCTTAAACAATTTTTTTTCGATATTTTTCTAAACAGTATTTAAAACAAAAAATCATTCCTCCTGCTTAATTAGTAAAAATGAAAGTTATATAAAGAATTAAAAAAAAAAATTAGCTGCTTGGGCTGTACCCAAAAGTGCAATGGCTTAAGGCATACATTTGCTGGCATACATATTTTCGAAGCACTTCTATTCTGCACACAGAGCTGCGTCACGTAGTTCGTTCACACGTATTCGATGTTTAGTACGTCCAACTAACAGACCGTTCACAAAACTGTAACGATTTGTTAAGCAAATACTCCACAGGGTGTCCTATTTAGCGAAATACCTTTAGTCCTTTAAAGCGAAACATTTTTCCCTGAGCCGAGTTCGCCCATTTACAATCCCAAACAGCTTATGACCATAAGTCCCAATCACACAAAACTTCAGATTTATAGCTTGATTCGTTTTATTAATTTCTTTTTACACAGTTTTATGCAACAAAAAATTAACTTTGTATATCTCTAACACTTTCAAACAACAAGAATAAAACAGAGCGAACCAGTTTGACGAAGAGTTTGTGGGCTTGTGATAAAAAACTGGAGTAAAATGTTAAGCGTAGTTACAAAATATAACACACTTCTCGAAATTTTATGTTTTAATTAGCAAATACCCGCCAGTTTGTGAGCGGAAAAAGTCAAAAAACTATAAATCTTTTTTCCAACCTCTTTTGATAATTTTGGGCAGTTTTGTCCCTTTAAGTTAATTGCGACCATTTCAATCCACTTTAATCAGTTCCTGTTGGTTGTCGTAGAACAATTTCAAAATATATTTTCTGTCATTTTGCATTTTCGCTAGATATTACATTACGTTTTTTTATTTAAACATTTTTCTCGCATTTTTAATTTAGTACAAATTTGCTCTTTACTTTTGTTACTCTCCATTCTAAGGCGATTTAGCAATATCGATACCATAATCTTCTTATGATTACAGATCGGTTGGTATTGAAAATGACCAAATCGGGCAAAAGTGGAAAAAGTTCCCCTTTAAAAGACTAAAGAAAGACTTAACCAACATATTTTTGTGGACTTTTCCACTAAATAACTGTGTGCAGAAGTTGTAACCGTTAACTACTTAAAAGGCCCATAAAGGGCGTGGTCATTGGATCTAGGGTTACTTTTGAATTATTACTACCCCAGTTTTTTTTTTAAATTATTACTATACCATGTTTACTTTCTTTGACTGTTGTTTTGACATTGTTTGCCCCTATTTCATTGTTCATGCATTTTGGCCATTTTTACCCCATTTCTATTTATTGTGCATTCCTTTAGATTTTGTATTATTCTTCAAACTTTTGATATTCCGCCCTTTTTGTTTTCTTTTGTATCCCCATTTAAATTTGTCATGCCAGCTTGTTGATTTTATTTTGTTTGACTTACTTTTTGTTAGTTTTACCCCTTTTTAATCCCTTTTGTTTCCATTTATATTTTTTTATCCTGCTGTTTGAATCTTTTTCTTGTCGCCTATTTCTTATTCGTCCCTTTTGGTCTTTATCCCTATTTATATTTTCCATGTCATTGTGTTGATTCATTTTTTTCTTGCCTTTTGATATTTCGCTCCTTTTGATCCCCAATTCTATTTTCATCCTGTTAACTGTGTGATATTTCGATCGTGTTGACCCTTTTTTATTCCTTTCTTTCCCCATTTCTACTTTCTATTATATTATTTTTCTAACATATTGATATTTCGGATCTTTTGGATTTTTTTTATCTTCAATTCTATTTTCCATATCATTCTGTTGATTATATATTGTGTTCGTATTCCTTTTACACGCATTTCCATTTCCTATGTCCCCCTGTTAATATAATATTGTTTTACCTTTTGATTTTCACCCATTTTAACCATTTTTAATCCCTTTAACATTTTTTCACTTTTTAGCATCGCGCTTTTGACCCATATCTATTTTCCATTCCATCCTGCTGTTTTAATATTGCTTTTTTCCCTTGTAGCCCGTTATGGCCAGTGTTGCCGCGACCAAAATATTACCAAAAACCAACCAAAACGCCCCGAAATCGACTGTTTCCGACCCAATCGGAGGTCTGAGAGAGAAATTACAAAATTGTCCTAGAAGCAAAAAAAAATAACTTAAAACAGAATTGTCATCAACTCAATCGTACGATCGTAAAATTCGCAAGGCTCAAAATGCCCATATGCACTTCTTTTTGTACCCTTCAACACGCTGTGCTGTGGAACAGGGTATTATAATTTAGTTTTCAGGCGAACTTGTTTAACTAGCCCATTGAGTTGAGCTAGACTTTTGAGAATGGATTACAAAACGGCAATAGTTAAGTCATTTACTAACAAAAAGTGTAAACGCTGTAAGTTTCTAAAAGAACAGTCCAAAAGTATTAATCTTCAAAAATTAAAAAAGTAATCAAGTTTTTCTAAAATGCTTTTTCCAGAATCGAGACATGCTGAAAAAAGACATTTTTGGTTAACAAATGACTAAACCGTGGCGGTTTTACTATTTATTATTTATTTTATTACTTTGTATATTGACTTCATTGTAATTTATTTAGCCTCAATCTACAAATTTTTAATTTTGTCCGACCTCATTTGATCGAAACCATCCAAAACAACAACATTGATTTAGGCTTTCAATGGTCTTTGATCCCTTTTAATACCCATTTCTATATTCTATGCCATCCTGTTATTTCATATTGTTTTTCGCATTATTTTCTATTTCGCCACTTTTTTCACTTTATTTTCTACGTCATTATGTTAATTAAATATTGTTTTTCGCACATTGCCCCTTTTTATCCCCATTTCTGTTTTCTACTTCGTTATTTTTGTTTTTAATTTTAATTTTGGATTTTTGACCCTCTTTGTTCTCTTTTATTATCGCCATTTCTATTTGCCATGTCATCCTGTTAATTTAATATTGCTTTTCTCACTTTCTCCTGTTTTGTCCCATTTTTTAAAAACTTTACGTACGAGCATCATTTGTGTTGTTCACAGTGACTTGAAAATCAATTTGGCAAAAAAATGGAATTAACTCGTAAACATTTTCGTGAGATCATTTTTCACAACTTCCGACGTGGATTATCACGACAAGAGTGTGGGCGACGCTCGCTCAGAGAAGAAGGTCGCGAAGGTCGTCCAAAAACAGCCGTTGTGCCAGAGAATATTGATGCCGTGCGTGAACTGATAATGCAAGATTGTCATGTGACATACCGTGAGATAGTGGGCATTTCTTCCAAAAAAAGGTTTGTTCTCGTTGGATCTCGCACAATTTGACAATCGCTCAAAAAACGCTCGTGTCGATTGGGGCAAAGAAATTTTGAAAAAATACGATCGCGGTGCTTCAAAAAACGTGTATAAGATCGTCACAGGTGACGAATCATGGATGTATGCGTATGAGCTCGAAACAGAACAGCAATCGACCGTGTTGGTCTTCGAAGACGAGCCAAATCCAACGAAAGTTGTTCGTGGATGAAGCACTTCGAAGCAATTGGTCGCCTCTTTCTTAGGCAAAACTGGTCATGTGCCGACTGTTCCGCTTCTCTGAGTGGTACATCACAATTTGTTTGCCTGAAGTCTTCGTAGAAATTCGAAAAACGAACAAGAGGAGATGAATCATTGTGCACCATGACAATGCGAGCTCTCAGACATCGGGTCAAACCAGCGCCTTTTTGACCGGCCAAAACGTCGAATTTATCGGTCATCAGCCATACAGCCCTGACTTGGCACCCAATGACTTCTTTTTATTCCCGGACATCAAGAAAAAATGTGTGGTCAATGATTTTCGCCGTCAGAAAACGGTGTTGACGCGTACAAAAACCATGTTTTTGAGGTGTCTCAATCGGAGTGGAGAATGTGCTTCGACAACTGGTTAGAGCTCATGCAAACGTGTGTAAATCATGCTGGAAAACACTTCGAAAAACAGTAAAACCATTTTTGACGATAAATGTTCGCATTTTCATTATTAGGCCAGGAATATATACTTATATAGAAGCCCTCGTAATCAAATCATTTGGTGTTGTACGAGTACATTTCGAAAAACCGACAATCATCGCTCAATAATTTTAAAAATATGTTGTAGACCCCATACAAATGGCCCAAAGCCGATTTAGCTTAATATGGGAACGTACGTCTGAAAACTATGCCATTTATTTGAAGATTTGTATTAATTTGCATTCTAGTTCGGGCCCTACACCGCGACAACTCGATAAACGTCTTCAGACATCAGATGGAATTTGCAATCTGTTCGCGGATTTACTGTGCAAAAGAAGGTCCGAGGAATTGTAAATATCTATATAGTACATAGTGAAAAATTGTGTATAAGGATCTAAAATGTCTCGCTATATCGCCGAAAACTTCTCTGCCCGCAGCCCATGTAAGTATCACATTCACGGATAAAAATATTTCAAAGTCTCGACAAATGTTCCGCGAATGGGAGTGTGAAATGTGACATTGGCCAACGATTGTATTACAGAAGCCAATTTGTATGTGTACAATGTACTCGCATGTATTCACGTGTAGCATTTGTTTGTGTTATTTATTTCCCAAGCTTATCAGAAACGAAGGGTCCCACAAAAAAATAAACATTTCACAATAATAACCTTAATTTGCAGACAACAAACATTCTTCAAAAGCAATTTGTTGATTAAAACTTTTCATACGACGCACATTACATCATTTTTATATCACATTACAACATAATACATCATCATTACCATCATAATCGTCTACATCGGCATCAGTGGCAACATCAACGCTGTCATCGTCATCATCATCGTCATCTGGGGCATCATCACATCATGTCTCGTAAGCGTCCACCTAAGCAACTGTGCTTTGGCTGCTTTCCTTCAGAGATTTCTGAGAGCAGTACATCCACACTGCTAAGTGCGTGGGTGTTGGTGTATCTGTGAGCATACGTAGTCAGGTACTTGAACACGAGGGTGGCATTTTCATGCATGGAAACTTCATTGTATTCTCTCCCATATTATGTGTTGTAGTATAAGGTGGCGCAAAATCAATCATTCAATTTTGATTTTAAATAACTTTTGTTCTAAAAACGAAAATGAATGTCTGTGGATTGTTGGTATGAGTCTGCGATTTCAAGTAGCTCCAATTATTGAAGTTTGGGATGGTAATTGCGGCGATATTGTTTGTATTCTGCAGCTGTCTAGTTCAAAAATATCAAATATGATTGAAGTGCGATGCCATTGGCAAAATTTATAACATTTTCCGATAGGCTGATTAATTTTGCCTAACTGTTGTTGGAACAAAACAGGTTACCTTTACCAACATTATGTAAGTAAATTAAATTTTAAATAGCTATCTTAAGTCTATGGCTGCTTATCTCTCTTACGTTCGTATTTTGTCAAATCACCACCATTAACAACGAGCGGGAATTGTCATCATGTACTAGACAAGTTCGAATTTTCTTTGTTAAACTTTTTATCAGTTCCAAAAGGTTAATTTATTTCAAATAAAATCTATGCAAATTGACCTCTTCTGTTTTCATGAAACTTTGCATATATATTTTTTTGTAGTCTGTCATATGACACCTAATTATTTTTTAGGTAGGGCTTGCTTCAAATCTTACAACATCTCAGAGTTGGCCTTAAAGACCATTTTTTGGAAAGAGGTAGTTGTGTTAGATGTCAAATATGGTATAAACGCGACATCAGAAATATATAAGTGAGGTAATGTTGTACTCTTTACTATAAAGTATATAAATTGCATATCCTTTGTCTACAAAAAAAATTCAGGCTTTTGCCATAACCATGAACAAGGCTCGGGAGTAATTTTAAAGATTTGTTGGTTTTAAATACCCTTGCACTAGCTCCAGAGTTCAAGGCCAAAAATTGCTATGTTTTAAACCTATCGCATAATCTCAAAATATTTATTAACTGGTAGTGCTAGCTAAGATTTAAATTAAAAAAACAAACAAAATTTCCTTTTTTAGCATAGAACCACACACTGGGTATCCGCTAGTAAACATTATAAGTACCACTCGAAAGTCTCCAAGTCTTTTCAAGTCCATTGAGAAAATAAAAATCGGTTGATAATAAACTTTGTTGTAGGCTAATAACTTCTTAAACCGGGTTTATAATCGAATTTCCAGATTATGCGGTGTTTGGAAACCGATTCTTATTGAACTCGACAAGACCAACCAGAAGAATAGTACTACCTTTTAAAAAAAATTAATGTCGCATTAGATACTGCTATAAGTATATAAAAAGAAAAAGTATGTTTTATGTAAAATTAATTAACTGCTCCAGTAAAATTCTATAACTTCTGAAACCAATCTGAGAATTTCACAAGAAATTACGATTCATTTTCAAAAAAAAAAATAATAATAGTTTTTGAAATATTTAAGGATCAAGGACATATCCCTGATAAAGAGTTTTATGTAGTACAATGATTTAATTCTAATGTCGGGTAAAGTGTACCTTTAACATTGCAAACCGTGGCGTTTAGATTATTTTGAGATGTTGTACGATTCGAACCAAGCCACAAAAGAGCATACTTTAATTAAGATGTCATACGATAGACACCAATAAGGACATGATATATCCAAATATTCATTGAATTCTAAGAAGTTCATAATCCAGACTGTTTCAAAAATATTTGGAATTACCGAGGGATTCTTGAGAGATCTCCGGGCGGGTATATATTAGGTTAATTATTTTAAAATGCATTAATTAAAAAAAAAAAAAACGTTTTCAATAGGGACATAATAATTTCGTATCTTTATGTCAACGCACCCTCAAACATATTTAATGATCTTTCAGAGTCAAAACGATAGTCGAAGTCAAAATTTTTAACATGGTAAAGTTCACTTACGAGCAACGTTTGGAAATCATTAAAAACTACTACCGAAATTCTGAGCTGGTAGTCGCATCTTTAAGAGCGCTTCTCCGACTGGCTGTACGTGCTTAAGTTGATAAATTTGGATCCAACTTTCACTTTTGAATGTTCCGGCGCCAAATAGATGCCGTACGGCTAGAAGCGACGAACATATCACAGTCGTAAGTGTATTCGTTCAAAATGTGCCAAATCAGTCGATTCCACGTCGTTATCAGGAATTTGGCATCTCTCAAACCCTACTGTGGGGTAATTTGCGAAAATATTTTGGCTTCATCCTAATAAGGTCAAACTGACTCAATAACTAAAGCCTCTTGATCCTTTGAAACGGCGAAACTTCTCCGATTGTGCACTGGCAAAGTTTCACGAAAATCTAGAATTTTATCGAAAAATCATCTTTAGCGATGAACCTCATATCTGGCTGAGTGGTTTTGTTAATAAACAAACTATGCGTTATTTGACAGCAACAAATCGACATGTCATGCAAGTGACACAATTGCATCCACAAAATATTACTTTGTGGTTTTCATGCCGGAGGTGTGATTGGGCCGTATTTTTCCGTCGATGAAAATAATCGTCATGTTACCGTCAATGGAGAGCGCTATTGTGACATGTTAGAAAATTATTTTTGTCTAGAATTGGATGAGCTTGACAAAGCCGATATGTGGTCCCAACAAGACGGTGATGCTAGCCACACAGCACGCGTTACAATGGATTTACTGCAAGGCAAATTCGGTGAACGTGTTATCTCGGGAAATAGACCGGTCAAAGAGCCACCTCGTTCATGCGATTTAACTCCATTGGATTTCTTTTTACGGGGCCACTTTAAGTCATTAATCTAAGCCAACAACTTTAGACGAGCTCAGAGACAACATCCAACGCGAAATTCCCAACGTTTCGGTCGAAATGTGAGTGGTGGAAAAAGAATAGATCACTGCACACGCGCTCGTGTTGGTCACATGACCAAAATCGTATTTCGTTCGTAAAATGTAACATTTGCACTACACCTGGAACAAATTGGAACTCTATACTTTAAATATTCTGTGTTTTATTAACATATAAAACTGTTATGTCCTTAATGGAAAACACGTTGCAAAGATTTTCCTTATTAATGGTCCAGCATCTCTACAAACCGCAAACACGGTTAGACCATATAGTTCCATATGCTCGTATAGGCCCTTTACAAAGTTCCATCTCGATTTGGGGTCCTGTCACAACGGAAGTCACATTAAACGTTTTGCGCGACCAACCATTAGATCCTGTGAAGCTAGTCCATATGGGTTCATGTTTTAGAATATCCCCCCACACAAAGTTTAGCATAGATCATTCGACGAGATGAAATTCCATTATTAAGGAAACGGGACCATATAGGTATATGTATTCGTATAGCCCACATGCTTATAGTCCCACCAAAGTTTCCTTCCAAGCTACCGCTGCACAAAAAGCAATATAAATTCGATAAAGTGAATCATTAAGAGATAAGTAAAACCTGTAACTATTTCTGATAATATTGGACCATATCGGTAAATGTTTTTATGGAGCCCTAACCAAATATGTCACCCCCGGTCAAGTAGTATTAAGTCTGACCCTATTTAAACTTTAGACATGTATCTAATAGTTGACCCAGTCCAACTTTAAATTTAGTTATTGGTTGAACTTTTTTCGTTCAAATAATAATAATTTTGAAAGCAAAGTATTTTCTTGGTTTTATCGCCGTCAAAAAAGTAAATTTTCATAGAGCGAAAATGATACATATTAAAAGGGTCCTTTTTCTGCCCTAGGAACCTTGGGTCTTGTTTGTTAAGGTATTTAAATTCCACAAATAAGTGCATTATTGTATTCGTAATAAAATTGCATTCGTAATAAAATTTGTTTGTATAAAGGGAATCGGTTCCTCAGCCCGTTTGTTCCGTGGGTCATGACCTGACATTTAGAGAAGCGGAAAATATGAGTATGATTGGGTGCATATGTGGACCGACCGCAAATATACCCGTACGTACCTAAAACAAACAAACAACGGAATATTTTGAATCGCGACAATTTATTTTTTGTTTTTGGGTACTGTAAGTATTTCCATGTTAAGTTGGCCAATGGTCAAATTGAAGTCGATCTTAACATGTAGAAGCTTACTTGGATTCGTTTTTAAATTGCATTATTCTTGTGTAATTTCTTACATGTCCATTATTGAAGAACCGGATAAAAAATAATAAAAACAAGTTTTGAAACGTCGAAGGGTCTCTGAATTTATCCACATTTTAAAAATCATGAGGACATTTCATTATTTGTTGGTCCCCTATATCCCATATGTTCATGATTTAAAAGCTGGACTATGTAGTCACATATTTGGAGTCGGAGTTTCGAGATCTTTTAACAAAAAAGGAGCAATTGGAGGAAATTTCTCTCTTAAGTAAGCTCTGCTTAAAGATTGACGCTCACCAACAGAAGCTGCAGTTTAAGGCCACCTTTACATGGCTTAGGGATTAATCTCTTGATTTTACAGTCGACACCATTTACGAGGCGGAGAACTCTGAAGCTGAAAATTTCAATAATAAACTCTCAAAAATTTATGTTGAATGTGTCTAACATCCGATTTACGTTTATTTGATAACCACTTATAATTTTAGTTGCTTATCTAGTACACGTATTCCACACAATTGAAAAACTACATTATTTGAGGAAACTACGATGGCAGATCAATAATTCCGTGACTTTTCCAACTTTACTCGTAGTTTTATGAAATGCGACACTGCTCCCAACAAGTACCATCTGTTAAAATACTACTCTCAAATTCTGAGAGACTTCCGTCATCAAGTTTGCGTTTAACAGCTGTTCAAAACATAATACCTCGCGGATTTTGGTAAAAATGGAAAAAAATTGAATTTTAAGTGCTCGTTTAACATTATTTTTTGCCGAAACAGACCGTCAACCAACCCAAGTAAAAGCTTGATAAATACTATGCATCATACACGCAGAAAAAAATATGGTTGGGGTGACAATATTCGAAGAGGATCATACTATTGTTGGGTATATGGTTGTGGCACAACAATATTATGATCCTCAAATACAACCATAATATGATCCTCACAACAATAGTATGATTTACACTCAACCATACTATGATCTCCACAACAATAGTATGATTCACACTCAACCATACTATGATCTTCACAACAATAGTTTGATTCACACTCAACCATTCTATTATCGCCGCAACCATATTATGATCTTCACAGCCATAGTATTTTTCTTATACAACCATAGTATGATCCTCACAACCATAGTATGATTCACACGCAACGATGCTATTATCCGTACAATCATAGTATTATTCAATCAACCATACTATGATCCCCACAATTATTAATTAGGATTCCAAAAATAGAAATTTTTATCAAGCAAGTTATTATAAATTGCATTACAATTAGTTCATAGCCAGACTTGAGTCCATGTTTTTATTGAACATTCTATTCAAGAAACAAAAATATATATTCCAACGGCAGTCGAAAATACTTTTAGTTGATAGAAAGGATTGCTACGTCACCATCCGCAGACACCAAGTAACGAACGTGATTAAACCATGATCAACGGCTATATACTTAAGTACAGGCAGTAGAGTATTTCACCGAACAAAGAAAACACAATAAAAATCCCTCGAACTATCTTTCAATTGTTGTTGTTTTTTTATAATGGACAACAACCATGCACTGTAACGTGTGTATGTAATATTTTTGGTATACCAAAAAAAAAACATACGCACACACATACATGCTCTATAAAACTGTTTTGGTATGTTCATAGTGGCAACCATACTGTATGGTTGCCGTCATAAAATATGTCATCATATTATAGTCAACGTAAATTTTAAACAATAATACTTTTGTTGCTACAACCATATTTTCATTTCTAAATTTGGCAATACTACTATTGTTACATTTCAACAATATTAATATTACGGCAATCAAACTATTGTCAAAATTAATTTCAGAAAACAGTACTATGTTGCGACGAACATACTTTTATTGTGGAGAACATATTATTGTTGCGGTGACCATAGTATAACCATATCTTTTCTCTGCGTGTAGATTTCCATGGTACAAAAGTGGTTTACTGACCTTCGTTGTCGTCGCACAAGTACAAATGACGCTGGACGTTCTGGACGGCCAAATGAGGTCAATACACCCGAAAATGTCGAAAAAACACGATATGGTCTTGGCCGATCGAAGAGTAAAAGTGCGTGAGATTGTTGATGCCATACGCATTTCATATGGCAGTGGCTTTTCGGTTTTACATGATCAGTTGGGCTTAAAAAAACTGTCTGCAAGGTGTATGCTGCGTTTGCTCTCAACTCACCATAAACGTAATCGTGTGACAACTTCAAAGGATTGTTTGGAGTTGTTTTACAGCAATTCGAATGAGTGAGAAGCATGGATCCATTACAACACTCCGGAGTCCAAGCATTATTCTAAATAATGGGTTTCTCCGGGTAAAACGGCTCTGAAGAAGGCAAAGGTAACTTTGTCGGCTAATAAGGTGGCGGCAACAGTTTTTTTGGAATGTACACAGGATAATCCATATCGATTACCTTCAAAAGGAAAAACAATAAACTGCCAATATTATGAAAACTTATTGGACCGATTAAAAAGAGGATTTAAAAAAACGACCCCATGTTGCCAAGACAAAAGTTATTTTTCATCAAGATAATGCACGGTGCACATGTGTGCAGTCTGAATGGCAAAACTGCATGAATTGAAAAACGAATTGGTACCTCATCCGCAATATTCTGCGGATCTAGCCCCCAGTAACTATTTCCTATATCCAAACCTAAAAAAAATGACTCGGTGTTCAGCTTCAACAATGAAATTATTGATCAATCAAATGCCTATTTTATGGACCTCGAAAAATCCTATTTTTTTGAAAGGATACAAAATTGGAGAAACGTTGGACTACGTGTAAAAAGCTAAAAGGAAATCTTGTTGAAAAATAATTTTCTGTGTAAAACTGTGTTCTATTCAAAAAGTCACGGAGTTATTGATATGCCCTCGTAATCTTTCAAAAATGTATGTCGAAATTAAATGTGTCAAACAACCGATTTACGTTTATTTGATGACTATTTTAAGTTGCTTATCTCAAATTTTTCATTGAATTGGAAAACTATATTATTTGAGATAGTCACAATATTGTAAGAAATGCCTACTCCCGCTAAATATTAATTATAAAACAATAAGAAAATTTCGCTTAATTTACAAAGAAACTTAAATGACAGATAATGGCGTTAAAGCTGTGGCTCAATTTTTCACCAAAAAATGTTTTTGAACGTTCAGCACGATTGCCATAAAAAAATACAAGATTTAATTTTTGAAAACGTGCTTTAAATCAATGTGGAGTCTCTGATAGGAATGAATTGTAGTTTCGTGGACAATTGTGTGAAGAAAACTTGAAAAGTTAGACTTTCAACAGAAATTATCAAACGTTTGGTGAGAGCCTAGTGTTAAAAAGTTCACTTTTGCTTTCAGCATTTGCTGTGCAGCTTTGCGATGAAGATCGTCACGGATCCGAAATCGCAACAAAAGCTGTTGTTTTTCTTTTGTCACAAAATTTCCATGTAAAAATGCCACCCTAATGTCTGTATAAACCACTGGCCTACGCCTTAAGGAATAAATGTTCGTACAAGAGAATCGGCTTAAAATAACTTTGATAACAAAATATAACTTTAGAATTTAAGTCACGTTCAACGTCGCGTAGTCTCCCAAGAAGAGAGAAAAAGAGACGACGCACAGCGTAGAGTGGGGGACCGGCGCCCAGAAATAACCCATCGAGAAGTTCCTACGAAAATCGCAGCGGTGTCTGTAGGATATCAGATTGTGTGATATGAGTAGCTGGGAATGTGTTAAAGAAAGTGTAGAGGAAAAAACGCAGCCTTTTCCTGATGAAGTTGTTGCTTCTCGCCGGCGAACGTAGACACTTAAACATAAGACACCGCACTTAATTACATCAAAGTAATTCGTGAGGTAACTGCCAAAGGAACGAAGGAGCGCAGCGTCTGACTGTCTGTTTGTCTGTACGAGTACCAGCGCAAATGAACGGCTAGAACTGTGGAGCGTGTGAATGAGTGGCTAGGGTAGTGGCACAGCATAGCATACAGGAATTTTGTTAGTTAGTCGTAGTACTTGGGAGCCTTGGATTAATTTGCTTTCATTTTAATTAAGTATAATTTCATTAAAATATTAAATGAATTACGAGCATACAGAAATGCGAGTGTAGCTGGGAATGAACAAAGAGAGCGCGAACGCGCAACTACAAGCTGTGCATGCGGGGAATGTGTAATCACGAACCGTGGAACACCGCTTGAATTCCAAATACAAAGCGTTTTAACAAAGCAACATAAAACTGTGTTCCGTTCAAGTGCTCCGCTGCGAACGTCCCTTATCCGACATCATAGGCCAACTCATCCACCCACAGAAGGATTTCTTTGTATCACGTCAATATCTGTGGAAATCTAAGACATCGTCTAATGAGAATATGAATTGCCGTGTAATTAGAATGGATAAGTAGTCCACACTACTGACTGATTGATTCTGCCATAATTCATTTTTACTGATGACGATGTCAGGGCATATGCAACATCTTGAAAAAGAGCTAGTTGCACAACTGTATTGGTATTAGGATAAAAAGGCTCATTTTACTAAATTTACGAGCGTATAAAAATGCGAGAATCTGATTCTCGTGTTAAACAGCGATTCACAAAGTTGGACATAAACACGGCAGACATAAATAATCAATGCCCATTAGGAGTACTTATACATTATCAAATTTCTAAACTGTGCGGTCCGGATGCCACAATTGCCTCTGATAATGAATGGAAAATTTTCTAAATAAAAAGATTTTAAAAAAGTACCTTTGGGATTTAAACCGAGTATTGACCGCTCGTAGTGTCGGCGACATTTTCAAGGCTTACAAATTAATACGTAAGTCGGTTTTTTCTGGCTGGGATAGAAGAAAACATTCAGTGCTTATATTCTTATCTGTTGACAGGGGACGAGTGGGGACACCTGATTTCCCTTGGGTGATCCCAGAGCTCCCCTGCAAGATTATAATACATCTCGAATAATCCTATTCATCCTCTATGTTTGATGGTAGCATGGAGCGAATTCTTGGTGTAGACATTGAAGCTACGAGTCAAAGTGTGCGGTGCTCAAACTGGAAGTAGGCGTGTGCTACGAGGTCGGAACAGAGGCTCAATTATGGTGCTGCGGGAGGTCAGGAGCCCCTAGAACTGTTGTTCTAGCCTGACCAAACTTGGAACGGCCCTTCTGTGGTATAACCCTAAATCGCAGGTAAAGTGAATGTTTGGCGTGGAGATGCGTATCAACCGGGTGCTACGATCCAAAGAGTAGCAGAGGTGTTAGATAAACCTCAACCCCCCTCACCATGAGGTTGGTGAAGCCCTGATCCTTAAATTTGCTCCTCCAGTTTACTGGGGGCTTTGGTAGTCACGTTATAGCTTACCCTAGTGCTATGGAGCACCGTGGTTGAGGCCATAATCTAATGACAAATACAGGAGGATAGAAAATTGAGACACGAGCTGACTCTATTGTTTTCTGCAAATATTTTGTCACATGGTACAGACCACTAAGCGTTTTAAGGGTGTTACCAGCAGAAGTAATTATGATCGAAACGGCAGTAAGCTGATTTCGGAGCAAAATATAGTCATTTGTTCTTCAAAATGTAAAAATTCCTTCTTTATCCAGAAACACAATATTGCATAAGTCCGGTTCAAAAGAACATAGCTCATTTGGGTGCCCAAGTAAAGTAGGTCCCGTTCTTATTTCATTACTCCAGTTGACATACAGTAACATTTTGTGAAACGAGGTGGCAGGACTACGAGTCATGAGGGTCACAGAATCGATGTGTCACAAATCCGAATGCCTTTTGCAGAATATCAAAATTTTATCGACGATAAAAGATCGCAATCATGTATGGCATTTTGAAAAGTTCTCATAAGATCAACCTAGTTAAAATTTTAATTTTTTGAATGTACTCTAGTTTTCAAGTTATTCTCTTTTTAAGCTAAAGCGTGGTTCAACTACCAATGAAAAGGGGAGTTTCAAATTAGTACGTATGTACCTATAAGAAAATTTACTCACCATATTCGGTTTATCCCTCCACTTTGTGTCTTAAAGACTGTAACTATCGACTAAATTTGCATTGTTTAAAATGCTTTATTTAAATCCAAAATTTTTATGACGAATATACTCGTATGTATGGCAATACGGTGATAAAACGTCAAAAGGCGTTTAATACTAGGGTAATTCCAACTTTTTTTTACTGTTCTACATAAACTCCTTCGTGCAAATCGAATAATTAAATTCGGGTTGTATCCCTATAAAGCGATTTGGGAAAACAGAGCGATTTTAGAAAAACAGATCACATCAAAAAATAAGACATACAATAACTTAAAGATAAATACTAATTTTTTTGGGGAAAATGGTTCAACGAAGTGCTCAACACCACGTTACTAAACAGGGTTGTGTAGGGGATTAAAACTTGTTCCAAAACGTACATAAATCAGAAATGGGGAGATAGATCGGTTTGCAACCAACTTTTATTTGCAAAAGCAGATGGCAATTGGTTGGCAGACAAACAGACTGAAACGTAGTAATATTTTAAAAGGGAATCAAGGGTTTAAATATAAAGTGTGAAAATCTAATTCACATTAACAAGAAAAAAGGCATAGATGGGCAAAACAAGTGAAATATTGCATATGCCCAACTGAAAATTCTGTAAAAATTTGCAAAGAGTTTTAATCAGATCAAAGAAGTCGTATGGATCGGTCAGGCCAAATCGTTATCCCCTTCAAGTTGTACACGCTACTAAAACGCAAAAATGGTCTGGTTTCTAGTCCCGTTGGCATCGATAACTGTGACGATGAGAAAGTTACGTGAAACGTTTGGGAGAAACAACGTGCCAACAAAACGCACTATTTATCGTGTAGTGAATGATTTCAAAGAAAGAGGGTCTGTAGCTGATAGGCCCAAGCATGGGCCACAACGTACTGCAAGGTCGGCTGAAAACATTACTGCTGCTCAATAAAGTGTTCAAAGCAATCCATCAACTTCAATTCGACGCCGTGCTGGGTCTTTAAAGAACACCTTGGCCACAATTTTGCACAAAGATATGCAGTTGTTTCCATTTAAAATTCAGTTGACACAAGAGATTCTTCCACAAGACCATATTCCAACAGGGTGCTACAGCTCGCCCATGACAACCCTGATTTTCATGAAAAAAATCATAATGAGTAACGAGGCACATTTTCATTTCAATGGATATGTGAATAAACAGAATAGTCGGTTCTGGGCAATTGAAAACCCTCAAGTCATTCATCAGTCGCCTTTGCATCCATTAAAAGTGACAGTTTGGTGTGCAATTTGGTCAGGAGGAATCATTGGACCTTACTTCTATGGAAATGAAAACGGCGTATGGTAACTGTCAATCTGGAGCGATATCGTGATACGATTGAAAACTTTTTAACGCCAGAACTGCATGCTTTGGGCTTGATTAATATGTGGTATCAACAAGACGGTGCCACATCGCATACAGGCGGGGTTGCAATTGAATTACTGCGAGACCTCTTTCCACAACAAGTGATTTCAAGAAATGTTGATGTTTATTGGCCTCCACGGTCGACCTACGGACTTCTTTTTGTGGGAACATCTGAAAGCCAAGGTTTATGCAAACAAACGAGAATCTCTTGAGCAACTCAAATAAAACATTCGTGATGAAATTAATGAAATACCGCGTGAAATGTGTGAGAATGAAATGAAAAATGCGCTCAAAAGGGCTAGCATTTGTGAGGCTAACCGAGGCGGGCATTTAGCTGATATTGTATTCCATACATAATTGCCGACATTAAATAAAACATTTATCAATATAAGATCCATTTTAATCAAAAATTATAAGCAAACAAAATAGTATACCTTCCCAACGGACAACTACTTACAGGATCTCCTTTCAATATTACGTGCAGTCGGAAATAATAAAACAAAAAATAAATTTTTTTATTCGAATGATAAAAAATTGGCATAAACATTTCCGATTAATTTGTATTTTTGCCATAAATTTGTATAATCTGTACTACAATGTCAAAAAGAAAGGCCGCTATGGCAGATCGTTTCACGGCAAAGCCTTTCGCAAGTTATATTAAAGCACGCATAGTACGTAGTACACAATAAACCTATGTTCACATTTAAGTAAGAACGTCGACTTTTTCTGCAGTGAAGTTTTTACCTTGTAAATCCTGGAAACTTTACGAGTAAACAAAGAGTCTTCTTAAACTTCCCTTTAAAAGGCAAGGAAATAAATATTTTACTACAGCTTAATTTCCTTAAATTAATCATAATGCAGGATTCAGTTTAAAAGAGCCTTTAATACATGTGTCTGTAATTGTGTTTATGAGTATTTCGGTGGCTCGGCATATCTTGGTTTGTCTCTCGTTCATAATGTTACTGTTCCAAATTCTTCGATGTACGGCCATCTTTTGAACGTACATATGTATGCACTTAGTAGTGGCTGACATTTAAAGATATTGCAAACCATTTGCAATTGTATTTAGGTGACGTGAGCAATGCCGAATGAATTCTCTGATGCTTTAAAATAAGGATTTCTTAAACTCGAATATGGGCAAACACATACGGGCACACATCTCTGTCTGCAACCTATTTTATATGAAAATTGTACATTCACACACAAAGACACCGGGGTGCAGACATCCTTAAGCTGCACAAGTTGAAACCGAGAGCAGCGCTGCACGTTCGCAGAGGAAAACGTAAAAATGTCAAGGTAAAATATATAGCGACAAAAATATAAGAGTTCCACGAGCGAGTGCCAAATTCGACTGACCCACCTGAGGATAGAGCTAATGCATATTAAACACATTCTCATCTTAAATATTTATATGCGGCTCTTCGTTTGTTGTATGCCACATTTTAGGGAATCCCATCGACAGGACTTTTTTTTTGTTTCCCGGGGAACGGATATTTTCTCTCAAATTAGTTTCTTAGATCAGAATTCAGTTGTACCCTGTAAGAAAAGACCTCCCAATGATAAATATTATTTGTGTGTGAGGTGCATGAAGGGTCGTGGTTCTGCCACCCAGGGTAATTTTTGCAATCACTTTTTACTGTTTCGCATGCACGAAATACTCGTATGCATACAGTGCTGTCTGGGTAGAGTGGACCCCCGATGCTACGAACACCGCGTTAGACTGAACTCCAGAATGTTTGCATTGACGGACTACTCTATAGAGTGAACAGCAATGAACCTCAACAGAGTGAACACACTTTAAAGTAAGTTTTTAGAACAGAAATGATCAAGATATGATCAAGTAAACGGCTAAGGGTTATGGCAGAATGCGCGCTCAAAGTAAGAGCTAAGCTGAGCCTAACTTCTTTCATGCTTATATAATATTTGGGGATGGCAAAGTGAATGCTAAAATCGGCACTAAGTCGGCACTTGCTGTTTTTGCTGTGTGTTTTGTGTTTTATATTTATGAATGTTATTACTTATGTAGTTGAAACTTGTTAGTCAAAATTTGGGTTAATCAATAATGTGATTAATTAATTTATCTAATAATGAAAATTTCTGATTATTCTGAACTATGAATAATCAGTTAACTATAAATAGGAATGATCAAGTTTAAATAATTTTCTATAAGATTCGAAAAAATTTGTCAAACAAAACAGAGAGAATTATTTCAACAGTATCAAAACGTCAAGAACCGTTTACAAATTACAAACAACTTAAATCTTTAAACATACGATCAAATATCAGCACCAATCAGCACGAAAAAACCATTCAATCAGCATTCAGCTCGTCTCGGCGCACTTTGCCATCCCAACCCCGATTTGTACTAGTTTGTTTGGACACAGTTTTAAGAATTTCAATCAGCTTTCAGCTCCGCTCGGCTTTGAGCGCGCACTCTGCCATCACCATAAGGCTTTACTTGGGTACATTCAGAAGAAGGAAGGCGGTTTCAATGCAAGTTCTGACTGGTTGTCAGGCTTAAAGTCACGGTATGGAAATAGTGTGGGTGGGAAATTTGTCTTTAAATCAACAAGCTGTTGAACTTTTTAAGCAAAAATTAAATGACGTAATTAGCAATTTACAGCTGAGTAGTACTTAAATCTACAGATGAAAACCATTGATTTGGAAAATACATCCAGAAAAAGTTATGTGACTAGCTCTGAAAAAGTAGCTCCAGCCACAAATATGGAAAAAGCAAGAGTTACGTTTCTTGCCATTGCCAGTCATTGATAATAGGCCGTGCAAAAAATCCACGTTCATATAAATCGTTTAAAAGTCCAGTTGACTGTTGAATTTCTTAAAATGCTTGGAGGACATCTGTATTTTTTAAAGACTGGTTGCATGCATGCTTTGTTCCTAGTTTACATAAATTATACCGGTATGTATAAGTATTTTACAGGTTCAGCAATTTCTACATCTAAAGTTGTAACCTCAAAAGGCTCTTCTGTTGGTGCATAATGCTCCCTGTCACCCTTCAATAGATTAGAAAAGAACAAGTGATGGATCCATATTTGTGATTTTCATGCCGCCATATGTAACACCCTTGATTCAATAAATGCACTATGGTCCAGCGGACCACTTTCTTGGCTTAAACTATTCGATACAGAACGGCTCGGCCGACTTTGATGACATTTTAAGGGAATCTTCAGAATCAATTGGAGGGTAGCATTAGCTATAATTTTTTTTTGGAAAAAGGGGCGTGGTCCCTCCTATTGGACCCTATTTTTGAGAACGTAATATCTGACCTGAAGATGCCTTGACAATTTGTGTAGATGAATAAGACAGCAAAATTCGTGATCCAACAAACAATGTGCGGGATTGGATCAGTGGGCGTGGCTTCAAATTTCTCACGGCTATATCTCATGAATTATCAGAAGTATGAAGATTAAATTTGGATGGTATGTTGTTCGTACTGTATGAATTACATCCAAGATGGAAGGGGATGTGTCACGCCCCAAAATTCAAGATTTTCATCTGA
This sequence comes from Hydrotaea diabolus, assembly GCA_963513945.1. Lineage (NCBI taxonomy): Eukaryota > Metazoa > Arthropoda > Insecta > Diptera > Muscidae > Hydrotaea > Hydrotaea diabolus. The sequence continues at coordinate 42,052,123 of OY740718.1, forward strand.
AATAAAATACTTAGTAAAATTTTCTAGTTTCAATTTTAAGTTATATACAGATAGAAAATTATATTTTATGGTTCTTTAAATTTCAAATTATATTTTGTTTAAATTGGTTTAAATATTTTTTTATTGCAGTGTGTAATATTCATTCTCAATTTTTATTTCAATTGCACTTCCGTTTATATCCAATTCATTTTTTAATACTAAATTTTCAGTTTCGTATCCCTTTTTCTTGATTTTCGTCATATTCATCATCCGAACTATAACTTTTATCTGCAGTTGAGAATTATTCCACTTGTTCTGCATTTTCTTTTCTTATTCTAAAATGTGGTTGTACTAGTAGATCCGTTTCGTTGTACTGAAAAAAATGTTTGGCCTACTGGGAAGGTTTTCGCCAAAACCGGTAAGTTTAAGCCCAAATATTTCACGGCTTGGCTATGTGGAATCGTGCAGTTGTTGAGTGTAAGGCTTGAACAGTCTTTCTGTCTTTGTGAAAATAAAAGTATCCTTATTACCTGTTGCAAATTAACTTCTATTGATAAAGAATCGGCTTTTTGATATTGGCTTTTTCTGGTTTTACGATTACATATATTATTTGCATGTCTGTCCTAAATAAATGCGTTCAAAAGATGAACTTGTAAAGGCCGAAATCTTAAAGTCTCAAGATTAGGAAACACTCAGAATTGAAGCAATGAACGTAAATGTCCAGGTACTAGACGCCGATTAGGTTGGCATTCCAATACAATAACGATACTTTATAAAAACTCAACCAGTTTGTCGCAAATCAAATCCAAATATCGATTAAATTAAGCTGCGACTAATGAATATCCATTCAAAGATTGTCAAAAATGCGTTTAAGCGATCGTTGCTACATCATTCCCATTAGAAGGACTTTTTTTTCAATTTCATTTATTCCCAAATCAATTTTTGTTTTATATTATAGACTAGTTAAATATATATACATTTCCAAGCATACTATGTATTCTTCTAGGAATATCTTTTTATATTCTTATAAAATAAATTTGTGGCAAGGCCAGCCCATTTAGTCATTCGTTTTTTTTTAATTTATCTGTCCAGTCATTAGGGAAAGAAAAACTTACGGATCGCTCTCTTGAGATCATTTATCATACTAAAATAAAATAAAACTTAACACTAGTGGGCCATGCCCATTAGAAGGACTTTTCTCACATGCATTTCTTATTGCTACTCAACTTTAAAGTCAAGTTTCGCAAAGCAATTTGGATATAATCGTCTTTCTGCAGTTTTTAAATAAGGTACTGGATTCATCTCTTAGGGTTTTATACCATCCACCAAAGAGGAGATTTCGTTCCAACACCTCAAAATATTGATCAGAGACCCTATAAAGTATTTATATTTTTGATCGTCGTAAAATTGACGATACGAGTATAGCCGTGTGTCTGCTGAAAGCACGATACCGGTCAAACAAATCAACCCAGGATCCTGAAATTTTTCATGGTGATGGCTAATGGTTATAAGCTGTTTGGGATTAACTAGAGTCACTAGAGTAACACCAACGAAACTGTGTCTTTTGAAAAAAAAATTGTTTAAAATTTTGCATAATGCCATTCCAAAATCGGAATGGGATGACACCAAAACCAAATGAAAGTTGACATGTTCCATAACAAAACCCTCAATGTTTTTTTTTTTAGTTTAGTGCTAGATTTTTTACACACATTTAAACTTGGTGATTTTTGAAAAGCCCAATTTAATATGAAGTGTTGGTAGCAATGTTTTATCTTTTGGTACAAGAGGTTTACAAGAAATAGCAATAACAAAATTTGTATGACAGCGCCATCTAGTACTAGTTTTAAGAAACAATAAATTTCAAAAATGGACTACTTGATCGCCAGACACTTGATCCCACTTGATCCCACTTGATCGCCAGACAGTAGAATATCGCAACTATCCAGGATAATAACATTTTTAATGTTTTTTTCTTGTTAGACAGGGTTCCAAAATCACCAACTTCAAATGCGTGTAAAAACAACTAAAGCACTAGACTTAAAAATACCCTTGAGGGTTTCATATGGAACATGCCAACTTTCATTTGGTTTTGATGTCATTCTATTCCGATACCTAAAGTTCAATTTTGTATCACTGTTTAAATAACATAATTGGAAGTATAAATATACATACAGACACAGGGTTACAATTAGTTGGATATCAGTTAGACCTACAAACATTTCGTTGCAAATGAAGAATTTCCGTTGCAATCACCAAATGTTTATAATCTTTATGGATATTTGGTCCGACAAACTACAAGAAAATAAATATGATCATCGTATAGTATACACAATTAATTGATCAGTTATACCAACGAAAGCGCAATACGTATTTAGTTGCCACAACTGGTGGTTGTAGCAACCAATAGTTTTGCAAAATAGACTTTATCTTAGTCTTCCATCACCATTTCCATCTATGTTTAAGACTACTTGAAATGTCTAAAAAACAGTTTTTTGCCTCTGAAAAAAATGGGCTAAACTGCGATAGTGCGGCATGTGGATTTTTAAATCTTATCTGTATATTTCAAAAATATTTAAGTTCCAATTACTAAAAACTAGAGTGCATCAACTAACATTCGGTGGAATTTACAAGGCACAAGGTACAAACCTAATCATTCGGTTGGCAAAAAAAAAATCTGTTATGGCAACGAATCTGTTCTCTGTGAGCATGTTACTGTCCCCAAAGACAACCGACAAATGTTACTTTAAATAAAGAGCCTAGTAGCTATAGCTCTCACAATCAAGATTGGTATGTAATTTAAATTGTTTATTAATCCAATAATAAATAAATAAATAATACTTTAAATACTTTGGCTCATCAACCGACAGTGTTTGTTCCCCCTACGGAAAATTGGCGTGTACCCAATCAACATTCGGTCGCAGCGATTGAATACTTAAGTGAAACCAGGCATTTTGGTTGGCAAAGAATTCTCTTTGTGCATAAAACAGGTACCTGAGATACATGCGGATATAACCACAATAGCTTGATTGTTTCAAATGGAATCTGACACTGCTAGAAACATTAAACCTAGAAAATGAATCTCACATTCGGCGGATCATTGAAAAAAATTGCTGTTTATCTTTATAAACAAGTAAATATATTTGTATAAAATGTTAATAGAGCAAAGATAACAAGCAAAATACAGGGTGGACCAAAAGTAATATTTTTTTAGATTATGTAAATAACACTTGAAGAATAAGTAATGGAGAGATTCGCAACTTAACAAAGAACCAGAATAAAATAATTTTATTATTTAAATCAGCGATCAATTATTGTAACGCAATCGCATGAGTGATGAAGCTGATTTTCATTTGAATGGCTTTGTTAATAAGCAACCCTGTAGGTTCTGGGGTTCTGAAAATTCAAGAGCCATTCATCAACGCCAATTGCACCCTATTAGGTGTACAGTATGGTGTGGGATTACATCTGAAAATATTAGTGGGCCTTAATTCTGCGAGAATGAAGATGGAAGTGCTGTAACCGTTAATGGAGAGCGGAATCGGTCTATGATAGAACATTTGTTACGTCCTGCTCTTGAAAACAGGCTTGAGATGTGGTTTCAGCAGGACGGAGCCACCGCCCATACTGCCCGAGACACAATGGCTTATTTAGTCATATTTTTGGAGAGCGAATAATTTCTGGAAATTCGGAAATTATTTGGCCAGCGCGATCGCCAGATTTGTCGGCACCCAACTATTTTCTTTGGGGTTATTTGAAGGATCGAGTATATGTCAACTCAAGGCGAACATTGTTGCAGAAATTGTTATGTTATGGAAAATGCTCTTAAAGGAGCAGTTCATTGCGAAGCTGAAAATGGAGGTCACTTAAGTGACATTATTTTGCATAGTTAGTGCAAAAAATCCATTATGTATATTATATAATCTAAGAAAAAAAAATTAATAAACAAAAAAGTTATTAAAATTTTTAACCCCATGGTAACTTTTGTCCCACCCTATATTTGACCAGTTTGGAGAACTTCGAAATAAAATAATCTGTGTGTCGATAAAAAACCATAAAAAATAGATTAGAAATTTACATATTAAAAGTACAATAGAAATAAAATATTTTGTTTTTCGTTGGTCTTCGAAAAAAATGTGAAAGTATAGCCTAATAGTTTAGAATACAGGGAAATATTATGTTTCCTATTTTATCGTTAAAATTCCCGTGAGTATGCAGATAAATCTCCTGCCAAGACATTTTAGTACGGCATAGCCTAGACCTGCTCGCATACCACAACATTTGCAAAGTATTTACATACAGACGAACATACAATTTTTGTGCCCTTAAATTGTGTAAAGGAAATGAAATAAATGTCGCTTTACTTCGGACTATCCGTGTGCAGCTGGTGTATGGACCGCAACCCATCCCCACTTTACCGTGACTAATTTCATCGGTTTACCGGGTTGTCGCCTTTCGCTTGTGTGACACACAGTTCAGCCCTTATCCATATCCGTATTGAAATTTATGAGTAGGTTCGGGTCGCAACACATATTGAACATTAATGGAATACGGGTCGGCAAGAGCTTTAATCGACTTTTCTTTTCCTACATGTGCTGTGCGTAAGAAGAACAATCGATTAGAGAATATTAAATGCGAAATATGACAATTCGCTGTGTTCATCGGGCCATCCAGATAATAGGAAATGCTCGAGATTATGACGTTAATTCGGCTGTCAGTAACAAAGTGCATCCGCCGTCAAAGGCAGACTAATTACAATATCAAGTTGTCGGCGAATCGCCGATGTGAGAATAAATATACGTCATAACGGTGGACAAATTGCAATTAGACGTTGTACAGGTGGCGGCAAGCGGAATTTTAGATCTACACATCAGTTTTGTAGGATCTTGGTCCAAACCTAATTGAAAGCAAATCCAACTTAATAAAAGAAGTAAATATAAGGTGGAAGAGTCAAAGTCTATAAACTATTGAAAATTGTATTTCTACTTTTCGGATGTTTTCTGATTAATGGTAGAGGATGAAGACGATCTACTTACGAAAAACTTAAAGCTTTTATTCTGCATGTTTTTATGCATGGACACATGCACTATCACCATCGATAGTTTGGCTTATGAGCTATCTGGCACAATACCAGGGAGAGAAACCACATAGCTCCATTATAGGGAAGGCGATGTCCTTTGCAAACAAATGAAACATCCGTTTGATAATCTGTATCGGCAAAAATACAAAGCGACATAACAATTTCGCATCCTAATGTCAACGCATTTTTAATAATCTTTCAGTGTCAAAACGATAGTCGAAGTCAACATATTCACCAGGTAAAGTTCACTTACGAGCAACGTTTTGGAAATCATTAAAAATTACTACCGAAATTTTGAGTCGGTGGCTCTGGCAAAGTTTCACGAAAATCCAGAATTTCATCGAAAAAACATCTTCAGCGATGAACTTCATTTCTGGCTACGTGGTTTTGCCAATAAAAAAAAACTCGTATGCAGCGTTACCGTTGAAAATTTTCAGAAAGTGGCACACAAAGGGGAATTTTTAAAAAAAAAGAAGCACAGAAAGGGTTTTTTTTAAAAATAAAGTCGCGAATTTTTCGTTTTTATTTATTTTATTAAAAAAAACATTACAATTAAAAAAAATAACGAAAAAAACAGGTCATAAAAAATGGGCATTAAAAAACACATAAAAGTTAACAACAATTCATTACAAGACACATACATATCATCGTTTTTCCGATACTTAACAGGAGAACCAAAAAACTTTTGCATTTATTTATTCCGCAGAATTTCCGAAAAATAGTATTTGCAATCGAATCGTATATAGATTTGACACGGTTTCGTAGTATTGCCTTTTCAGTATTAAAATACAAAAATTGATAATTTCCACATAGGCCCTTTTATATCCTTTACCATAGAATGGGGGTGTACCAAATTTTGCATTTCTTTGGTACATCTCAGAATAGTTATCTGATACCCTACACTATAAAGTAAATATGTTTTTTATCAGCTTCCAATTCTAAGACGTCCTACTGTCGGTGTGTCCGTTGAAAGCACGATAGCGGTCACAATAATCAATCTAAAAAGTCCAAACCCATCCATTAAGAGGGAAAAAGGTTCTACATTACAAGGACTCAAACAACATCTGCAAAAATCACACACAATCACACGAGGTATGAAACTGTTTTTTGGACAAGGCCTATTTGGGATTGAATAAAGGCCAAATCCGTAAATGCATTTATGGTCTGATCGCAATGGAATTTGACACTAAATAGTTTCATAGCATGGAAATTAACTGTTTATAATTTAGACCACATCGGTCTATGATTTTATACAGCCCTTATACATAGGTCCCTCTTGATTTTAGGTCCTGCCTCTTTGGAAGCCACATTTACTACTTGATTTGATCAAAATTTAGTAGTTCTATGGAATGACAATTAACTGTTAAGGTCCATATTGGCCTATGATTTAATTAAGCTGGCATACAAAGACGCCGAATTATTATAAGTATAATTCATGCTTTAAACATAATCCATGGAAGAGGTTAAATAAGATTCCGTCCGACCGAACTTAGCGTCTTCTATGCTGAATGTTACTTTCGTTTGTATTGGCAATATATAAATTTTTCAAAAAGGGGCAGTAAAAGTAGCATGGCTTAAAAATGGGTCAAATTGCCAATTTAGCACAACGGTAACGATGCTCGTATACGTTATTGAACAGCAACAGACCCACATTTGCTTCAAGAGACAGAATTGCACCGCAAAAAATTAAAGCCATTGGACTTCTTTTTATGGGGTCACATCAGACCCCTAGCTTCCAATAACCACGTCCAGTTATGGAAGGATGAAGAAAATATGCATTTCACTTCCATAAAAAATATACTTGAAAGTTAATTAATTAAATTTCATAGCAAAAGTGTCGAAAAATTGATCAGTACTTTTTTGAGTCTCTCAAAGGGGAACTTTTTTCTCTTTAACCCGATTTTGTCAATTTTATATAGCAACGCCGACTGTTAGATAAATATCTGGTAAGTTTGAAGACTCTAGGTCTTTTGGTTTGGACTGAATCATGCCTTCGATAGACGTACAGACGGGCATGACAAGATCTTCCCTGAATTGTATGATAATCGTTAATATTTACACTTTACTCGTATATGTGTTACACTCGAAATGACAAACCTTTCTACAAAAAGTGTATTTTAAAGTTCAAAAATCGACTTTAAACTAAAATCGAAATCGATTTACTCCAACTTAATCAGTTTACTGGATATAAACTGGAAGTAAATTTTTATTTATTTCAAATTCAAAACATATATAAAATACTTATACTATTGAGCCCTTAGTCTTTTTTTGTCGAATGGTTATATTTTCTGGCTTCGGAATCTTTAAAGTTATACAACTCGTTGGTTCGACCAAAGAACCACCACTTAGTGCCCTAAACATCCGATTACCCACACATCTTTTTGACAGCTGTCACCTGATTTATGCTTAGTTCAGTTTTCCATTTCATAATAATTACTTCGGAACAACGTTTGCAAATAGTGGTGAATGGGCCCAAAACAAGATGACCGACCACCGATACTGATTTTTAGAAGAACATTTTTTCAGCGATGAAGCTCACTTTTGGTTGAATGGGTTCGTAATAACCAAAATTGTCGCATTTGGAGCAATGAAAATCCAGAAGCCATTGTTGAGTTGCCGCTACATCCTCAAAAAGGCATTGTTTGGTGTGCTTTATGAGCAGAGAGAATCATTGGTAATATTTCTTCAAAATTAAGTTGGCCATAATGTACTCGTAACAGTCAGTGGGGAACGCTACAGAGCCGTGATTAATGACTTTTTTGTGCCTGAATTGGAGGATGTTGATGTGCACGACCTTTGGCTACAACAAGACTGTGCTACATGCCATACAGCCATCGAAACAATCAATTTTTTGAAGGAAATTTTTGGTGAACGTGGGCCTGTGGCGTGGCCTACAAGATTGTTCGATTTAACACCGCTGCACTATTTTTTGTGGGGTTATGAGAAGTCGCTTGTATACGCAGATAAGTCCAACACGATTGACGCCTTGGAAGAGAATATACGGAGCGTTATTGCTGACATACGGCCCCGTATGCTTCAAAAAGTGGTCGAAATTTGGGTCTTTCGGCAAGAATTTATTTGAGCCAGCCGTAGCGGCCACTTGCTCGAAATCATTTTTAGACATAACGGCAAACCCTTATCTTTATAATAAAGCTAAATTCTTCGCCATAACATTAAACTATATGCGTTTTGTTTCTTCTTGAAAACTACACGTCTGAAAAAAAACACCCTTTACTAAACATATTATACTCACTGATCGGGACCGGCTGCTGCAGATTACGTGGCAAAAACTGTATGACGTGTCTACCCGACTTAAAGTCCAAGTTTCTCACGCTGCCAATTACCACTACACCATGGCGGCGCATTAGGCATCACGGCATAGAAAGTACTTCTTTCGCTTGAGTCGTCCTAGAGAAGTAAGTTGTTAATCACTGCCGACATTTGAGGTTTTGTTCAACACTAACGAGCGTTATCTCCCAAAACTTAACACACACACACACACACATTTTTGTATGATTTGTCGAGCACCTGTTTTAAAACCACCCAGAGTTAAAGTTGATGCTTTCAACCCGCTTATTCTTGGCGTCTCAGTCTTATTTGCAATCGCTAACGAGCTGTGAAACGCTGTGACTATGAACTTCAATTCGCTTGAAACTGGTGGTTGTGTATGTGAATACAACCCAAGTGTAAGGACACGTCTAACGAAACACGTGACACGTCTAATTTCAATACTTTCCCTCCAACAACGCTCGTACATCTCTATTTAAATAAATTATGTCCATGAACATTAAGTAGTAGACCTTTGCATTTGAATGTGTTCTACGCTTGGCAATAATGGCCGAAAACATAAAATGTTTTGTTGGAAACTGATACAATTTCCTTTTAAATCTTAAACGACTAATCTTGTTAAATCTCAAAAGAACTTTCTGAAGTTAAACAAAACAACAATTCTTGCATGTTTCCACTGACCTTTTGTCCCTCGCTTCCCCGGCCAGCGTACGGTCTCTATCTGCACTCGATGGTAGCCGGGAAGGGAAGAGTTTCTAAAGCATTGCGAAAACTTTAGCGATTTCTAAAAACCTATTAAAGCAAAATAAATAAAAAACATTTATTCAAACACATTGAAAAGTGAAAAAGTTATTTTTATTACGAAACTAATTTGAGGGGGTTGAACAAGTTCGAAGGAGCCAGGACACCAAAACGGACACACAGGACAAAGCAGTTGCTCCTTTAAAAGGGACCAATGACAGTAAAATGGCAATTATTTAGTTTGCGAACACTTTGTGTCTCGGTCCGTGTGTACATCGGCTCATATCAATCAGACGAAGGACGCTCAATTCGATGTCCGCCAATACAGACAGGATGTTAATGCAAAGGCGAAGTAAAGAATCGAGTCACAGTGAAAGGGTAAAACAGACAAACATACAATGTTAATGGGGATCACTGTGTCAAAACACTCAACTGGTATCAGGGTTAGGGTTAACAGTGATGTCATTAAGTTCTAGGTATTTCCTAAGAAAGTTTTATTAATTTTCAGTTCAAAAATCTTTATAACTAAAAATTTATTGTTCGACTACGAGAGCCCAAAGCTCGAGAACTACAGGGTGGGGCGTAGTGTTCTGCTTTTTTGCACCGCAGGCTGCAGCGGTCCTGTTAGTCGAAGAGAGTGGAGAGTGTGCGTGGCTTACTCGTATAGTGGCTGACGGGAGATTTCTACCTTTCAGTTGCCATCATGCATTGGACACGTGAGGATAGTACATTTTATTTTAAAGTGTATTTTTCAAATGCGCACTCGATCTTTGCAGTGCAGCGTGTTTTTCGTTTACGATTAACTGTTTCCCCACGCGGACGTATTCCTGGACGTTGATTGCCGTAAATTGGGTAACTTCATTGAGAACAGCAGGAAATGAGTCATGTGTATGAAGTTGACATGAGAGAAGGATTACAACACCACAAAACTTAGAGAGAGTTAGAGCAGCAGTACTGCAATCTCCGAAACGCTCTGCTCGGAAGCAATCACTTGCTCTTGGTATTTCCAGACGTTCTCTCCACTAGATTCTTCATGATGAACTGAATTTTTACCCGTATAAAATGTGCGTGGTCCAACAATTGTCAGCATGGGAATTTTTGACACGGCGGACCTCTTGTGAAAACATTCTTCAAACTATACCCCGAGACGCAATTGTGTTGTTTTCGATGAGGCACATTTTAACCTCAGTGGGTGTGTTAAATATAAAAATATGCGGTAATGGAGTAAAAAACCGCAGAGTACTTCACCAGAGACCTCTGCATTCGGACTGCGTGACTGTGTGGTGTGCCAAAACACAATTAGGCTTCATTGGCCCTTACGTTTTCCAGGATAACCGTCTAGCCGTAACTGTGAACTCCGAACGGTACTTGACTATGATACAGGATTTTTTTCAGCCGGCTCTTGCGGATTGCTATTAGAGAACACATGGTTCCAAGAGGATGGCGTCACTGCACACACAGCGAGGTTTACCATGAATAGTTGAAGCAAATGTTTCCTGGGCGGCTTATCTCTTTGAGGGGTGATGTGAACTGGCTCACCAGGCTCAGCCCCATGCGATTTTTTCCTTTGGGGTTTCCTGAAGTCGAATGTGTATATCAACCGTCCCAACACCTTGGAAGACCTAATTAACAATATTTAGGCTGAAAATGACAGAATACCAGTCGACATTCTTGTTAGAGTTCATGACAGCGATAATCAGACGGACGACATTGTTTTGTTAATTGACAACCCCTGAAGATGATTGACGAAGTCAATCGAAATATTGGGATAAATAAAAATTAAACAACACATAGAACAACGAGTTTAAATAAATGACCTCAAGCCGAAAAATAATTTTATAAAATAAGTTCATGAAAACTTCAGAAAACATATGCATCAGTGTGTGGATAGCGAATAGCGATATTTACTAGATACGCTATTTAAAACCATGTAATTTAAAAATTCCCTTACATGAGAATTACGCCGAATGAGAACTCTTTTCAACTCTGTGTGGTTTCAGCAAGATGGTGCAACTCCTCACATAGCCCGCCCTGTAATGACGGAAAATTTCCCAATAAGCTGATATCCAGAAACTCGACATTCCGTTGGCCCCCAGGTCGCCTGATCTTTTTCTTTAGGATTATTACAATGAGGAAGTCTACAAAGCAAAACTAACAAATTTAAATGAACTAAAGCAATCCATGACGGCTGTTATTGTCTCAACTCTTCAAGTAGTAATGAACAACTTTTTGGTAAAAAAAAAAACTTATATATTCCATTATTTTCAAAACTAATTAAGTTTATTTAATAAAATTTAATGATTTTTAACACAAATAAAAGAAAGCGATTTAGTGAAAACAAGTTATATGAGTTTCTTACTGTAGCATATTCATCGGCCACCCTGTATTTCAAATACAGGTTATTTATATAAAGACAACCGTGACTTTATATTTGGGACATGCTCGTATAATTAAACAGAAATGATGAAAGCTTCTCTCAAATCCAAATATGTACATATATTTAAGATTGGGACCAAATTGTGAATCGGATCATATAACCCCTGTTTGCGGTTCAAACTTTCTACAGCATATATTCCTAACTATTGGGCAACTGACATGTACTCGTAAGTACTAGAGTGTTCCGAGTTTAAGACCAAATGAAAAAATGCTTTCGTATTGTATTTTTAAAATGAATAAGGCACGTGTGGTAGTTGCCCCTCTAGTTTCAGTTAATCCATTCCTGTCTAATGGGTATTTAAGTACCGAAGAAAGTGTTGATACATAAAAATTTTTAGCGTGGACCAGGTAAGTGATAACGCGATCATTTTTTTATAAAAAAGAGTAAAGATTGGGCTATATTAAAGCTTTTATCAGGATTTTTTTTTATTTTTTATCTTTTGTTTTTTGCAGTCAAAAATCGAAGATTTTTTTTCGAAAAATGCTCCGGAAAAGTGCTGTCAAACACATTAAAATGGTACAAATTAAACATTTCTAATTTTACCGAATAGCTTAAGTTGTCTACTATGTAATTGTCTACTGTGTACTGAATCAGGCAGCGATACGTCAACACACCTGGCCTCCAGATCCGGTCAAATGCGAATGGGTATTATTATTAAGAAAACATGGTACTTAAAAGAAATAAATTACGTAGCCTTAGCCATTTTCTTCTGAGCTGGTACACCACCTTTGTGATTATCCAGGAAGGAAGTAGCGGGATGCAATTTCACCTTGCACTTCAAACAAACATCTTGCACGGGTATTTAAATACCCATGTCATATCTCAGGTAAAAATTAAGGTTTGTTTTCTTTCAGTAATGTTCAGTCTGTCGTCCAGTCCGCACGCGTTTTCTATGTCTTCCGCGTTAAATGTTGTCCGTGTTACAGTTCTCTCGTCCGTCTCTAAAACAAACAAACAGAAAAACACAAACCCGCGAAAAAAAACAAATAAACCACAGCGCGCAAACCAACAAATACAAATAACACACCATAGCCAAAACAACAGCAATAACTACAAATAACAGAAAAAAAAATAAATAACGAAAACATATAAAACCAACAACAATAGACAATTTCTCAATGTTCATTATTCGTCGTGCGTTCGTCTTATTTCTCCCCCTCCCTTTTCCATTTCGTGTAGTGCAGTTGGCTCTCTTCTTTCTTTGTCGCTGTCCGTCTAATGCTTAAAGGCCCATTTAGTCTCGACGGTTGACGGTGGACGGTTGACGGTAGGCAATCAGCTATTTCAGTTGAGGGTTGCATTTTGCATGTGTTAGAGGGAGATAACTACAGTTTGACGGTTGACGACGGTAGACTTCTGCAGGTTGCAGAATCTACCGTCAACCGTCAACCGTCGAGACTAAATGGGCCTTAAGGCATAACACTAAGCATTTGATGGGATCAACAGCGGCAAAGGGGGTAAGATCGGCAACTGCATTTGCACGCTGACACTTGTTTTGTTCTCTGGTTGGCGTAATGGTAAAGAAATTTAAAATCCATTTTGCCAACATACGAGGGTTGCGTGCGAATTTTTTCGCTGTGTTTTCTCACATTCATTTTCATAGGCCTGATGTTATAGTTCTTAGTGAGACTCAGGTCCGTGAGGATTCTGATCCACAGGATTTTCACGTTCCTGGGTACCACACCCTATCTCTTGTTATTTCCCACAGAGGTCTTGTGGTATATGTACGTAATGACATAGTGTTTCAGAGCCAGCAACACTTGAACTCACAAGATCCAGAATTTAACTCCCTTTGGGTTAAGTTCAGGATTGGAACACACGTACTACATTTTGGGTTTATTTATAGAAGTCCAAACTCGGAAAGGGAGGCTTCCCTTAACGGCTTTGACGCCCTTTCCGATTCAATATCGAAAGTTTTGGAGAGTTATCCGGACAGTGAAATTGTCGTTGCTGGAGATTTCAATGTCCATAATTCCGCCTGGCTTTCACATTCGAGCCATACAACTCCGGAGGGCCAATACGCCGAGCTCTTCGCCGCGCAAAATGACTTGACGCAACTAGTGAATGAACCGACACATATTCCGTGTGTAGAAGGGCACCAACATAACATTCTTGACCTTTACTTAACTTCGCACCCTGAAAAGTACGAAGTTAATGTACTTGCACCTCTTGGTAACTCCGATCACTGCATTGTTTCAGCATCCTTTCCGTATTCCGCTCTTCGTGTCGCTTCGATACCAGCCCCAAAGCGGACAGTATTTTTCTACGAAAAGGCACGTTGGGATGAGCTCAACCACTTTTTCCAGCATTTCAATTGGAAACTTTGCTTTCTTGATAACGACGTAAATGCTGCGGCTGAAATGATCCAAAACATAATTTTATCTGGTATAAACACTTCTGTTCCAAATAAAATTATGTCGGCTAAACCAGCCAAAAACAGTTGGTTTAACCAGGCATGCAGGGATGCTGTCAGATCAAAGAAGGAAGCGTTCAGAAATTGGCGTTTGAACAAAAACTCCATTACTGAACTGCTGCGAAAACAGGCAAGAGCTTCGTGTGCTAGGGTGCTTAGGCGTGAAAAATTTCTGCACGAACAACGTCTACGTACAAAGGTTCTTACTTCTCCCAGGGGAAGTAAGAGCTTTTGGTCGTTTGTAAGAAGAGTAAAGGATAGTTCTTCATATATCCCAACTCTTGTTAAAGACGACCAGGCATTCACTGACCCGGTTGATAAAGCTAACCTTTTGGCTGAAATATTTGCAGGAAATTCTTCCTTGCCGGAAAGTTCCATGCATCAGATATTTTTTCGAACGCGTGCAGTTAAAAGGGTTCTTGCGAACCTCGATGTAAATAAATCCCCGGGCCCGGATGGTATCTCTGCACTTGTCCTATGTAAGTGCTCGTCGATGCTAGCCCGTCCATTACGCAACCTTTTCAACCTTGCTTACCGTGCGGGAGTTTTCCCAGCGTGTTGGAAGGTTGCGAACGTCCAGCCGATCCCAAAAAAGGGTGAAGCCAATAATCCTGCGAATTATCGGCCAATTGCGATTTGCTCTGCGCTCTCCAAGGTAATGGAGAGCATGGTAAACCACCATCTTGTGAGGTATTTAGAGACCAACGACTTGCTAAGTGATCGACAGTATGGCTTCCGTAGAAACCGCTCTACGGGAGACCTGTTGGCGTTCTTGTCGGAGCGTTGGAGTCGGTCTATCCACCAGTTTGGTGAGAGTAAGGTCGTGGCTCTAGATATCTCCAAGGCCTTTGATAGAGTCTGGCACGGTGCACTCATATCAAAGCTGATCGCTTTTGGTGTCGGTAATACGTTTGCTCGGTTTATATCGAGCTTTCTTAGAGATCGCACTATTAGAGTTGTTGTAGATGGGTTCTCATCCAACACACATAGGCTGACCGCAGGTGTACCACAGGGCTCTCTCCTTTCTCCCTCTTTATTTCTTATTTTCGCTGACCCAACAATATCGTCAATTTCTCTCGATGGTACGGATATTGAACAATCAGAAGCTCTCGATGTTCTGGGCATGAAAATACAATGTGATGCTCGTTGGGCGAGACATGTATTCGAAGTGTCGAAAGAAGCACTCAAGTGCATAGGCTTTTTAAAGCGGTGCAAGAAATATTTCACTCCTTCTGATCTTTTCAATATCTATACAACTTACATCAGGCCAAAGATGGAATACAACTCCCATATATGGGCAGGTGCTCCAAAATCATCCTTGGAGCTACTTGATCGTGTTCAGAGGAGAGCGATGGTGCTGATAGGTGACAGTAGGGTATCCAACTCTATTGTTTTCCTTGAGCATCGTCGGAATGTGGGTTGCGTGACGCTGTTCTATCGTTACTTTCATGGTGTGTGTTCATCAGACATCCGTCGCCTTATTCCTGACGTGAGGATGTTCGGCAGGGATACGCGACTTTCTAGGAATTCACACCCGATTGGCCAGTTGACCGCACTATACACTACAGATCAAATTCGTTTTTCGCTCGTACAGTCCGTATGTGGAATCGACTTCCGGCAAATGTATTTCCCACTAATTGCGACATCCAGAAGTTCAAGGCAAGCGTCAACAAACATTACTCCCTCTTTCCCCCTCCGATCCATTAATTTCCACTCGCCAACGCAATGCACCGCATGTATAGGGGTGTTGGTTATTAAAAAAAAAAAACTTCTATGGTCTTTTGGACATAAATTTCCAAATTTCATGAAAATCGTACGAGGCGATCTATGGGCAGGCAGTAACGGGTTAATACTGAAATTATCACTTATACGGACGTAATGTATGAATTTAAGATCGAAAACGCAACGTTGAGGTATTGGACAGAAATTTCAGAATATTACTGCTAGTGCACCGCTCTACAAATCACATGGTGACAGCCCTTGGTTGAAGAATTGTTGCTTCGGGTGAAGCCGGTCTTCGGTGAACCGTCTGTCGAGGGATTGCGAAATCAGATGTAGGGGTGCTTGGTGTGTTTCAGGTTCCAAAGCATCAGATGTAAGGTAGCATGATTGTAGTTAAGTAAAAGCTACAACTAGTTATAACAAGTAAAGAAGGCTAAGGTATGGCATGGTTGACTGTAAGTTGTCCTACACCACTTTGCTTTTCAGAAGATTTCGCGCCTCAGTCTGGAGCTTGTAATGTGCTTCGTATAGTGTTAATTTAAATTCGTCTTTATCCATCCTGGCAAACAACCAAGTGGCTTGTTTCAGATACCGATAGCTTAAGTCTAAAATTAAGCTTAAGTTCATTGTTTCTGTAGCGTATTCATCGTATTCACGCCGTCACGTCATTAACTCAGAAGTAGCTGATGGTTTCTGCGATTCTATCAGAGTGAATGCCGTTCAGACGTGCCTCATTGGCTCATTGGTCTAGTTTTAATTAGTAGTCGCTTCTAACGTTCTACGCGAAAGTTAGGCAGGATTGGATTTAAATTGTGACACACGGATACAGATTTCTGGCCACTACCAAATTTTTTGCCAAACGAATGTCAATGGTTTCACGTATTCATCGCTACAACCGAATGTTAATTGTGTACACTGCAATTTTCAGCAAAGAGAACAGACAGAATCGTTTGAAGAAACAATTTTTTGGTAGACCCAATTATTATAAAACAGAATTTTTACGTTAGGATGTTTATGATATGTTATTAAGATACCTAAGTTAGTTTGAATTAAACCCTATTTCCGGCTGCTTAAAGGATAATGTGACAAAATTGATCTCAGCTCAACTTTTCAATGATACGTACCCCATTCTGATAAGAATTAAAAAAAGTATAACAAATACATATTTGGGGGAACGTAACACGGTAGATATTGGTTGACGCAAAATAATGGTTGTTGGATTTAAATAATAATAGTGTTACCAATGGTGAACAATTTAATAAAGTTTAAGTAATGTTGCTATAATGCAGTCTGCTGTTTCTATAAGAATATTCTGGAAAATAGTATTAAGTACATTAGTTTTATTGATTTAAACGGCTGTATCGCTTAAAAGCAATAACCGTCTAACCAAAGAAGCTTTAACTGCCTAAACCAAGAGGAAATTGAAGCAGATTCGATTTTGGGATTTCTCAATCTGTTTTCGTCTTAAACAAAGATTTTGTGGTGACCAGAACCAACAAATTATTATAGAGATTATATTCTGATGTTGGAATAACCATTATTGTACAGCAACAGTAAACTAAACGGGTTTTGGTTTCTATAACGAACTTATCTGCTGTCATAATTGGTTGATTGCTGTTACTACTTAATTGTCGCAACCAATAGTTTTATTGAATCCGGTTTGTGTAATCGATTTAATTACTGTAACTACCGTAATATTGTCGTTGCTACCATCGGATGATGTGTTCAACCATGTTACTAGCACTATCATGGAATGTTGGTGATTGCGTTGGAAATTCTGTTTATCCAACCGAATTTTTGTAGTTTATACTGATTTTCAACAAATTTTTGCTTTGTTTGGACAGTTTGAGAATTGCCTAAATATGTTATTTATGGAAATATAGGGACATAAGTCGTAGGGGATATATCCACAGTGCGGTGTGGGGTACAACAAGTAATAACATCGTTGAGTTCATTTAAGCCGAACCGTATATACCCTTCACCGTGACATCGACATTGAATGGTACGTTTAAACTATTCGGGAGGTTTTTTCACAAAGTGTGATAGACCCATTAAAAGTTATACCGACCTTTTCAGAACTATTTGCCTACTCGATTTAGACATTACCGTCTGCACATTTATTCCTCTAATAAAAGTGTTAGCCACAAATATGAACTGATATCGATAAAACTTTTAACATTATATTGCTTTCGGCAAAATTTTAAAGTCGGTATTAAAATTGGGAGAATTCGGTTCAAGTTTTGTTACCTTTTACACAAATTCTATGAAGAGTACACAATAATATTCGTATAATCGCTATATATATGTATATATATATATATATATATATATATATATATATATATATATATATATATATATATATATATATATATATATATATATATATATATATATATATATATATATATATATATATATATATATATATATATATATATATATATATATATATATATATATATATATATATATATATATATATATATATATATATATATATATATATATATATATATATATATATATATATATATATATATATATATATATATATATATATATATATATATATATATATATATATATATATATATATATATTATAAAAATATTAACTTAGGTACAAAGCATTTTTTATACGTTGACTACACGTTTTTCCTTACATTGGGTATGTGGGAAAAATCGCTTTCCGCATGTCCGTAAATAAATCATTGTTACCCGTGTGTGTGTAGAAAACATCTCTTGCAGACTTCTTTCCAGTCCTTAGGACATTGTTTACGTTGATTCTGTTCCTCGTTTCGATGACCGGCTTTTCGTTATACTCGTACGTACGTCGCTATAATTCACTTAAAAATTAATTCGCCAACAATTGTCGATGTAACACGAACGAATGTTTGCCATGAAAATGACAACAATGTCGTCCTTCTCGCTGCAGCTGTAGAAACATCCACGTAAAGTCGTTAAATTCCTTTATGCTCGTCCTTGCTGCTTCAGTTATGTTTGGTATTCCCTTCACTTGTCCACATCTGCACTTCTCCGTGGCGATATTAAACGACATCGTGATTGCACACACGCGCCAACATATGTACGCCAGGATCTGGCAGTCGGTCCGTCGGTTGGGCGAGCGATACTGGCATATGTGTGAATGTGGATACTCACGTGATTAAGTGTGAGTGCGTGTGTGTGTGTAGAACATGCTTTACGAATTTGCGATAGTGGGATATTCTGATGACATTTCCGTGTATAAGTTGTGTATTTTAAACGCGAGTCCATGCATTATTGCCATGATATCTGTGAATTATGTTCAAGTGCCACCACGGACGGATGAATACACCGTTAAATACATATGGAATCATGTGCATATGGCACATTTGCAACAATAACGTCATAACTTAAAATGCATCATTTTTTAACTAAGTACAAGGAGACAGCTCTTTTAATTGGCTGCCTGTACCGAGCTCCATTGCTCGCATATTAAATGTTCTCGGTGTTAACAATATTCCATTTTAGGTTTTCCTCGACACGCTGTACAAAATGAAGACTTGAGACTAAATTTACTCGAGAGGGCAGTTTTTGAGATACGATGTTCTTCGCGCCAATCGGCAGTATGCATGTGACACAACACATGCCTGCTTGACCGTTCCACACAAAGAGTATGGCCGTTCGTATAAACTTTAAATGTTGTCCAGAATACGATATCGAAAGTTTTATTAAATGGACAAATTGTATATTGCTGCCAGGTGCATGGACATAACATCATTTGTGTAAGCGGTTTAAATGGAAGATAAACACTTTATGTGTCTCCCCTCACCTGAAATTACTTACTTAATTGTAGTAAAGCCATTCTTCCTGCAAATGAATAAACGTTAAAGAAGGCATATATGTAAAATGAACAAATATTCAGCGAAATAATAATAAACGAGTATTTATTTTTTGGTCTATCCTTAAGATTTTAAATATAATTGATTAGTGGTTCGTATATTTTTAGTTATGGCATAACTCCACACAAATAAAATGAATGCAATAGTAACGGGATGTCAAATTTGTATTCTTCATTAATGAAAACGTTCCTTAGTGTTCTAGAGGCATTGAGGATTAAAACATGTTTCTCTCAACTATTTGTCTGTCAAATCAAATCAATAGGAGAATAGATGTTCGTGATATCTGTAGTGCTATAGAATCCATCTAGTCCGTCTAGTAGTTTCATTTTAAAGCAGACGTTGCTTTGTCGGTCCCAGCACTATCCTGTTCAAAAGATTGACTGAAAGTCATTATCATTGGAGAAGTTAAATCATATGAAGAAGTACCAGGGAGTTTTCTTCTTCATATCTCCATGGAAGGAAAGCAATCGCTTTTAGCTTAAACCAATGGCAAACAATACATATTTTAATTCAGTCATTTACGTTTCACAAGCGTGGCTAAAAATGGCAAGAACTTATGTTACAGTTTTACCTTTTTTACACTAATTAAATAAAAACACAACAACAAGATGAAGGGTAAAAATAAGACAAATATATAAAGTACTTTTTGAATTATTGTGGATCACAGTGGTGAATTTTTTGCAACATGATAATTTTTTAGAAACACATTGAAATTTCGCAAGGCGTTGAATAAGAGATCAAATTAAAATTTTTTCTAACGGTTGCTACAAAGTACTACGAGGGTTGCTCTTTATATTTCGGGTCCGGCCATAAAACACAATAATTTGTCATTGGAAATGGTTTTAAGAGTATTGTTTTACAAAATATTCTCCTTTAAGATCAATACACAATTTTCAAACCACTTGTTCCACTCCGATTGAGGCACCTCCAAAACATGATTTTTGAACGATTCAACAGCTGCTTCGGACGATAAAAAACGTTGACGACTCATTTTTTTCTTGATGCTAGGGATTAAGAAGAAGGCATTGGGAGCCAAATCAGGGCTGTACGGTGGATGGCCATCAAATCGACATCTTGAGTGGTCAAATAGCTCATCGTTTCAGCTGATGTGTGAGAGCTCTCAACGTCGTAATGCAAAATGATCTGTCTTCTCTTATTATCTTTCCTGGTGTTTTCGAACATTGTTGGTAAACAGATGTTTGTATACCACTCAGAATTGACCGTACTACGTTCCACTAAAGCCATTGTGGCAACATGGCCGGTTATACCGAAAAAAATGCAGACCCATGCGGTCGATTGCAGGTTTGTTTCGGGTTCACATGCATAGATCCATGATTCGTCACCTGTGACAATGTTATACACTGCCTTTGAGCTATCGCAGTTATACTTTTCCAACATCTATTTGCACCAATCCATACGAGCCTTTTTTACCATTCGTCAATATTTTATTGTTGCCCAAGGATGCCTCAATCTCACGGTATATCACATGTCGGTCTTGCTTAATAAGTTCACGCACAGCATCGATGGTTTCTGGCAAAGTGACAGAATTTGGACGTCCTTCACGAAATTCATCCTGGAGCGAACGGCACCCGAGACTGAACTCTTGGTACCAGCAATTAACAGTGGTTTTTGATGGTAATTCATCACCAAAAGTCAAAACAAGTTGATTTAAATATTCTTGTCTCGATAACCCACGGCGAAAATCGTAAAAAATCATCGCACGAAAATGTACACGGAATAATTTCATTTTTTGACTGAGGTGAATTTTTCCACAAACAAAACGTTCTGAGTGAAGTTATGCTAAAAAATGTCAAGGTTTCCAATTAGAGTTCTAGTTTGCATCAGGAAACACTAGTACTGTCAGGACCCGAAATAAAAATAGCAACCCTCGCATTGAAATGCAAGTATGATATATTATGACAATTTCAACGCTGTTATTGGTGACAAATATTGATCATATGCGATGTACCATTAGCGAGAAGACAGGTTTGATGTGAAGTCAGGTTTTGACAATAAAGACAAACTTGCGTAGACAATTAAAAGAAATATCAAAACACACCCCTCCAATTTGTTGATATTTTAGTGCTGTAAGTATGTATTTAAACATATATAAAGCTCAGCTCTGCATACATTTTGTTGGCGAATCTTTTGTTAGTGCCAGACGCACCGCAAATTCGTGATACTTCTAACATATGGTTGGAGATGAAGCAGAATAAAGCCAAATCTATAGCGTACGAGTGAGTATCATGTTAATGAATTTGTGAAAAAATACTGCAAAGAGCATTGCCGGATATAGAAAAAAATAAACTTAATGTTCTTCTTCTAAAATGTATTCATTTTTGGGCCAAATACTAGATGCGAGCGTGAATTGGGTGATTGGCTGATTACAGAAGAATTTTTGTATTGGGAGTTCGTTTTGGGTTTCTGTATGATTTTTTTAAATCAATATTATGTATTTTTAATTAGAATCAAGTACAAGTGGCGAAAGAGGCAGGCGTTATAAGGGTTATGAATTGCCTTCTTCATATTGCATAAAAGCAATCCGTTACGACACGGGGAATATCAGGAATAGAAATGAAAGGAAAAGTGGATCAAAATAAAAGATCATTTAAGAAAAGTTTAAAAATGAAATGGAACTGATAATGGACATGGTAAAAACGGGATATGGTACGTCAAATGATAGAGATACTGCGAGACGTTTTTTCGAATGTTGATCAGTCCACCAGGATAACTGGGCTGGAAAAAGCATTAATGAAATTTTTTTCATTATCTTAAAACCCCTATTTTGTAGAATGCCCATAAATGCGCCAAATTTTAAAAAACTTTTAAACACCTCTTTCAAACTTCGATTTGGGGTTTTCCCCTATACATGCAATGCATTGCGTTGGTCGTTGGAAAGCAAGGGATCAAAGGGGGGAAGGAGGGAGTAATGTTTATTGACATTCGCCTTGAATTTCTGGATGTCGTAATTGGTGGGAAATACATTTGCCGGAAGTCGATTCCACATACGGACAGTACGGGCGAAAAACGAATTTAATCTGTAGTGCATAGTGCGGTCAACCGGCCAATCGAAAACAAATGGGTGTGAACTTCTGGAAAGTCGTGTATCCCTGCCGAACATCCTCACGTCAGGAATAAGGCCACGAATGTCTGAAGAACACACACCATGGAAGTAGCGATAGAACAGCGACACACAACCCACATTCCACATTCCGACGATGCTCCAGGGAAACAATAGAGTTGGATACCCTACTGTTTCCTATCAGCACCATCGCTCTCCTTTGAACACGGTCCAGAAGCTCCAAGGATGATTTTGGAGCACCTGCCCATATATGGGAGTTGTATTCCATCTTTGGCCTGATGTAGGTTGATATCGAAAAGATCAGAAGGAGTGAAATACTTTTTGCACCGCTTTAGGAAGCCTATACACTTGAGTGCTTCTTTCGACACTTCGAATACATGTCTCGCCCAACGAGCGTCACATTGTATTTTCATGCCCAGAACATCAAGAGCATCTGATTGTTTGACATCCATACCATCGATAGATAATGACCAGACTGTTGGGTCAGCGAATCGCTTGTGAGACAACAAGCAGCACTGTGTCTTACGCGCATTAAAATCTACTCTATTCACTCGACCCCAGTCGGAAATGGCCAGTAAATCCCGGCCAAGTGTCTCTTCCAGTATTCGCCTTTTGTCTTCAATATCTTGAAGACTCGGCCTACGGTCGAATAAATATGATTGACATAGGTTGCTGTCATCCGCGAAAGAGTAGATTGGATTCACGGTCTGACCCAAAAGATCATCAATGAAAATGAGAAATAATGAGGGAGAAAGGACAGAGCCTTGTGGCACACCTGCGGTCAGCCTATGTTTATCGGAAGAGAACCCATCTACAACAACTCGTATAGTGCGATCTCTAAGAAAGCTCGATATAAATCGAGCAAATGTATTACCGACACCAAAAGCGACCAGCTTTGATAAGAGTGCACCGTGCCAGACTCTATCAAATGCCTATCCAGAGCCACGACCTTACTCTCACCAAACTGGTGGATAGACCGACTCCAGCTTTCCGATAGGAAAGCCATCAGGTCACCCGTAGAGCGACTTCTACGGAAGCCGTACTGTCTGTCGCTAAGCAGGTCGTTGGACTCTAGATACCCTACAAGATGGTGGTTAACCGTGCTCTCCATTAACTTGGAGAGCGCTGAGCAGATCGCGATTGGCCGATAATTCGCAGGATTATTGGCTTCATCCTTTTTAGGGATCGGCTGGACGTTCGCAACCTACCAACACGCTGGGAAGACTTCTGCACGATAAGCAAGGTTGTAAAGGTTTCGCAGTGGACGGGCTAGCGTCGAGGAGCAAGACCTTAAATTATTTCTAATCTGAAAATTATTGTGATTTTCTGATTTGTGACCAAATTTTATTGGTTTTCAATACCCATATATATGTCCATAGTTGAAGGTGACCGTTCAGGCGTTAAAATCAAAAATATAGGTCAATATTAAGAATTTTGAGAAGATTTTACCGGTCCGGCATACCTATATTTCCCCGAACAAGAGGATGATTTTTGAACCCATCCACCACGCCCATTGGTCAACGGCTTCAATTCAGCCAAGTCACAAAATTAATGTCATATGTGACAGCGCATAGAGAAAGGGACCAAAGGGTAAAAAAAAAAACAATTTTCACTTTTTTTTGATGTGGACAACGTCTGAGCATCGTATGAGACCGATCTCATGCCCCAAAGGTGTTCCCTCCCAGAGATATGCGCGTTTTATGAAAGCGATGGTACACCAAAGATACACGTATTTAAATCTTTAAAATGGCTCTCCTGAACAAAACTGGTTTTTACCCTTAGGTCCCTTTCTTTTTTGCGCGTCACATATGTAGATTCTTCAGAAAATTACACTGATTCTTAGTACCCATATGCCCATGTTCTTCGACACCCTAGGAACTTTAGAAACTGAATCCTACTATTAACAGGATCTGACCTCGATCAATAATAAATAAATACTTTATTAGGTCACAGATGAGTATTTCGAAATGTAACAAACGGAAAAAGAAACTTTTTTAAACTATGGTGGAGAGTATAAAAACTTAAATTTACGTACGAACAGATACAATACTTCACCACAATAACAGGAAAAATCAATTATCTTGGCTAATATATAAATTATAACATCGCATTTAATACCGCTTTATTTATCTATAACATGATTGGCGATAAACAATTCCAAGCTGTTTGTTAGGAAGTGTTGTTGAAGGCAAAATGACTGAGTCGTTCCAGATCAGTTTTGATACTTAATTTATTCATGACTTAATTTATTAATTTAATTTATTTTGACCAACAGAAAATTTTGCAAAAATAAGTAATGGAATTCCAATATACCACCACTATAGGAGGGCAAACGTAAAAGCCATCATATAAGTCGGTGTAATGAAAATAAAACACGTTTTGATACTAGCATATTGAACAAAGATGTAATCGACAAATTACTGGTGGACTTCTAGTGTATGAGTAACACAGGGTGGCGCGAAACTACCGTTGTGGTTTATATCTTCTATCTTTATTTCAGAATTTTGTGAAGCAAACTTAGGGAATTTGAAATGGAACACTACACAACAGAACAACAGTCCGCACTGCAAGGGAAACAATGGCACTGTTACGGGGCCTCTTTGGCGAACGCATTATTTCGCGCAGAAGCGATTTCAATTGGCCCTCTCGTTTACCGGATTTAACAGCGCCAGACTGTTTTCTTCGGGGTCGTTTGAAGAGAATGGTATACGTAAATAAGCCAGCGATCATACCACAGCTTAAACAAAATATTCTCAATGAAATTCAAGCCATAACACCGGAAATTTTACGAAAAGTTATGCAAATGTACTGGAAAGAGCCACAATGGCGGGATATAATTTTTCATACTTAAGCTAAAAATATTCCCCAATATGATAGTAGTATTCAACAAAAAAATAGAAAGGTTATTAAACATTCAAAACACAACGGTAGTTTTTCGCCACCCTGTACATTATTCTTTTTTACCATTAAACATTTTATCTCTAACTAAACTCAAATAAAAATGTAAAGTTTTTTTTGTTTACCAGCAATTAAAAAATTTATTTTATGTAAAATGTAACTAAAGTTTAAGAAATACTCGTTTGCTAGAGATCCCGATACGAGTAATGAAACATTGTGTAAACTTAAATGCTCGTAACACAGTGCAACAACCAAAATGCGAGTGGGATGAAAACAATTGCAAATAATAGTTGACATTATCCATAACAAAACCTTCAGGGGTTTTTTATAGTTCAGTGCGAGCATTTTTTTACACGCCTTTGAAGTTGGTGATTTTGGAGAAAGTGAAAACTATTGATAATTTGATAAAAATAATGCATATTTACTATCCTGGAAAATTGTGGCATTTTACTGTTTTTGGGGTCGAGGAATTCATTTTTGGTATTCTTGTAGATTTTCATAGAAATAACGGCGTATTTACTTTTTTAGGCTGAAAAATCAATTTTTTATGTTACATCGTTGGTCGAGTCTCACTTAGAAATGGACATGGTTAAAATACATTGGCCCTTGCGGGACAAAATATCCTTGTAGTCCGCCATCCGCCATTCAGTTTGGTCTGCTGTTCGTTGTCTGTGTTGCCATACTTACGAGATTAGAATCCCTTCAAGGCCTACTCAAAGAAAACGGCTTTGGCTCTATAGTTTCAATTTTCAAATGTGTAACTTTTATTGAGTCATCCTTTGTTTGGCTTGTCTTTTATTGTTGTTTAATATTTATTACATTAATCCTTTAGTTGGTTATTTATCATCGTCATAATTCATTGTACAAATGCATACCGGGCAATGGACTCGCCTCTATGCGTCGCTCAATAAGTGAAATATGGGTAACAACATAATTCTGGTAAAACAATTCTTTTATTGACATTCGATATGCGATCATTTAAAAACATAACATTTCATTATTCTTAATTAACCTTATGTACGTACTGCAGTTTGCATATGTAGTACGCATACACTATGTATATGCTATGTACGCATGTATATGTACTTATATGTTCCGTATACATACCCCAAGTAAGTAGTAAATTAGTATCTTTATTGTTTATGGATCCGTTACCAACAACACCTAATAGCCGAATACACCGATGCACATACGCGTAAGTATAGGTAAATTCATATGTGAATGTATTTACATACATACTCGTACCATGTACAGCGTATGTAAATATATTTACAACTATTTGCATAACATCGTTGCATGCGTAGCATTACGTACGCACGTAGTGCATATACGATATGCACTAATAATATGTAAGTATGTACTCGTAGTCGGCGTGTGAGTTCAATATTACAGACGGCGACTTTAAGATTAATAAAAGTTTATTTCATAACTAATTGTCTACGTTTAGTAAGTAGCCATACATGTGTAGGTACTTTCATACATACTACGCATATGTTTAGTAGTAGTGGTGTAGTCATTCATAGATATTTACATAGATTTAGTTTTTAAAAATACTTGTTGGATATACTGTACGATATATATTTATGTATACGTTTGTATACTATTATTCAGTTTATTGCATTTGAGTATTTGGCAAAATTTACAAAATGTTTCGATATTTTTATGTACATAGGTTTGTTCTATATTTGATACTGTTTACGCGTAAATGTGTTTGTATGTATGTATTTATCACAATAGGCACTGTATAATGAAAGAAATAAAAAAATGTCCTTCAGGGATTCGCCCGATCGCACTATTAACCGGATCAATAATGTGAATACTGCTAGCCGGGCCTCCTGTTGGCCATAGCTATTGAAAATGGGTTGTAATCGAATTTTCCTAAATAGGTTCACGAACAAATCAGTTTAATATCACCAGGGATTTCTTAGGTTAATTTAGAGATGTGGTAATGTTCTCATTCGAAGTTATGCTGTGTTGAAATATTTTGGATAGAAATTTCGGATTTCTAAACAAATTATCCGAGAGATATGTTACGTTAAAAGACATTGATGCTCCGAAAAAATCTTATTTACAGCCTTATACGAGGGTTGCTATTTATATTTCGTGTCTGGCAATAAAAACAAAATAATTTATCATCGGAAATGGTTTAATTGTTTTTCAAAATATTCTCCTTTAAGATCAATACACTTTTGCATGCGCACAAACCAAATTTCGAACCACTTTTCCACACCTCCAAAACATGATTTTAGAACGCTTCTACAGCTGCTTCGGACGATAAAAACGTTGACGACTCATTTTTTTCTTGATGCTATTGAATAAGAAGAGGTCATAGGGAGCCAAATCAGGGCTTTACGGGGGATAGCCCATCAGTTCGACTTCTTGAGTGGTCAAATAGCTCATCGTTTCAGCTGATGTGTGCGAGCTCGCATTGTCGTGATGCAAAATGAACCGTCTTCACTTTTTATCTTTCCTCATTTCTTCGAACACTGTTGACAAACAGATGGTTGTATACCACTCAGAATTGACCGTCCCACGTTCCACTAATAGCACTGTGGCAACATGGCCGGTTATACCGAAAAAAACGCAATCAATTGCTTCGATGTATTTCTTTCACGAACAACTTTTGTTGGATTTGGCTCGTCTTGAATGACTCTTACGGTCGGCTGCTGTTTTGTTTCGGGTTGATATGCATAGACTCATGATTCGTCATCTCTGACAATGTTATTCACTGTCTTTGAGCTACCGCAGTTATACTTTTTCAACATCTCTTTGCACCAATCCATACGAGCCTTTTTTGAGCATTGGTCAAACTATGTGGGATCCAACGAGAACAATTTTTTTACGGCCAAGTGAACATGGAATATCTCATTGATGCTTGTCAATGAATGTGCAAGGATGCCTCAATCTCACGGTATGTCACATGTCGGTCTTGCCTAATCAGTTCACGCACATAATCGATGGTTTCTGTCAAAGTGACCGACGTTTAACGTCTTTTACGAAATTCATCCTGGAGCGAACGGCGTATAGCAACCCTCGTCATGCTTAGTTTTTTTACACGCATAATTTGCTAATATAAAGTTTATTATTTGCTTGAATAGAACTTGAGAAAGAGTTAGCTGTCAAACAAGCTTTCATGACGAGCTTACTTGTTGACACACATGACTATCTATCACTGGCAAATCATGATGAATCATTATCAAAAAAGCTTCACCAACGCCTCCAAAAATTCACTTATGCCCAAAAGCACTTTTAAATAAAATTCAATCCGGCCGAAGCTAGGTCATTTTGGGCCATTTTGTCCACTTTTAACAGAAAGTAGTCTATAATAATATGTTACGAGTAATTATAGATTTCATTCTATTAACATTTTATAACGATCGGTCTATTACATTGGCCATAAATGGGATTTTATAATGCCGGAGTGGCATTTTTTTGTTAAAAAATGTTTTATTATAGATGTTCGTGGTGGTTGTTGTTTTTTTAAATATCTTACGAAATTTGCGCATAAGTCTAACAAATCGAAAACAGTAGTAAGATTTTTAGGATCACTATAATGCTTCATTGCAAAGCACATATGCATACAGAGAGTTTAACGAAAAAATTTTAAAATTTTCAGTAGCTGCAGATCCTCTTATGTAAGTACTTGAAGTACTTAGGGTGGGTCATGTTGAGGAACGAGAAAAAAGATGATGGACGATTATAACTGAACAAATTAGATTAAACGTTTGCTTAAAGCAGTAATAAAACGATTATTTTCGCTTTTAGTTATGAAGAAAGTTTTGACATCATTACCAATATTTGGTTACAACAACAATATTTTGGCTTAACTATTGGTTGCCACCACCACCAGTTATCAAAACTAAATACATTTTATGCGTTTCATTGGTATGACCGATCAATTTGTTGCATCTACAATGCGATGACCATATTTATTACCTTGTGGTAAGTCGAACCGAATATCCATTATGATTATAGACATTTGGTGATTGCAACCGAAATTATTTTTCCGCAATAGAATTCTAGCAGTTTGAATCTTTTCTTAACTTATTTTCTCTCTGTGTGCGAAACGCGCAGTTATCGTATAATAAAATGTTCGTGAAAATGTAAATTGTACAAATGCGATAAAAATAGAGAGCTTTATAAAATTTTCAAGCTAAAAAAAATTCGTTGTTTCTAATATGGCAGTTTAAATAGCATCGTTTCGAGCACTGTACATCACTGGCACTTTGTATATACAGAGAGCACTGTGAATACATCGTTTTGCCGATAAATATTTTTAAACACTTCTACCAAAATTTATTACCACACTATGTGTAGATTGATGTTTCGTTTCACCGCTGACAAACCATTTAATTTTCTGTATTTCTCAAGCACTGAAATGAAATCTGCGTCTATTGACTCCTTGCCAGTACTCTATTTTTAAAAAATCGGACTGTTTGATAGTACTTGCACCAAACCGTTAGGAGCTGGACCAAGGATGTACCGTTTGTATTTTATTGTATGCACACCAACTTTTCTATAGTACATTTCCAGTCAAATTGATATTTAGCAGTTTCAGCAATTTCAATTAATTCCCAGATATTTGTATTAAAGTCCACAATTTGAAGTCAACATAAAAGAGAACCATCTGAAGCCTGGCACTAAGTTCGCCTCTTCATTTGAAAATGTGTTATATCCATGTAACAAAATTCTTTAAAATTAAGGCATTTTTATGCGATTTATGGTTTTCACGTGAACGAACTTCGTACCAGGCACAAGAGATAAAGATCTTAGGGTTGCTATTTGATTTCCGCAATAATAGCATTGCCAGATGCAAACTTCTATTGGAAAGTTTGACACTCAGACGTTTTGTTTCGATCCACTTGTTCCGACTTTTGATGATGAAACACCAAAAAAACCACTGTAAATCGCTGGTACCAAGTCGATCGATAAAGCAAAACCGACGTATGACATACCGTAAGATTTAGGCAACCTTGGCCATTAGCATGAAAAGCATCAATGGGACATAGCATGTTCATTTGGCCGTGAACAAGATTTGTTCTCGTTGGATACCACATAATTTGACGAATGCTCAAAAAAGCCTCGAGTCGATTGAAGCAAAGTATTGCTGAAAAAATGCAAATGCGGCAGCTCAATGGAGCATGCTCCAAACATTAATATGTTTGGGTAACAGAATACATTAATATATTTGTAGCAAATTTTCAAAGCAATCATATGCTTATGCGCAATCATATATTTGTTTGCACCTAAGCATTTATATGTTTGCGGTAATGCTTCCAAACATTCTCATGCTTGTTTGCATCTAAACTTTAATATGTTTGCAGAAATCTAAGCAGGCTAATATACGTTATTATTTGTTGAAATAAGGGTCTTTATCCCAATGTTTAACAAACATACACCAATAAATTCTGCCGACAACTGTCTGATACTGAGCACATACTTTTTTTAAAACGTCTATTTTTTAATAATCTTTAAACGTTTATTCAAATTCCATCATATGACCTCAAACACTTCCTCCAATACTCAGTAATGTTTTTTTTTTAAATGCGTTCTGCTTTCACTACGCCTAACCACATGAACGATAACAAGCAACTTAATAAAAATGTTCTCACACTGTTCACACAGAATTTACGGTATTCCACAAACATTATAATATAATTATATGCTTGAATATTGTCGCAAACATATAATACGTTTGTGAAATCCTATTATGCTGAAACCTACTTTTGACATTTTGTATCTCCGTGTAACAGTTCATGAAAAATGATCATTCTAAGTTCATGGTTGTATGGGCGATGCCATGCCCCCTTTTCCAGTTGAACCTAACAACATCCTAGTCATTGATTCCGTTCTGTTAAAGTTGACAATTATTAATGTACGTTACAAATACTAACCGGCCGAACGCAACTTAATGTTTAAAAAAAAATATAAGCAAAAAAGTAAAACAAAAGTACCACAAATTTAATAATTTTCATGAGGTTGACCTTAACCTTTTGACCGATGCTGCTCATTCTAAATACCAATCATTTCCGAGTTTCAATACTAAATTTTGCAAAATTTCAGCCACCTAGCTGCTGTATTGACCTTTGGACATGCCTAGATCACCTTGGACTTTTACGACGATATTGTAAATATGTGTCTTTACGGGGTCCTCGATTTCGAGTGTTTCGAGTTGTTGCAATCGGAATGACGCAGTAATTATTCTCTCCATCCTAAGGTGGAGGGTATAAGTAGAACATTGAATATTCCATTTCGAACATGTGGCAGCGAAATCTTCGTCCACAATATTTCGCTAATTATATTTTTATCGTGTGGGCCGCCGTGGAGTTATGTTATGTGTACGTCTATCATGCATGTAAACCCTAAAAAATATTTCAGCGGCGTGCTTCCACCTCCATAAAATGCAAGCAATGCTTCTCAATAAAATGCAATAGACGCTTGGAGCCAGCGTGCAGGAGTTTCCCCGTGTTCTTAATGGGATGTCGTACGATTTAAGTAATGTTTTTATCGGACACAAGAACCAGTGAGCGGATATTTTACAGTGCTTTTGCTTGTCAGTGATTTCAGTTTCAGTATTAGCAAAACTGACCAAGTGATAAAGCGCTTTGTTTGCTTAAAAAGACGCCGTGAAATAAAAGAAAATAAAAGCTCTATGCCATCGTTTTGAAAGACGACCAAATGAAGATGTGTGATATAACTGACATCGTGAATATCTCAGCGGGCATTGTGTGTAATAAAATTGCCGTATAAAATTGCCAGCGCTCGAAACACATTCTTGCCGTCGTTTCAACGCAATAACAAACCCATCTTAATCACCATTTTCCTAAATTAAATAAAAATTGCTGTCTGTAAGATCCTATAGGAAAACTAACGATTATTTAAAAAGTCGATTGACTATTTGAAAAGTCTCATTGAGACTCAAATTTAATACGACTTCTCTGAAATCCGTTTATGTCCTTACTTCTTTTGCAATTTATCAGGCCTGGCTGATGCAGGAATTGATCAACTCAGAAGGTGTCTTAGACGCTGAAAATGATTCAATGGATTCGAGGGATATGAGTCATGAGTCATTGAAAACTTTGGTGTTCATTTTATATAGAATAACATGACTCCAGAAAAATCATATTTAAAACTTAAAAAGTCCCTTTTAATTCTTCCTTGACAACGACTTCCACTATGTGCAAAGTGTCGTAGGTTTATATTTACGATCTGCCGAAAAAATTCGCAAGAATACTTTTTTGTGCTACACGCTCTCTTATTCGCCCTATTTTATATAATTGACACTTTCGGTTCTTCATATTGGCTGTCTACAATAGGCAAAACGCATAAAAAATGTATTTCTGCGCATAAGTCACTTTACTATGGTTGCATGACTGTAGTCTGCACTACTAACGAACTCTGCACAAGTTGCAACTTTTTGAACTGTTTCCATAACTAAGCTTGTTAAAAATTATTTCCGTCGGCCCTACGAATCTGTCCAGTTGCTTTAACGTGATGTTAATATGGACATTTTTAATTCCAAGCTGTGTCTTTTTTCCCAAATATTTAGAACATTAATTCTAAAGCAAAAACTTCTTGTATCATACTCGTAATGACTTGAGCATTTGTATTTACCAAGTATTTAATTGACAATTTCATTTGGATGCGTAGAACTCTATCCGCTAACGACAAAACGATTGAAGAGCTTAAATTCAATCGGTCTGGGTGGGATGTCCTCTTACCAGGCATAATATAAGTAAAATAAACTTTTGGGTCACATTTCAGTTTATATTTTGCCATTTGAAATGTTTAAATAATGCTGCTTAGAATGAATGCTCGGATGAACCTTTTTCCATGGCATTCAAGTGAAAGTTATCCTTTTCTTCCTCAACGTTTGCATGAATCTGTCTGTCGTTTACTG
Organism: Hydrotaea diabolus; assembly: GCA_963513945.1. Lineage (NCBI taxonomy): Eukaryota > Metazoa > Arthropoda > Insecta > Diptera > Muscidae > Hydrotaea > Hydrotaea diabolus. Next base: position 42,085,543 of record OY740718.1, read on the forward strand.
TTTAAGGGTTATGATCCCTTAAAAAGACACACGCATACACACAATTAGAGTGTACGCTTACGTAGGCTGTTTCATGAGTGCTAAGCTCTGTAAATGGAAACAACTAAATGATTCAATGGTATTTATGATGCTAGACATCCCAACAAAACTAAAGTACGAGTAAATTGAATTATTTTCAGCAGCTTCGTTATCAATAGATGCACAAAAATATGCTTCCTATCTGGAGAACCCATCGATGAAAATCGTGTGGTATGTATGTCTATTTCATATGGCCGAAAAAGCGCTTATATAGCTTGCTCTTAACTCTTCTCGTTTACATAGATTATAACTTAGAAATAAAATAAAGGGGATTTTTGCTTTTGCTGCCCCTGTGATCCCTTTTTTCTGTATTCAAGATCTTATTAGACATGAAATAAGTGACTTTTTAAGACATCGAGCCATTTTCAGCTCTTAAGATTGTCTTAGTTTATGATGCTGCTTCGTAATCATGGCTCCTAAATTTTCTAGAAAATTTCGATTTGTTAGAAACTATACGCTCACTTGTGTATTTTTTTTAATAAATAAAGATTATAATATTTGCAGATTTAGAAATATTTTTCGAAAATAATGGGGGATACTCGAAAAGAAAGGAATCTTTTTAACTGCTTACCATAAAATAGTTATTCAATCTCGGGACATTATTTATCTTACTTATTTAAGTCCCACAACATCACATTTAGGAATAAGGATGAACTTTTCTCAAATCAGTGAGTTGACCACGATTCAATTCTTATACTAACTGACCGTGACCTACTGTTAAATGCTGGCTCGGAACGGCTAATGCATTTTACAGAGAAGTTTTTACATGGCTTCGGAATAAATCTCTCACTCGTAAAGTAGCCGACATTAACGAGGTTCCGTTAAAAAATTCTTAGATGTTCTTACCCGGGTTGAATACCTACGTATAGTGGCATGATAGTCGTGCACTCTTCCATCACACCACGTCGGCCGCACAGTTTTCATATTACAGGTACCTGTAGCCGCGCCGTTATCAAGACCAATTTTTGAAAAATAAATCAAAGTCCATATTTATTATTGCTCCAATTTTCCTTCCATAATTTTATATCTATTTGGCTCCTTGGATCCATTACAATTTCTGTCGAATCCTCAAAAAATTCACTTTGTAATTCGCAGTAAAATTTTTTGCTTTTTTGCTCCGCAAAAACGTAATCTCTTCTTCGTATATTATTATCATTTATAATTCAAAACAATAAATTTAAATATCATTAAAAATGTTTGTCAAACGTGGGGTTGCTCTGTAAATACTTTCATCGTAGTATTGGCTAGATTTTCCCGTTCCAACTGTGAATTTAAGCTTTACTAAAGAATATTAGTTTTGTACTAAAAGTTTTAAAAAGTATTTGAATTCGGCTATTCGGCCTATTTAGCCGAATACCGAATCGGCCTCTAGCTTAAATGCTTCCAGCGTATTCGCACACTGGCACGGATTCTAAAATATACCTTTTTAATAACTGAAGCCTCGGCTATGTGGAATTGGAGAGTATTAGTGGACCTTTGAATTTAAGTAGTCCTATTTAAAAGTCTAGCCAAATTGAATCGCTCGATCTTGGCAAAATATTCACTTTTCATCCAGCAGACCATTTTGATCTGGCGTCTTTTGTAAAATATAATTTCTATTATTTAGTCACTGATGCTAAATCTTTTCTCAACACTCTGAGAACAGATTCGTTGCCACAACTAGCTGAACCTAATTGTAAAAACTAATGTTCTTTATGGGAGCAGTAATAGTCATAGTGTGCCCATGTTAAACCGGAGACTGTTCCAGCATTTATTGGAATGGTTAGATGGCTGAAATTAGAAAATCCACGCCTTTAAAGCTTGTCGGTTATGTCTTGATTATATTGTAAAGGCTGATACTTCTAGAGGTATTTTTTTCAGAACAAAAAAAAAATATATAAAAATTCAAATCAAGTGTGGCCATCTCAATTGGTAATTTGAAAGGACATTTCATGGCGTTTATTTTTTGAAAATAATTTCTTTCAAATGTTGGCAACTGTATTATGGAAATGAGCGTTCGGAGAGATACGGAAAGATTCGTTCAAGAGGTGACATTTTACCCAGAGAAAACCATGGTTTGGTGCAGTTTATAAGCTGGATGTTTTCATTGAATGTTTTTTCAAAAATGATGATGGCCGGAACGTAACCGTGAATGGTGCTCGCTATCGCGCCATGATATTGATCTTTATGCTACCTGAAATAGACATTTGGTTTCAACAGGACGGTGCCACTTGCCATACAGCTGCTCAAACAATGGATCTATTGAGAGGTCATTTCGAAAAGCAGCTAATTTCACGTTTTGGACTGGTGAGGTGGCCGCCTAGATCGAGTCCTAACACATCTTTAGACATTTTTTTTGGGTTACGTAAAGTCCAAAGTCTATGCTGCTTCGACTCAGGTTTTGGAAGCCAACATTACGCGTGTCATTAAAGCCATACCGGTCGAAATACTCGAACGAGCCAACCAAAATTTGACCCTCAGAATGGAAACCCTGAGGCACTACGCCGGCAACATTTGAAGGAAATTATATTCAAAAAATAAATGCCATTAAATGTCCTTTCAAATTACCAATAAGGATTCCACATTTGATATGAAATTTTATATTTTTATTTGTTCTGACAAAAGTGACAAAACTGTTTTTCGAGCTAGAAGGCTGACAATTGGTACAACATTTTAGGGTACATTGGTGATGGTCTGTATAAATAGTTTACATGAAATCGGCCCAGTGGGCGTGGTACATCCCATACAAATCACAAATTAAAAATTCATTATTTCTGCTCCTGTTAACGGTATTTGAACAAAATTAGGTAGGATTATATGGTGTACATATTATAAGTTCAGCTAAAAATGTGGTCAGGATTGGACAAAGGCACGTGGCACCTCCCAAAATCCATTGTTTCTGCCCCTGTGAACAATAATTGGTATGTCGGTTCAGTGCACCTACCATTCTTCTGAATATAAATCTAGCACGTGTTTCCGTAAATTTGCATACGTATTGGGCGGCGGCGAAGATCGTTTTTGACGGAAAACATCAAATTCACGCACGTACATTTTTGCACTGTTTTTTTAATTCGGGGCTTATTACCTGCTGTATTTAAAAATTTCTTTAAGTGTTGTACCCATTTTAACCTGATATGCCGATTTATATCTACCTGAAAGAAGTATAAATTAATGGAACTGTAGTTCATTTTTCATTATTCTATTAAACGTCAACTCATTCGGTTAAATGTTTTCGGATATTTTTTCATCATTTTTTATTAATTATTCGATTGAAAAAGTTTTATTTTAAAAGATATCATTGCGAATCTGTGGATGAATAATTTCTGAGCCATATTATTGATATTTCGATCACAAAGAAGTTAGTAAATTTTTTTGTTGGCGAAAACCTACCCCCGTTTTTCATTGCATTGTTTATTTTGGCTATTTCAAAGCTCGATATTTGTTACGATGCCAAGAAAAGGTCATGGTAGCATTGGTCGGCGATCTCAGAATGCAACGCGACTTCGAAATGGCGCAGCACGTAGAACGGTTGAGGAATGGCTATCACAAGGGAATCAGTTCGAATTCGAATGATTGGACATCGTGCTCGACTTTTAGAAAGGATCTTACAAACTTACAATGAGCAACAACGATTGAGATGAAAAGAAGTTCGTGCGATTATTTGAACGATTATTTGAACGACGTCGGCAACAACAAATTATTCCGGTGACCTTTAAACGTGCAGCCTTTCGATATGAGCCAAACATTCACTACAGTGCCGCAAATTTAATACATTCAGTGTTCTATCCTTTTTTTAGATTTCAATAAAACAAACAGAATACTTCATTCTATTATTTCTGTTCCAATTAAAGTTATTTGAATAAAATTTATATTCCGGTTCAGTGCACCTGTCTTTCTTCTTCGAAATATCAATCCACCACGACTTGGCAACGGAACCAGTCTTTTAATGAAAATAATATTTGAAGGCAAAACAACGTTTGCCGGTCAGCGAATCAGATTCAATCTGATAACCAATGAAAAAGGGACATTTTGTCAGAATTAACCAACTAGAATGTTTGTTCATTTATATTTATACAAGCACTTTGTTTACATTTCCGTATTGGTCCCAACTTACAACTGAATAGACCGTACATAGGAATTTGATAATAACATAAAGCACAATTCCTCTGTCGAAATCTACAATCCATTCTTGATCTCTAGAATTATGGTATTCCTCACGATTTATATTTTTTCTGTTTGCAGCCTATACAAAATGAATTAATTTCCAAAAATATTTGAGTTCCCAAAATTTCTTTCTTTTACGCTAACACTTTCCTTCAATTTTGACCAACGCAAATGCAATAAAGGCCAAATCGATTGATTTTTTAAAAAACGTTGGATTGATTTTTTCCGAAAAGACATTGAACTCGACCTCGAAACCTAAAAATACTCCTTCTCTGCATTACTAAATTTAAGAATAACGCTTAAGCCAAAAAAAAAAACTTTAATCGTATCTGTGTTTACGCAATGCAAATCGGTGCAGTTTAGGCTTCACGATTAAAATTACAGTCTTATTTTTTTTATGCTACACATTTATTACAATATTAACAAGTGATGGTTAACGCTTGCACTATTACAATCCAATTTTTTACTCCTGCCTGAAGCCCCATTGCCATGCATACACCGGCTTTATAAGGATCTAACCAGTGATATTCTAAACAAGTTATTTTACCTCGCCTACTTGGCTCTTAGTCGCGACAATGTTTTATTACAACTTTCGCATGTACACATTCTGAAAATCAAAACTCCAACTTTAAATTGATCTATCCCTAAGCATAGAAAATACTCTTTTGCAACGCTTGCTTTGCTAAAATTTTACAAAAAAACAAAATTCCAATTTCCTCTAGTTCTATTCAGTGATCAGTTCTATATACGAGTAGTTATAAAACAAATTATGTCTTTCTAGCATGAAAGCTTACTTTAGGCACGCCTCTCTGCCCAAGGTCAAAAAAAAAATCGTTTAGCAAATAGTTTCTTACATATGCTGATACATCTGTGTTCCAAAATTTTATTAAGCGCAAACAATAGGCATATCTACGTTGGTTTATTAATTTCTCAACTCCGCTGCCATTGTGCAGGTTCAAATGTCTTAAAAAAAATATTTCCAGTTAAGAAATATATTATGTGAATTTGTTCGAAATCGTACCACCAATATAAAAAGTTTATTTATAGAGAAGGCGCAGCTTACGATTTGAATCATCTGTTGTACGGAGTTATAGAGGAAGAATCATGATACATCAATATAGGTGAAATTCCCGTGAAAAGTCTAGTGTATTCAGATGTAGCTGATGTCTGGACAATACATGGTAAAAATACTTCTAAATAATTTAGTTATAAGACTCGTCCTGTTCAGGGTACCTACGTAGCTACACATAGAAACAAACACGTCCAATCCCATGTGTACGTGTGTGTGTGTTCAAACATGCTGCATCAGTAATGTCAAAAATATCCGTTTCCTTGTTTGTGCTTATGAGCAGTGACGGTAAATGCCAACGTATGTCTGGCTACGTGTGTGTGTGTGTGTATGTATACAGTACGAGGATATGCAAACATCTTGTGGAGTGTGGAACATCTCTGCCCAGCTAGTGTGTGAGTGTACGCTTTCCTTTGTTATCCCTGTACACTTGACACACTAATCCTTTTCTAGGTTTCCTTATCATATTCGCTTAAGAGGGTTTATTATTTTAGACGAAATGTTTCACAACACATTTGAATTGAATCCTCTCATACATGATTTCAATATCAATGACCATGATACAATTGAAAATATATGGAACGTATCGCAGATGTGGCTTCATGCAACACTTTCGGCAAGAACCTTCAGCTGGATGGAAATGGAACACACTCGTTCTGTGAGCTCGGGAAAACTGAAGTGGCTTGAAAGGATGGCTTGTTAGTGCTTAGAACGCCTTCGGGGTGTTTTGAAAGATTATTTTTGCCGTGTGGTAAAACATAATAGACACTTACAAGATGTAAGTATAAAGTAGAACAATCAAGTAAAAACGTCGTTATATTTGGCCAATTATAATCTTATATACCCCCATCGTTTGGAGGCCCCTTTTGCCCATGTATCCGTCCCTTATCTCAGCAGGGACTTTAGAATTACTCTACATCTGACCCGTTTTACCCTAGCGATACGTTTTCTTGTCACATGCGCAGATCAATATTTTGTAGTGTTACGAACGGAATGACAAATTTAATATACCAAACTATTAAACAAATCGGCTCGAGACCTCTTGCATCTACATTTTAATAGATGCAAAATGGCAAAGTGCCAATGATTTTCGTGACTACACTGCTTTTATCGCGACTACGCATCCGTGACCACCTTCATCAGAAAGCTTCGCAGCATTGTTGAAAGAAACCCTGAACTCTTTAAGGCCAGGCTTTCACCAAACGTATGGGAGAATCTCACTTTTTAATTTTTTTCTCAAACAATTGCCAACGAAAATACAATTCAGCTTTACCATCTCTACAGAGACTGCACATTCAGAGCCATCTATGGATTTTCATTCAAAACGTGTGTGGTGAAAAGTGTTTTTCAGTGCCATGCTTTAACATATGTTTAGCTCGTTTGTATCTACATTTTAATAGAAGACAAGTTTGGCATTTTGTAAAAAAAACGTGTGTTCTATTAAAATGGAGATGCAAGAGGTCGCGAGCCGGTTAATACCAGTTCAATGTGTTAAAGCAAAAGACCGAAATACAAACAAGCTAAAGATTGTGGAAACAACTTTAACTCCTTCCATGTCGAAGCGCGCGCCGTGGACAACATTGAACCCATCCTTGGTAAATGTATTTTGTCGTTTACATTGGGATTGGTCGCTGGCATTAACTGAGATTAATGCTGTCAAACTGCTGATGTATTTTGTAGTAAACGCGAGTATGGTACGGCGCCATGTGATTTCATAAACCTTTATTAATCTGTACAGGTTTATATCTGTACTTGAAATTCTTTGTTATGTCTATACGTCAAAACATATAACGCACAAAAGATATTTTCGGGAGAACATGCTACAGATACCGAAAATGGGTAAAAGTGGAAAACTATTAGCAAACACAAAACAGGGTGCTGTTTAATGAGTTTTTTTTTACTATTTAACGGATTTGTAACAAATTCCGAGGAGACGAATATTTTACTTAGAGCATCCGAAACCGAAAACCTGTTACCCGGTTATTTCTTCTCGAAAGCCTGCCGGATTTTTTTTATTTAAAGTATATTTTTTGATTAACTGCGAAAACGAACAATTTATGACGGTTTTCTATATCGAGCAAATTAATCATGAAGTACGAGAGCTGCTGTATATATATCTGGCCTAATAATGAAAATGCAAATATTTATTTATCATCAAAAATGGTGTTATTGTTTTTCGAAGTATTCTCCAGCATGATTTATACACTTTTCATGCGCTCAAACCAATTGTCGAAGCATTTTTCCACTCCGATTGAGGCACCTCCAAAACATGATTTTTGAACGCATCAACAGCATCTTCTGACGACAAAAATCGTTGAACATGCATTTTGTCTTCATGTGCGGGAATAAAAAGAAGTCATTGGGTGCCAAGTCAGGGCTGTAAGGCTGATGCCCCATCAATTCGACGTGTTGGCCGGTCAAAAAGGCGCTGGTTTGAGCCGGTTGTTAGAGCTCGCATTGTCATGGTGCACAATGATTCGTCTTCTCTTGTTCGTTTTTCGAATTTCTCCGAAGACTTCAGGCAAACAAATTGTGATGTACCACTCAGAATTGACCGTCCTACGTTGCTCAAGCGGAACAGTCGCCACGTGACCAGTTTTGCCGAAGAAACAGGCGCCCATTTGTTCGAAGTGCTTCTTCCACGAACAACTTTCGTTGGATTTGGCTCGTCTTTGAAGACCCACACGGTCGATTGCTGTTCTGTTTCGGGCTCATACGCATAGATCCATGATTCGTCACTTGTGAAGATCTTATAAACGTCTTTTAAAGCGATCGTATTTTTTCCATATTTTTTTTGCACCAATCGGCACGAGCCTTTTTTTTAACGATTGTCAAATTGTGCGGGATCCAACGAGAACCAACCTTTTTACGGCCAGGTGTTCATGCAATATCGAAGGCTGTTGGAAAAAATGCCCAAGGATGCCTCTATCTCAAGGTATGTCACATGACGATCTTGCATTATCAGTTCACGCACCGCATCAATGTTCTCTGGCATAACGGACGTTTTTAGACGACCTTCACGACCTTCGTCTTTGAGCAAGCGCCGACCACGATTGAATTCATTAAACCAGTTTTTCACAGTGCTATAGGATAGTGCTTCATTGCCATACATAGATTTAAGTTCATCGATGCACTCTTGTCGTGATAATCCACGTCGAAAGTTGTGAAAATGATCGCACGAAAATGTTCACGAGTTAATTCCATTTTTATGCCAAATTGAGTCACTGTAAACAACACAAATGATGGTCGTACCTCAAAACGTTCTGAGTTCGTTTATGCTAAAAAATGTCAAACTTTCCAATGGAAATGTCAGTTGGCAGGAAGCACTTAGTGTTGCCTAGGTCAGAAATATACATAGCAACCCTCGTAGTGATAATGATAAACTTTTAAACAGGCTTTAAATATAAACAACAAAACAAAATTTAAGAACATAATTGAATTAAAAACAATTTGATATCATCGTTTAGTATCGCTTTTTCGATGTCCTTCGACTTGTTATCTGAAGTTTTTGTCCTATTGCGAGTCGTTATGATGAAAGTATTTTGATGAAACTTTTTCAGCATTGGACAACGAACGGGCTTTATTAAAATTGATCCATATCGGTTTTAAATAGCCTCAAACTCCTGCTGATTAAAGGTCCCACATTAATAATTGCGATATTGCTCAAATTTTACATTAAACCCTATGGCCGATAAATAACCAACCGGGGTGAAACCTAACTTTGAAATAGCACCCATAAAAGTTTACTTTCAAGGAAGTTCTTAAAAAGCCTTATATGTGGTCTGATTCTGATTAATTTTAGCACGTTTTCAAGCAATTGAAATATATAGCATACATTAGTGTAGACCTTCGGATGCCGCTCTACCATTTTATCTTGCCTTAAATGCCTTCAGAAGATACAAGTGTTCTTCGATAGATCGAAGCAGGGTTAAAAGCGTAAAAATATGTTAAAACTACTTATGTTTGCGTTTCTATACCCATGTTGATAATAACCCATATAATTTATTTCATAAAAAAAGATGAACACAAATTAGGTTTTCAATTATACCGAAACCGACATTCTAAAATAACCAGTTTTTTTAACACTCTTAGTTTAATAGTTCAATAATCGTTCGTCTCTTTTATGTTCTTTTTTTACTTTTACAGAGTTTAATATCGAAATCGGTGAAAGTTTTAAGTGTTTTTAATGAGGAAGCAATGAAATTAAGTTCGATAAGGTTAGCCGAATTTACTGGCTTACAATTAGAGTTAATATCTTCTAAGACATCTGACTGGAAGTTAATCAATGGGAATTTCCTTTCAATACAATGCCTCCTTTAAATAGGACTTTGGTATATTTCAAACCATGAATATCACATGGCGATCAAAGGAAAATCCGCGTGTCGATTCAAAACACGATGACAGTCACGCGAATAAATCTAGGATCACGAAATTTTGCATGACGATGGCTTATGGTCATAAACTGTAGGGGATCGTAAATAGGTAAAATCGGCCTAGAAGTTTCCCTTTAATGAACTAAAGCTTCGCTAAATTAGCGTAGGGACGGTGGAGGTATATATGGCTAACGGCCTTTTAACCTCTTGAAGATAGTGTTGAAACCCTAACTCCTTCAGTATCATCCGCTAGAAAGGATGCTCCAGTCAGAGCATAGATTTGGGTGCCGAGAAGAAATGTGAACGCCTTCCTAGCTAAAAAAAAGTCATCACTTTTTTTTTACAGAAGTACATATACGAGTACAGGATCTTTTTAAGGACTATTGATGGATATTAACGAGCATACTATTTCAAATATGTGGCAGTAACTGATTTCATTGCGTAGGTTGTATTCAATATATTAAAGCACTTAAAGTTAACTAAACTAAAAAAGGATAAGTCTTTCAGATCTGCATAGAATATATTCTCGATCATTGTTATATTTTAAGAAGTCTTTTTGGTATTGGGACCCCAAACACAAATAACATTAGTTATAGTTAATTAATGTTTATTTAGCTTTAACTATTTATGAAGTTATTGTAAATGTTTGATTTAAATTTGTGTGCTTTTTAAAATTCAAGCCAATGGAAATACACTTATAACAATTAACACAATTTAGAACGCTATGAGAAAAATTTAGATGTCAGCTGATTGCTTGACTCTACCTTCGTTATTGTACTATGGCGAAGACCGTCTATATAAATTATAAGGAATTATGGGAAAGTCAATAGGCGCCTGCTGACAGGCTGTCGCTGAATCGTATATAGTGCTAAATATCACCATCAGTTCTCAATCTCAAATAATAAAATTTCCGTTTGCTAATGCAAATTTTCCGGGAAATAAGCATCCTAAAGTTACCCGCAGTTAAAATCTATTGGAAGGGTTTTTATTTTAAGCAACTCCTGTTTATTACCATCAAAATGATGTTGTCTTTGAACATAATCAACATTTTAAACAGATTTTTACAGTTTATAAATTCTTCATCACGATATCTGTAATTTTTTGTAGTCGTTTAGTAGTGTAAGTAAAAATCAAAAATTTGTCACTAACTTTTCAGTCACGGCGATGGCCTATTTAACCGGTTTTGCTACATCATGGATCAAATGAATTTATTTTTGCCCATCTATAGCAAAAGTGTCGAATATTTTGCTATTTGTGCAAAAAAGAATTCATTTCTGGCCGAATAAATGAAAAGGATCCGCTCAAAATGGCATCATCGTGACTAACCCATCATTTTGGACACAGACTAGCATTTTACAGATATGTTTCCAATGAAAATTCATTGCAGGTTTTTTTTTTAAAAAAATATAATTACAAAAAAATATAAATGTGTTTCAAAGAACTTCTGCGCTTTATAAGATGTAATTCGCTCGTCTCGGGAAACTGCATTTCATACTCGTAGTTTATCATTCTTATAAACAAAAACAACTTAAAACTTGTGGTGGTGGTCTGCGGGGTAGGATTAAAAACTTCTCAATATTCCGGTTTCCTTTGAAATGCCTAATGCTCATAATTACGAAATGAATAGATTCGAATGGAAATTAAAATATGCTGATGAATAGGTGAGCTCTCTAATCACGAGAGGATTAATACATTTTCCATTCAAGAGATTATGAGGGACTTTTGGCAAGGTGATGCTGGTGGGGTGGCGAATCCCAAGGACAAAGCGGGGACAAGAGTTCTTTGGCACGAAAGTGTGGACAAAAGGAAGGGAAGCTTTGAAATAAAAAATTGTGTTTGTGGTGTGTGTTAAGCGTTTAGATACTTTTTTGATACAAATACGAGTACTTTAACCGAGTGGTAGATGGTAGCTATTTATTTAGAACCTGGTACTACTTAGAACTAACTACGATTAAAGTCGTTATACAAAACTACAAGATAAATTTACTCGTAAATGAGATTCTTAGAGAGATTTCAGACTAATTGTTGGGAGTACGTGTGCTTTGTAGGTCAACGGACACGCACGTTCAACTGAACGTGTCGTGCGGCACAGTTATGGACCCGAGAACTAACAAGAATACCAGATACTTAACGAAGCGCTTCGTTGTGACCGATATCAGGAGCAGCATGTACATGCTGAGGGCCAGCGACGATGCTGAGGAACCTAGATTGCCCTTTGTCAGCTGGTCTTGACAACGGCCGATGGCGTCAATGTCTAGCTCGATCATGGAACGCCCGTTGACGTCCAGTGGCGAGATGCAGTAGTTCTTTTGCAGGAACTCGGTGAGGTTGTGCGCTCCCTCCACCAGGGGTCCATCCAGCAGTGTATGGATGTGGCAACCGCAAGGAAAGTGGTTGTTGATGAGCTGCAGGTGTTCAACGCCATCGACGAGGATTGCATTGGGGTCGGGCGTCTCCAGTATGTGATTGCCATGCAGCTTCAGGTGTTTGATGTTGGCAGTGTAGGTGAAGTTCAGCTCTTCGATGGAGTCAATTTTATTGTTCAGTATTTGTAGGGTTTCCACTTGGGATAGGCCGGTAAAGGCGTCGGTACAGACGACACCAAGGTCGGATTCCTGTAGCGTCAGCAGCAGTACATTCGACAGACCGCGAAAGGTGAATGGCTGTATCTCTTTTAGATCCATGTAGGCCAGTTTCAGTAAACCCACAGTATCCATGCCATTGAATGCGTCTGGCTCAATGGTACGAACGCCAGAGGGAAATATCACATGGCCGACATTCGTCAGGCTGGAGAAGGCCGAGGTGTCAATTTTGATGAGAGGATTGTTGGTCAACAGTATCAGCTTGATGTTCGATGTGCCCGCAAAGGCATGTGTTTCGATGCGGGAGATCTGATTGTGACTCAGCAGTATGGTGGACAGATTCTGGAGGCCGGCAAAGGCAAACGATGTGACCGACTGCAGCGGTGTATACTGAATGGAGAGTTCCTTGAGCCGCGGCAAGCCACGGAATGCAAACTGCTTGACTTTGGTGATGTTGTTGCCGTCCAGCGATAGTTTCTTGAGCGCTCGTAATCCAGCGAACGAATCGGGTTTTATGACCGGAAAATTGTTTTTGGTCAATGCGAGATTTTCCACAGTGGCGGGTAATTGACGTAATGGTATCTTCTCTAGTCCGCCGGTATTGCAAAGCACCTGTATACGATGAGGGAGAGGGAAGAAAAGAGAATTGAATGAAATTGAATTGAAATGTTCAAAGGGAAACAACAATAGCAACAACAACAACAACAACAACGACAAATACAAGAAATAGTAAAAGTGACTATGGAACAGAGGCAACTACAAAGAATGAAGATTCCTGCGAATGTATTCTAATGATTTTAGCACACAAGTAAGGTCAGTCCGTCGGTGCGCTGCGACGGTCATGTTGTTGTTATTTCCGACGGTTTTTATAACCGCGGGTAAATTGTATCTACGTGGTTATTGCTGAATATTAAATTAAATCGAGAATTTCTTTTGCTTTGTTTCTATTCCCCCTGTCGCTGCCAGGAATGCTGCTGCTCCTCCTGCAGCTGTTCTCTGTCTGTGTTTCCTCTTGCACACGACCCTCGCCGAACAATGTTTTCTAGCTTTCTAGGGTACATCTGAACATGGCATTGCTTTCCATGGCTCTTTTAGCTCTTTCCTGGCTGGAGGGTATTTCGTTAGTGCTACCCTGCCACCCGTATTGTAACAGTGGGTTGCTACATGTACATTGCCCTCGAAATTCGAAATGTTCGCAAAGTTCGAATAGAATTTACGCGAAATGTTTTGAAGTTACAAAATCAAATGGTTGAGTTTCAAACTGAATATTTTTTGATTGTAATTTTTTGTCCACCCGAATGATGCCCGAGGACAGGAAAATATATTGATAGAGGGGGAAAACGCACTGACAATAACTCTCGTTCATTTGAATGAACATTGCGCGATAACAGTCAAACACTGTTAGGACTACTTTGATGAACACGAACTGTTTGGATGGTTCAAATACTCTGTTGTATACCAGTAAGAGTAAATGAAACTTAACGGTCCGCCCAATAGCATTTTTCTAGATTTTGGTTCTAAGGTTGGGGCAATTAACTGTACAGTGCATCAAGAAATCGTTCCAAGTTGGTTGTCAGATTCGTCTGTTGGGGCAACTAGTAATTTCGGTTAAAGCGGTTCGTTGGTACTAGCAGTTAAATGACAGCAAGTACTCGTACGTACCTTCGAACTAATAAACTGCTGACCTCAACATGAAAATCGAAAACATAAAAAAACAAATTAAAGAAGTAAAAACGTAGTCCAAACCCTTTATTCGTAGTCAAACCTGCTTTGGTTTTAGTATCCATATTTACCAGTGGTACCGTCGGTCCATGAGTCCAACCATTTTATACCCCTCCTTCGGTGGAGAGTATACAAATTTGAAATTGAATTTATTTGTTCCGATTTATTCATTCTTTCTTTCAATTTGTAATATATATGTATATGTGACAGCGCATAGAGAAAGGGACCTAAGGGTAAACAAATCAATTTTCACCTTTTTTTTGATCTGAACATCGAATGAGACCGATCCCATGCCCCAAAAATGTTCCTAAAGGCATTTATGCGGAAGTTTGGCAGACTTCCCCGAATCGATGGACCATTATGAGGCTGGTAAGCATGTCTGCAGAATCTGGAGGGATCGTTCAAAAACCATACCATCGAAATCCCCATGTTCGGGTACAAGACACCATCGCGGCTGTAGCAAAATAAATTCAGACAAATCCATGCGTTTCGACTTGACACTTTTAGCCGCAAAATACAGTTATCAGACGGTGATTACAACGGATAATTCATGATGTCTTAAAGGTTACTTAAAGACGTTGAAGTATTTTTTTAAGCAAAGCGAAGCCGTAGACGTATCCAGTTCAACAATATTGGGTTTCAGCAAGACGTATCAATCGCACATAGAGCCAGGGCGGTTATGGCACAGTTTCAACGAAAATCACAAAAAAAATTAATATCCATAAATCCCACTTTCCGCTGGCCTGCAAGGTCGCCTGAACTGACTGCACCAGACTTTTTTTTATGGGGTTGTGTGAAGAACAAAAAAAAAATTAACCAAGGAATTTGATTGAATTGAAGCAGTCCATTAAAAAAATAATTGAAGGTGTCGCATATGCGTGGGTGAGCATGGAGGTCATTTACGGTATATCATCTTCAAACACAATTAGTCACATAATATAAAAAAATAATTGAAATACATTCATTAAAATAAAACAAGTCATTTAAATTTCATATTGTAGCACAATTGGTGCTCCACCCTTTGTTCTCCAAATGGCAAGCGGACCTGTAAAATAGGCCAAATGCTGAAATTGGACAAATTTATTGTTTTTTAACTATTGACTCCTTCACCTCTAATGTTCTTTCATAGAATGGCAATATATGATGCATATCAATGAAAATGGAATACTTTACGGATCGTGAAGATTTATTAAGCTAACCTTGTAGGTATAAAAATGATTTTTTATATATACCTGATTTTTTATATAAAACCATTGTCATCGTAAAATTTTCGGATGTACTATGTGACTTCTACGGCGGCAGGTCCTTAGCTCGGAAAAGTCCTTCGTATATGATAATATGGTCCAGTTTCTCCAGTATGTAGTATTTCCGCTCCTAATGTACCATGCTTAATTTCCGGGAGGGCCTTTTCTGCAAAGGCTATTGTAAAACGTTTAACGACGTTATTGGACTCGTACAACGCACCATTTGTCCGAGTTTTTATGTAATATTTGACTTCTAGCGTTGTTTGTGGCGAATACCCATGTCTAGTAAAATTGAACCACATCGATCCATGCTTTTGAATAACACCCACACAAAGGTTGCTCAAGCTTTGGGACCTTGTAGCGCTAGAAACCAAAAATTATACCCGATCTCGCTGAAAGGCACTATATAGACGACCAATATTTAACTCTAGTGAAGCTGGACCATTTTTCTTACAGATACCATATAAAGGTGTTCCCGATATCAGCACCTGCAGCTTCCGTCGTTACATCCCATTCTGACCAAATTTCCCAGAGAGCGTTAAAAGCGACCATCTCTGGTGTAATTGCACTTTATCGGTCTATTTTTTTTGTGTAGATTTGATGATTTAAAACCATGCTTTTATTCTATTTTCCTTTACTTACTAAAAACTCAAATTTATAAGTCAAAATTTTATCGAAAACAAAATGTGAAGTATGCCGATAGATGGAGTAAGTCATCACTGAAATCACAACCTCAGAATTTATCATTTTCTCGTAATGACCAATATAATGCACTAATAATTTTTGACGTTTACCGATTGATATTGAGAAAAGACAAATTGAAATAGATATTGAGAAAAGAAATATAATTTAAAAATTTAAATTAAGAAAATGCATATTGAGTTTTAGAAATATATTGAAAAGTTTATATTAATAGCGAACAAGTGGGTAAATTGAGTGCGGTCGGGTCAAAGATTTGTCCCCTCTATTGTGGACTGCTGTCTATGTACTAAGGTCAGTATACGTACTAATTTGATAACTATTGGTTGAGAATTCGATCCGATAATTATAATTTTTCAAATGGTTGTGACATCGCCCACTTTTCCATCAATTTCCACCAATGTGTAATATGTGTATTCCACAACAGACATAATTCAAATTGAAAAAAACGTGTTTACCCTGACGAAAGGAAAAATGACCAACTTAATAAGTTATTATTAAATGCTGAATTAGCCAAGGCGATGTACTTGCCACTCACCACTTATGACAGATCTCTTTGGAAGAGTAGGACCAAACACGTGCGAGGCATGCGAGGAGTACACCGAAATTATTTCTCTACTAACGCGCAGCTTTCGCGAGATCGAGACTTAAACATCTTTGGGCCAGTCGAAGAAACAGAAATTAATAGGACGAGGATCAAAAGTTTTGTGGAACACAGAACGTCTTAAATGATTGAAAAGCCATAGAACAAGAACGCACTGGTTTGCTGGCTGTACTTATATACACTTGGGTATGGGTCCTTCCCTACCAACCTCGTGTGTACTTTACAATATGAAACGATATGATCCAAACTTCATATCAAGATTTGTTTGTACTCTCAAAAATGTTCACCATAAGCGAATATTCAATAAATACGAATTCCACTGTAGATACGTACATATGCAGGCATATCATTCTAATGCCATTTAAGGCATTTTGGAATAAAAATGATGAGCCCAATTATCCACATTTCCACATATCTAGATCGTGTTTCATTCATTAGTGCGTTAATTATTCTGCATTTGTACACAGCATTTGCTCTGCATACAGATTAACACGTTTAGTCACCCTAATGGAAACGGAGGGTCGATATTTGCAATAAATTAAAGAAATAAATTTAGTAATACTTGTATAAAAAGTACTTATAATTAATACAAAATATTTGTATCTTCAAATGGCACTAAAAATGTCGATGTCCATTAGAGAGCATTTACATTAGCAACTGCACCACCTGTTTATTACTCTAGAACATGTTTTGGCCATCGTGTTTTACCTCTTGAAGCGTAAATACTCGTATATAGCAACATGATTAAGGCTTAGCAGTCCAATAGAATGCAACAGTGTTCTGTAGGATGTCTATATTTATACCCTCCATCAAAGGGTTGAGTGCATAAACCTTAAAGTGTTGATCGAGGTTCTTTAAAGTCAAGTGCGCTTCTCTGCAGTATATTTCAGTTAATGGAGACCGCTTTTCCTTGCAGAACTGCATCAGAGATAACATTATAACACTGCATGGATTGAGCAATATAGGACAAATGTTGTGACAGAATTGTAGCGAAAATTCCCCGGTTTGCTCCACTTTTTATTAGTCCGGGTTTCCTTCCTCACTTACTGCAAATATTTTAGCCTTTCAGGCTTATTGAAAACGGGAAATTTTCAAGATGAAAAACCTGGTTCATCTGGTTCAACAAAATGAAACAGATGGGTTAAGAAATAAAAATACTCGTAGTCCCCACACACTGGAACTGAGTCAACCGCTGGAAGGAAATCAATATATTTCAAGTATTATATTTGCTTATATATCATCGATATCGAACTCCGGTCGTACATACTAAGGCCGACTCCATAAGCACTTCACTAAATGATATATAAGCATTTCGGTCCTGGGCGTGGTTCCTCCAATTGCTAATACATAGGACGTTCGCATCATCCTCTAGCTGGTCTCTCGGTCTTCCCTGTCTTTGATGACCGTTGTGGATTTCGTCTAATGCCTTTCTGGCTGCAGAGTTTGTTATCATGTCCAAAACAGCGCAATAGCTGTGTTTTAATGCGCTAAACTATATTCAAGTCGTGAAACATCTCACACTGCTCACGGTTCGATTTTGCTCTCGAAGACTGCCCACACAATACAATCCACTCTTGATAGCAGCTATGCTTCGGTGCCATATGAACGCACGGGTAGTATTAGTATCACTGTAAAGTGTAAACGGGGTCCGTTATTAAGCTGTTTACCGAGCCTCAAAAACAACCTTGTCAATTTTTCATCAATTCCTCGTTTTTTCAGTTTTGACATTGTTCTTTGGTTTTTGGCGGATCCTAGGTATATAAATTACTCTACAACCTCGACGTTTCAACTGACGACGGACACGATATCGCCTTTGTTCGTAGCGGCGCCTCTCTAGCACCTTTGAAAAAGTTTCAGTTACTTCTCGTTCTCTCCTCCCGACAATGTCCAGTCGCCTGCATACACGAAAAGGGTGCGGCCATTGGGTTTAATTGTACCCGTTTTATTAACCTTAGCATTTTCCAGGATTATATCCATTACGAGGTTGAAGAAGTTACAAGATAAGCAGGCACCTTGTCTGAGACCTATTGAGGTAGTGAATGCTTAGGAGAGCTCAATTCCAAATTTAACTGGTGTCATTTTATCATTTCGATGGTATTCCAAACGTTGTCATGGTTTAAAATAATTCAACTCTTATTGGAGTGTCGTCGAAGATATAATTCATATCGATTTGTTACTCATGGGTCTTTTCCATGAATTAGCGCAGTAAAACAATTTGATTGATTATTAACTTCATCGGCCTGAAGTCACACTGATGCGGTCGGATTAGAACGATCATTTTGGGCGCCAATCGTTCACGCAGTATACATAGTCGCTTGTATTTTTTTCGGCGGTGCAAACAGTATTGTCAAATATTTTGAGAATTGGTCATAGAACGCTGAGGTTGCACAATCATCGGCCATGCGCTCGGTCTTCCAGCTAGTGCAAACTAGCTGATGAAAGCACCCTTTCGGCTCGTCTTCTCCGGTCTTATGCAGCACCGCTGGTATTCTGGCTGTTTCTGCGGATTTGATGTTCTTTAGCGGTGTAATTGCTTTTTGACCTCCTGGATAAGGGGTGAACATTCCACCCCATCATCTTCGAAAAGAGGCATGCGGCTGTCACCGGCTAGGTCTTCGACAGCTCTCTACGTATCAGTATCAATATTCCCAGTTACAAGATTCCCATTTCCATTTCTAAACGAAATTATGCCACTATATGAGTCTCTCGTCTGGCATTTGAGTCGCTGATAACAACGAAAACGGATATGCCGCTCTTTGCGATATTTTGTAGGAATCAGGCGAAATTTGTGTCTGTTAAAGCTTTAGGCTCTGAAATCGGTAACGACTGTGTATAATATTAAAGCATGAAACGATGTGAACTACTTTCAATTGGGTTCGTCCTTGGCACAAACATAAAAAGGATGCAAGATATATCGAAATCAATTTTTAATTGCGACTAGTGCATTGACACCGACAGTGCTCAATGGAATCATATAGTAATTCTGACTTGATCGATATACTAAACTGGGGGTCTTTCGCTAATCGATTAAGGTGTTACAAACTTCACCCCCTGTTGAAATATGTGATACTCGTAAGCCATTGTCATTCTAAATTTTCTGCTCTGGATGTATCTGTCTAAAATTATCCATTTCATGGATAATTATTCCGTGGCCACGCTGTTAAAAGGTGATGATTTCACAAAGAGGCGCGTAATTTAGACATTTCAATACGAACTTTCTACACGCAGAGAAAAGATATGGTTATTATATGGTCACGGCAACAGTAGAATGTTCTCTGTAATAAAATTATGGTTCTCGTGTTTTTTTAATTTCATTGTGACAATAGTATGATTACAGCAATATTAATATTGTTGAAATGTATTTTTGCCAAATTTAAAAATAAAAATATGGTTAAGCAACAATATAATGGTTGGTGCGATAAAAATATTGTTTTTTTTAAGGTTTTTTGTTCTTAATAATATGATTACGGCAACCATATTTTTTTTTTTAATTTGATAAGGTTATTGTTACCAATCTTACGCAATAGTACTTTTGATATGTAAATTATTTTTTTTCAAAACAAACTACTTTGGATTAGTATAACTGAAATATTTTTAATAAATGAACATTTTCTACTGTTAAAAAAATCACCCCTATTATCAAGAGTTTGATGTATTTTTACAAAATTTACTTTACAAAAATCCCTCTAAATCTATCCATACATAAAATTATGGGGATCATATTATACTATTTTTCTTCGTTGTACCACAACCATCTAACTAACAATATTATGATGCTCTTCGAATATTGTTACAGCAACTATACTTTTTTTCTTCGTGCAGACAGGCCATGACCAGCTTAACCAACTAAGAAACATTGAATCAGAATCCATTATGGAGTGCAAAAGCATTGCATGACCGATATTAATTATACTCTGGTTTGTGTTTCGGTTCAATTGTAGTTTTTAGTTGTGCAGCTTATATTTCACAAATTGCGTTCAAAAACGTGAAAACACCAAAAAAGTTATTTAATGAAAACTTTGCAATAAAACAAGCAAAAACGTCGACAGTTCGTACAAGCCGAACCTTACATTCTTTTCACCGTCCTTATACAATAAAAACGCAAAAAGAAAGTGATTGCCTTCTTTGACCATGTAGGACGTTTTTTGGGTAATATTATACGAAAAGTCTACCAGCCATGATCTTTTTTAAGAAACTAAGTGCAGTACCCATTTTAACCATTGTTCGTTCCCAAAAAATATGATTTGTTAAGCAAATACCCAAAAAAAGAGTATTTTTTACAGACGCACCTGTAGTCCCTTAAAGGGGAACTTTTTTCCCCCCTGGGGCGAATTTGCCCATTTATAATTACATTCCAAAAAAGCTTATGTCATCATCATACAATATCAGAATCCTAGGTTGACCGCTAATTTGCTTACAACAGGCACACGAACGAACGGACATGGCTAGATCGTTATAGAATTTTACGACGATCAATGATATATATACAGGGTGGGCAAAAAGCAACCATCGGGTTTAAATATTTAGTAACTTTTTCGTTTATATATTTTTTTGAGAATAAATTCATGGAGAATAAAAAATGAAGAGATTCACAACTGAACAAAGCACCAGAAAAATACAATTTCATTATTTAAATCAGCGATCAATTATATTAACGCAAACGCATGAGTGATGAAACTCATATTCATTTGAATGGCTTTGTTAATAAGCAGAACTGGAGGTTCTGGGGCTTTGAAAATCTAAGAGCCATTCATCAACGCCTATTGTACCCTATTAGATTCGAGTATGAAGTGCTGTAACCGTAAATGGAGAGCGGTATCGGTTTATGATAGAAAATTTGTTACGTCCTGCTCTTGAAAACATACCTTAGATGTGGTTTCAGCAGGACGGAGCCATATTGCCCGAGACACAATGGCACTTTTAAGTCAAATTTTTGGTGAGCGAATAATTTTTTGAAATTCGGAAATTATTTGTGCCAGCGCGCTCGCCATATTTGTCAGTACCTGACTATCTTCTTTGGGGTTATTTGAAGGAGCGAGTATGTGTGAACAAGCCCGAGACAATCCTTCAACTCAAGGCCAACATTATTTCAGAAATTCGAACGCTACAGCCACAAATTTTGAAAGATGTTATGGAATATGTTCTAAAACGAGCCCATCATTGGGATACTGATAATGGGGGTCATTTAAGTGACATTATTTTTTATACTAAGTGAAAAATATTTCCATTTTGTATATTACTTATATATAATCTGAGAAAACAATAAAAAAAAAATAATAAACGAAAAAGTTATTAAAGTTGTTAACCCATGGTAACTTTTGGCCGAATCAATATTTCGTGGTTCTGCAAAAGAAATGACATGTCACCCCGGTACGTTTTGCTGCTACAACAACAAAAATATGCTCTTCGATGGAGGGTACTACTATATATTGAAATATCGTATCGAAATAAAACGAAACCTATGAAAATTGTGACTATCCGGCCCTACCCACTGTGCGATGGCAGGATGTCTGTCGTTTCTGGCTGATTTTGCTTTGAAACTTTTCCATCTCACTAACGGTTTTATTGTTGAGAGATTTGAAATCAACGGACCCATTAAACATGCCAGAACATGACTGAGATTTCTATTACACTTTTATTTTTAAATGCAAATGTTATAACCCCAAAATCACGAGGAGCTACAGCATCAACAACAACCAACTGAATGCGAGAGCTCGCAGAGAGCTTTGCCAGGTCTTTAATAGAATCTAACATTCCTATGCAGCAAATGTATCCTGGATACGCAGTCAACCCCAGCTGAACGTTCGTGAGCCTTTTGTAAGTTTTGTTTTGTTGTGCTGTTTCGCTAAATGAAAACTTTTCTTATATATCATTGTCTGTTTCCGTCACTTGACTTCTCGGCCAGTTACTTTCTTCTCTCAAAGCAAATATTTGTTTTTCTATATTCGCTGTTGTGTTCTTTTATTTCATCCTTGCTTGGCATGTTTTCCTTTTTGTTTTTCTTTTTGCGTCTTGTCATTGTCCGTGTTGTTGTTGGAGTTGTTTAATTTGGAGCCGAAAGTTGTCCCCTTAGTTTGGGGTAACAAGCAGACAGCGGACCGAACAAAGATTGCAGTCACGAGCCCGGCCCGTTGAACTTGGCTGTCGTGGCTCTATTGGCGTTCGAAAGTACTTACTTGTGTCTGGGATAAGCAGATGCATTCAGTGGGGCATGCTTTCGATGATGTCTCGGTTAGTTGGCAATTCCATAAGCATCCGACGAATGTAATTGATGCGATGACTAACCAGGTATTGTACATTTCACGTTGCTAAACACACAAAGCTCTCCAATTGCAATACAATGATGACATCCACTGCAAATACGGACAAGAGAAGAACAACAAAACTAATGAAAATCAAATCAACAACATTGGCAGGAATAAATAAATATTCATGAGCGGAGTTTTCCAAATTAGCAAATGTATATGCGAAATGAATACTCACTTCCACGTGGACAATTCACGGGCCAGGTCCATTAAGTTTCTTAAAAACAAAAAATCACAAAGAACAACAAAAAGAAAACATCGGTATATACCGATCGGTTTTCATAAACCATATTTCGGTTCATGAGCCACAAATTTCTAATACTCAATCAAAAGAATAGCAGTTCTGTAACCCGTATGGAACTATGGACATACTCTTATATATGGGAGCTATATCTTAATCTGAACTGATTTTCTTCAATTTTAATAACGTTCCTTATTGGTCCAAAAAACAAACGTGTATTAAATTTCACCAGGATCGCTTGTAATACGAGTATGTTGCTTCGAGAGCTAAAGACATAACATCGGATAAACTTTAGGGTGGGCCGATTTGTAAGGACAAAAACTTGTCGATGGGTTTTCGATAGCTTTTGGCATGAGGAAAAAAAATTCCACTACGACTTATCAAAAAAACCAATTTCGAAAATATTTTTTTTTTAAATATAACCTTTCCAAGGTCACATACAATACTCAGTAGGGACATAAACGTGTGTAACGCGTTATATCCTGTAAAATAAAAAGTACTGAGTGTTTTTGGACCAAATTTTTTTAATATATTTATTTATGTATATTGTATCCAAAAAGAATCTACTTATTCGAAATGTTCGCCTTTTGCCTTTACACACGCCTGGCCAATCGTCAATAGCTGCACGAACCTCGTGCATTGGATAATTGGTCACAGCTCGAACCACAGCAGTCTTAAGAGATCCAATGTTGGGGTATCTTTTGTGACAAACCTTGTCCTCTAAAACCGTCCACAATTTGTAATCCAATGGGTTCAAATCTGGACTTCCTGAGGGCCATTCTTCAGAGGAAATGAACGCTGGCAAATTATTTCGATACCAGGCCTATGACGTTTTAGCATTATGGGCCGGCGCAGAATCCTGCTGGTAAGTCCATGGCTGGTTTTGGAACAGGGAATTATAAAAAGGCTTCACAACAGCTTCTAAAACGGTTTCTTGGTAAACTTTGGCCAATATTTTGACTCCTTGTTCGCAGAAATGCAGGTCAGTGATCCTATCGTAGGAGACACTCCACCAAACCATGACTGAGCTGGGTGATGACCCGTTTCCACCCTTGGGATCAGTTCAGACGCTTTCTTAGATGACCGCGCATGCACTCTATCATTTTGCTTCTTAAATTTTTCCTGAACGGTAAAAATTTGTTCATCGGTGAACAAAATTTTTCTGTGCAAGTTATCAGCGTGCTTCACCAAAAGACGTTTGCATTTTTCAATCAAATTTTTTTTAAAGCTGCAGTCAATAAATGTGCGGTACGTCGTTTGAAAGCCCCAAGTCTTTTTTAATGATTCGACTCATGGACTTTTGCGTGATATTCATCTCATGGGCCATGATTTTCTGTTTTCGGAGCGGATTTCTGGGAATTCTTGATTTAACGGATTTAATGACATGCGGTGTTCGAACAGAGCGTGGGCGGTCCGACCGGTGGTGGTCTTTTACATCTCCAGTCTCCTCAAACAGTTTTATGCATCGGTAGACGAACATGCGGCTAATCCCTAGTGGCCGGAGCGTTTTGAAAATAGCGCATTTTTCATTTCACACTTGAAAAGCGCTATTACAGCGATACGGTTCTCATTATCTGACCTCTCCATGATAAAAGTTGAAACAATTTTAAAATCCAGTTACAAACTAACGCTATTGAGGTTAGCTTTCAAAACCCATGTGACATTAACGGGGTATGTTCAGTTCTACTATTGAAATGGGTGTGTTCAATGTTTTAACAGTATTTATGTCCCTACCAAGTATATATCTGGTCTAGACAACTCTTAGTGTTGCCAGGCGCCATCTGACATTTCCAGAGTTTGACATTAACGTACTCAGAACGTTTTGACGTACGACCATCATTTGTGTTGTTTACAGTAACTTAAAAAAATCAATTTGGCAAAAAAATGGAATTAACTCGTGAACATTTTCGTGCTATCATTTTTCACAACTTTCGACGTGGAATATCACGACAAGAGTGCATCGATGAACTTAAATCTTTGTATATCAATGAAGCACCACCCTATAGCACTGTGAAAAACTGATTTAATGAATTCAATTGTGGCCGACGCTCGCTAAAAGACGAAGGTCGTGGAGGTCGTCTAAAAACGGCCGTTGTGCCAGAGAACATTGATGCCGTGCGTGAACTGATAATGCAAGCTCGTCATGTGACATACCGTGAGATAGAGGCATCCTTGGGAAATTCTTCCAACAGCATTCGATATTGCAAGAATACCTGGCCGTAAAAAAGTTTGTTCTCGTTGCATCCCGCACAATTTTACAATCCCTCAAAAAAGGCTCGTATCGATTGGTGCAAAGAAATTTTGAAAAACACATATATAACAATAAAACCATTTTGGATGATAAATATTCGCATTTTCATTATTAGGCCAGAAATATATAGCAACTCTCGTATGTTATATTGTATTGTATGTGGCAAAGTAAATTTTTGTGTATTTAAATATTTGTATTTCAGCCGCCGTGGTGTGATGGAAGTTTGCAGAACCATCATGCCAGTAAAACAAGGTTTGACCCCTGGTAGGAACATCTAACAATTTCTTACCATTTTCACCTCGAAAATGCCGGCTACCTTACGAATGAGAGATTTATCTCTAAACCACGATAAAATTTCTCTATAAAATGCAGAAGCCGTTCAGAGCCTGCGTTAAACAGTAGGTTTCTGTGAGTGAGTATAAGGATTGAATCGTTCACAGCTCCGTGATTTGGAAAGAGTCTAGCTTCTCAATAAGATGTTGTGGGACTTAAGTCTACACAAACATATTATATTTTTAGGACAACATTCTAGCATATTAATATATCACATGTTTGTGGAATAAAAGATATTTAGTGTTAAAAAATGTAGAACAAATTTTTTTAAAACAGAGCGTTTAAAAAGCGTTTAAAAATAAATGAACATTATTGTGAATTGGTGGAAGTATTTTAGTGCATAAACTGGATTTTAAATTAACTTCATGGAGGGGAAAAACGACCTCTATAATATATGCAGGAATCATTACTACAGGATACATAATTATGTTTGAAGCAGTGTTTACAAACATTTTAATGTTTATTGTCGAAAAACATATTATTGTGTGCACCCAAACAATCATATGTTTTGCGGCAATGTTCCTAAACATAGAAATTTCTGTGTACAAATAAGTATGCGTCTGTAGCATGTTCCAAACAGATAAATGTGTGCGTGCAAACATATTTTAAACATTTTGTTTCTCCGTGTTGTGAAGATTTTAAAAAATAAATCGATGTTTTAAAAAAAGTAGGGTTTCAGTATCAGGCAGTTGACGGCAGAAGTTAATGTTGTATTTTTTTTGACATTCGAGTAATGCCCGTATTTTCAACAAATAGGTAGGTATTTATGTCTGCTTAGGTTTCTGCAGACATTTTAATTATTGGGTGGAAACATATATAAGTTTGCACATAGGCATACGACCATGACGACTGTTAAAGGTTTAGGGAACCACGTCGAGGTAAGAACGAAGATGAAGCTTAACCAACAAACCTCCAAAACCGGACGCAATTATCATTGAAGCAAAAAATGGGCTCTTCTCCGCTGAAATCTTGCGGAAGGTTGAATCGGAACCAAAACGTATACAACTGAGCGACAACGTTACGAGAATTCGAAGAACCCAAAAAGAGGATTTGCTTTTACAGCTAAGAAAATGGACTTCCTAGAAGACCAAGCATCGGTTGGCAGACTCAAGCAGAAGACGATTATCGAGGTAAAAGACAAAGATGAAATTACCGAGGAGGATATTTGCCAAGCTTTTGATCTTATCTTCGGTCCAAAGACTCTACAGATACTGGACAACCTAAATCTGGGAAGACCATATAGCGAAACGCAAACGGCTACAATAAGTTTATCAATCGACTATGCAAACTCCCTACTTCATTCTGCTAGGATTAAGACAGGTTGGGTTAATTGTCGCGTTGCAGCGAAAAGAAACCTCATGCCTTTACATGACAAATGACTGAAGTAACGAGCACGACCGATCAAAATGTTGCAGGAGACGCGTAGAAGAAGGTTACATCGAGAAAATTTGTGTCAACGAGCTACTTATACAATGTATGTTATGTGCGCAGGATATGATGAACGACTCAAGGCACGTAGCAGGAACCGAAAAATGTCCTGTAGTCAAAAACGCGCCTTAACTACAAGGATGAAAATGGCAGTGGTGCTAATAAACTTTAACCACTGCAAGGTGTCGCAAGAACTTATCTCCTAAACTGCGAGAGACAAGAAAATGGACGCAGCAATTGTTAGAGAACCGTACCGAATTTCACAGAGCAGTTAATGGATTGACGATAAATCAAAAAAAAATCATGGGCAGCCATTAGAAAAGCAGGATTTGGTTCTGTCAAGACGTTAAATTTGTAGGCAAATAATTGCCAAATCCATTATGTGACTGAAGAACACACAGCGACCACCAGGCTATTATGTTTGAGGTAGAAAATCTGAGGGGTAGAAAAAGGAAAGAAAGACAACCGGACCGAAGTGGAAAACGAGCGCACTCGATGGTGAAGCATTTGAAGAGATGATTTGCACCAATTTGCAACTGGTACAGCGAACCAGCTCTCACAGGACTTGGGCACCATGATTGCCAACGATTGCGACGCATCAATGCCAAGGAGGACCGTATGCAAACGGAGGACACCTTGCTATATAAGCGATCATACATTGACCTTACATTACAAAAAAGTATTTGTTAAACGTTACAGATTTAAATTTGAATTACAGATTTTAAAGTTCTCTGTTTTTAGCAGCATTCAGCAGGTTTCGTTCGTCATGAAAACCAGTCCAGATGTTTCTCAACCATGAAATTTCTTTTCTACCTCTTGCGGATCTTCCCTTAATTTTTCCTTTGAGTATAGCCTGTAGGAGCTGGTATTTATTGTTTCTCATTATGTGTCCCAAATATGTGGTCATTTGATTTTTTTGGTTGTAATTAATTTTCGATCTAAATTCATGCTCTCTTTTGGACCTTATTATTCGTAGTTCGATCCGTCCATGGTATTTTTAATATTCGTCGGTAAATCCACAATTCAAAGGCTTCTAGCTTTTTGGCATCACTCAAATTAAGTGTCCATACTTCTGCCGCATATATGAGTCGGACTCATATATATTCGGACTTTTGTTCGAAGACTGTTAGCAAGGCAGTTCAACGAATAGTTTCCCTTTACAATACTCGTATGCAGATACTACTCTGTCTTCAAATACAAAAAGTTTTCAGCGGAAAAAAATTAAAAAATTTTGATGTGATTTTCACACTGACTTTAGTTTGCTTAGCCAAGAAATCTTTTAAATATCAAACAAAAAATATGTTTGCATGCAAATATATTTTGCAGGAAACATATAACTGTTTGGAGCCTGCAATGTCCCCAAACATGCATATGATTATGTGGAAACATATATTTGTTTGCACTCACACATTAATATGTTTGCTGGAATCTAAGCAGACATAAATACCTACCTAATTGGTAAAATTACGGACATTAATCAGATGATAAACATACAACACTAAAATCGGCCTAGAACTGTCTGATACTGAACACATAATTTTTTAAAAAAAATCGGGTTTTCAATAATCTTTACAAGCTAATTCATATTCCATTGTATGCCCTGAAACACTTTATCTAATACTAACAAACGTAATTTTTTCCTTAATGCGTTATGCTTCCGATACGACTTATCACTTGAACGATAACTATCTTAATTCCCACAACATCCCAACAAGGGGAAATTTCTCTCAAATCACGATATAACTCTTACTGGGAGCTACTTTTTAATGCCAAATCCGACTGGCTTGCTTTTGCTTTTTATCGAAAAGTTATAACATGGCAGAGAGATAAGTATCATACTCGTACTGTCGCCGGCATTGACGAGGTGGAAACCCGCCGCTGAAAAATTATTCGATATTCTAACCGGGATTTGAACCTGGCCATACTGGCTTGATAGACTTGCACACTCCCATCACACCACACCAGCTCTGATAACCAGCAACTAATGAAAGTATTGTGTTAAAAATGTTCTAATATTTTTTTAAAAGAGAATTTGAAATATTCCACAAACATATGTGACAGCGCATAGAGAAAGGGACCTAAGGGTAAAAAAATCATTTTTGTTTCTTTTTTTAATGTGGACAACATCTGAGCATCGAATGAGACCGATCCCATTCCCCAAAAGTGTTCCCTCCCAGAGATATGCGCGTTTTATGAAAGTGAAGTCGACGATTCTTAGCGCAAATAGAAAGGGACCTGATCCTTAAAATGGCTCTCCTGAACAAAGCTGGGTTTTAGCCTTAGGTCCCTTTCTATTTTGCGCGTCCCATATGATACTTTAATATGCTAGAATGTTGTCCCAAACATATTATATGTTTGTGTACACCTATTATGTGGAATTAAAAACATATGCTACAAACATATTTCTAACTTTTTTTCTCTGTCTGTCTGTTGTTTTCAGAAAGCAAACTAATGGTCGCACCATTGAAGCTATTTGACTGAAATTTTGCAGAAATATGTGTTGGTACTCTGAAACGTTTTTTATTGAAAATATGCCAACTCGGTCAAGTGGTAATTGCCACACACGCAGAAAAGATGTATGGTTGGGGTGATAATATTCAATTGTGGCACAACAATATTATGAACATCACAACCGTAGTTTGATTCACATACAAGCATAGTATGATCCTTAAAACCATATTATGATCCTCACAATCATTGAAGTGTTCCACAAACAACCATATTATGATCTTTAAACCCATTGTATGATGATGTTGTTATTTAACAAAAGATATTTTTTAATTATTTTATTTTAAATTATATTGCAGGTAGTTCATAGTCGGATTTCAGACCATATTTTTATTGAACAAACCAAAATTCATTCAAAAGGTAGTCTAAGGGACTTTTAGTTCTATGCAGGGGTGACAGCAGTTTCGGAATTCACCATTCTCAGACCCCAAGCAACGCATCTAGTAAATAAACAATAAACAGCCGGCAGTTGAGTACTCTACCGAACAAAAGTAAACAGAATAAAAACCCCTGTTAATATTTTTTTTTTCTATAAATCTAGGTTTTTTCAAACAAAACAGTGCAAATGGGTATGTGCAAAATTTTTTGAAAAAATAAAAACGCTTTATATTTTATACTCTCTACCATAAGATAAGAATATATATAAGTTTGTCATTAAGTTTGTAACATCTTGCAATATTTATGTGAGACCATACAGGTTGGCGCAATAATTGTGCTACAATAAGAAATTCAAATAAATTTTCTTTTAATCAATGTATTTCATTCATATATTTTTTTTAATTTAATTTTATAATTGTATTTGAAGATAAAAGACCGATAATGACCTGAATGCTTATCCACGCATATGCGACACCTGATCAGAAAATTATTAATTGCAGCATAAAGGGTTTAAGTTGGGATCATTCGAATTATAGTTTTAATGGACTGCTTTAATTCAGTAAAATTCCTTAGTTTCGTTTTGTTACCTCATGCATTACATAACCCCATAGAAAAAGCCTGGTGCAGCCAGGTCCGGTGAACCTGGGGGCAAGCGGAAAAGTGGAATTTCTAGAAATTTATTTGTTTGGAAATTTTCTTTCGAGCTCTGCCCACACCGGTGCGGCCATATGTGCAGTTGCTCCATCTTCTTAAAACCAAATGCTGTTGAATCGAATACACCTTCGGCGCAGTTCTGGGTAAATAAAAAATAATAACGCTCCCCATTTAAAATCACTGTTACACCGTTTTCTTTAAAGAAGTATGGCCCCACAATACGGCCTAACGAAACTGCGCACTACAGGGTAACTCGTTCCGGGTGCAGTTACATCGCATTGAGTATTTGTGGATTAGATTCACTCCACAATTTCGCTTGTTTACATTGACGTTTAGATCAAAATGGTCCTCATCAGACTTAAACAAGCAATTTATCAAGCTGCTGTCTTCTTCGGCCATTCAAATAATTTTTTTTGGCAAAATTCCATTCGAAAAGAAAAATACAGAGGATTTAACTTGCTTTTAATTTGCACTTTGTACAAATACAAGTTTAAGTCATCATGAATTATTCATTGTATAAGTAATCAACGTCTGCTAACTGCAATTTGCGACGATAAGTTTCGAGGCGAAACGCTTGGATTAGCCCGAGTTGACGATGTCACAGCCGCTATTGTGTCTTGAACCCGAACGTAGGGATCTCGATGGTACGGTTTTCATTCGATGTTTCCAGATTCGGCAAACATGTTTACCAGCCTCATAATGGTCCATCTATTCAGGGGAGTTCCTCCAAACTCACGCCTAAATTCCCTTTTGTAAGGAAGCTTCAATACGTGGTAGCGCTGCACTATTCAAATCCTCTTTTTGGTATCCCACGCATTCATTTTTAATAAACCAATTACTAACCTTCCAAATAAAATAAAGAATAAGCCGATTTCTCACACAGAAAAAAGTTTATTACGTTTTGTTTTTGTAGCACGATTCGTGCGCCAACCTATAAATATACGAGAAAGTACTCGTATATGTACTTTTATTATATATGTACTTATACTTTACTTATATTAGTTTATTATTATAGATCGTCATAAATTCTAAGACGATCTCGCTATGTCCGTCTGTTGAATGTACGATTAGATCCAAACGAAAAATGCTAGTATCTTCACACTTACCAGAAATATATCTTACAATCAGTTAGTATTAAAAGTCACCCTTCGAGGGACTTAAAAACTTCCTTATCAAATTTTTAATTTGTACACACTTCTACTGTGTAAGTTAGTTCCTCAACTTTAAAATCATCTTAAAATCAGTTTGGGAGTCATAGGGGCCCAAACCCTCCCCTTTTTAATTTGGGTCTCTCTGAGATGTGGGCCAATGTTGTACTTAAAGGGACAAAAAAAAATTGTCACGATTTCAAAGAGTACAAAAGCTTTAGCGTTACGAACTTACAATTTGTCCACTTGTTTAATAACGATCAAATAAAACACACCTAATATCACGTTCGTATGCCTCTAATTACACACCTAAAAAAAGTTCAGTACCTTGACGGCACAAAGCATTATAGTATCTATTGATTGAAAAGGTATGATGCCGACAAATGGTGCTGTGAGAGCGTTGTATACGCTCAGTGTATATGTTACCACACAATGGTGATGGATCTTCCATTGTTAAATTGCTTAACTAAGCCACTTTTTGAGACTGTCGACTAAAAAGCCCGCTGTTTTTTTTCTTTCATCTGAGCTATTTTCAACATCATAACCATAAAATTCTTGTACCATTGTACGCATAGCTGGACGTGTGTCCATCCGCAAGGATTAAATCAAATATGACTGTCCATTGATTTACATACTCAATAAATGTCAATATTAATAGATATTTGCATAAAGAAAAATACCGAAATTACTCTCTCAACTAATTGGACATCGGAAGATACACACAGCAAGCACAACAGGACCTTTTGAGGAGCGAACCCCACACACCGCAGTCATTCACCATTCAGATGCTATTGAACATTTCCAATCAAGCCAAAGACAAAAGTTTTGCAATTGCATCTGACAGCAAATTGAAAAATTATGTGTACTCACAAGTGGCCAAGGAACCACACACACGCACACACAGGACAAT
The DNA here is from genome assembly GCA_963513945.1 of Hydrotaea diabolus. Classification (NCBI taxonomy): domain Eukaryota; kingdom Metazoa; phylum Arthropoda; class Insecta; order Diptera; family Muscidae; genus Hydrotaea; species Hydrotaea diabolus. Next base: position 42,118,213 of record OY740718.1, read on the forward strand.
ATCCAAATCCGGACTCGTATGTCTGCCACTGCCAAAACTATGTGACACTGCCACCAAGGATCCAGCACTGATGGCCAATATCTGTGAGTGTGTGTGTATGATATATGCGGATGGGCACTCTCACATAAATCAGCTTCGAATGGTTCTATGAGGGAGGGGTCGCCACGGTGGCCGTACGAGTGAGTATTTGCAATTTTATGTGGTTCAGTAGTGTTAAGGGGCGTTTTGGCAAAGTCAAAGTTTATATTAGTTGCTAATAATTCTTTGAAACTCCATGCCAGACTAGACTGCAGCGATGGATGGAAGGCCATTTCAGGCAAACGGGCGGGGTACGAGTAACTTGGAACCCGCACACGTTTACGTGTGGGTGTGGACATACTCACAGGCCAACATACGTGCAGATGCACTTGTATTTGCTTCGATGCGTCTTTGGATTTCAGTTGTATCCATTGCATGGCAGCAGCAGCAGCAAAAGTTGTCGAAATTTAAATATGTTCGCCTTAAAACCTGAACAGTATTTAAAATGCAATAACTTTTTACGGGCAGAAATTTCAAAGTTGACCAACAAACTCCTAATGGTTTTGGCAATGAATTATAGCCATTGGGTGCATGGACTATATGTCGAACACACATACGTTCTTGCAGTTGACTGTACATGTACAAATGGTGCATTCGCAGCAAGAGTGTCCTAACTCAAAATTCTACCCATTCGGCATAAGGACTCGAGTCATTAAAGCTCTCTTGGTCAAAACTGTATTCGCATTATATTCGGTGTAGAAGGACTTTTTAATTTTGATTTCTACGTTGCATGTCATACAAAATGAAAACATCAAATTCATATTATTTTTTTATATTTTTTGTGTTATGATAGTCTTGCCCCTAATGAGCGATATGCCCTTCCTTTGTTGCATAAATATGTTTTGGGTTTAACTCATTTGCAGCAGAGTTGAGCGTTGAACGAAATTTTGTGGTCGGAGTTTGTTTAAATATTTGAAGTACGGACAAGTAAGAGGAAACATCTTCGTTAGTTATGCCTTCAGATTGCTTACATATATTTGGTTTGATGATTGCTCTTCGGTAGCAGCATTTTCAAATCAATTTTTGTTTATGGATAAATGCGACAGACCTGAGGCAAGCGGAAACTGTTTCCAGAGACATTCAAAATAGTATCTTAACTCTATAGATATTTCAAGTCAAGGCACAAAAGTCAATTAACGTAAAATGGTTGGAATAACATAACATATCATTTCTTTAGAAATATTAAGCAGGTATTTGCAACATTATCTAGGAGGGCTGAATTAAAGGCAACCTAGTAAATGCCTAGTACTTAAAAAAAATCACAATTAAATTTTTGGATTTCTTAGTCGATTAATTGAAGTAGAAAATCTATTTTGGTTGCGACTATGGAATAATAAAAAATCGAATAAAAAGCTAAATAAATGGGGAGTCTATGGCATATTTGTGAGATACCTTAAATCACCCGAAGTCAACATAAACATGATGTTTGTAATACCTAAATGGAGAGTAGAAAGTCCTTTATTTATAAAGCCGGTGAACTCAGAATCAAGTATGAACTAATCTCAACGATTTTTTGTGCAAGTCGAGGACCATTGGTTCCCTTCGGTCTAGCCCGTGTCGCTCTGAAGGCGAAGTATTAAAGAAAATCGCACTTACATTTTTCACAAATGTGACGGGTCTTCCGAGTGGTGTAGGGTATCACATAGAAGACTGTGTCTGCATTTAGCCCTTAATTCTTTTGCAAATGTATATCCGCTTTAGGTTAGGTTTAATTTGCAGCCGCTCGAAAGCTCGTTGTGAGACTTTTTGCTCGTCGCTAATAATTTGCTTATGACAGTGGCCAGGTGTCCTTTAGTCTCTTTTGTCCTTTAGTCTGACATTATAAATGTGTGCATCCTGTGCAAGTCACGATCGGAAAGACAAGTTTTTATACAAGGACCTAGCTAAGATTTTTAGGATTAGATTTTTATAAATATTGATGCCATAGTCTAATATGTCATAAAACAGCAAACTTTTGGTATGTACTCGTATATACCGAAAGGGTGGTTGAATTTCAAGGGCCGATATTGGATGTAAACCACGCCTAAACGTAAGTTATTTTTGTGCATTTCATTTAATATTTCTCAATTTCAGACTAATTCAATTCGAACCATGGAAAGATACACAAGCGAGCAACGCGTTAAAGTTATTCAGGCTTATTAAGACAATTTTCGTAGAAAATCATCTTCAGTGATGAGGCACATTTTCACCTCAGTGTATTCGTCAATAAGCAGAATTGCTGCGTTTGGGTGAGTGATTATCCAAGAGAGATTGTCGAAAAACAATGCACCCACAAAGAGTGACTGGTTGGTGCGGTTTATGGGCTGGTATCATCATCGGGCCGTATTTTTTCCAAAATGAGGCCGGCCAGGCAGTTACTGTGAATGGTGTTCGCTATCGAAAGATGATAACGGACTTTTAATGGCCCGAGTTGAAAGATATGGATGTGGGCGATATGTGGTTTCAACAGGACGTTGTCACTTGCCACACAGCTAACGAAACAATGGCTCTTTTGCGCGACAAATTCAATGGTCGTGTTACCCCACGATGTTAATTGGTCGCCAAGATCATGTGATTTGACACCTTTGGACTTCTTTCTCTGGGGTTATGTGAAAAAGGTGTAGGTCGATAAGCCAGCAAAAATTCAAGAGCTAAGGGATGATATAATTCGGCACATTAACGGCATACAGCACAGAACCTCAATTATGCCTCAGCGTCATCGAAAATTTGGACCATCGGATGCAGGTGGCCAAATAAAATGAAATGACAATAATTTCCTAAATAATTTGTGTTTTATTCAAAATCAACATCGACCCTTTTAATTTAACCACCCTATATACGTTAAATTATAGTTGACTTAATCTGAAACTCAAATCTTGAATTATCAATTAATTCATCATTTCCTATTGGGTATTTAGTCTGATTTGGCTTTATGAACAATATCTAAGTAAATTCTCTCTTAAGTTGCTCTCTTAAAAATATAAAGTTGAAGCTGGAGAAATAACGGATAGTGCTTTTTATTCACCATTAACTATTATGTGACATTGGTCTGGCTATGGTTTTGCCGAGCAAAGCCAAAGCAGAGATCATGAAGTGACTCCGAATCTACTTCTAATTATCATGATCGATGGGGAGAGGAAAGGAGAAGTATGTGATTTCTTCCTTGCTCGAAATATAGGATAGAAATAAAAAAGAAATTCACTGGCGGCGGTCAAGAAAGAAGCAGAAAGGCAAACCAACCTAATGGAGGTTTAAAGCAAATTCGAAAGTTGACTAATGTAATATTAAGAAAATTAAAAGTGTAAAGAAATTATATGAAAAAAATAGAGAACTCTAAATATGAATTAAAATAATACCTTATAAATGTGTATCTTATATAATATTGTTAAAGTATCGGTTTATATAGTAAGCAGCGGCGATTTTAAGAGCAACACAATAGATATAGCTATAATAATAAAATCCATATGGGTTCCCAACTAAATATTTTTGTTGTCTAAAGAAAGTTTTAGATTCTAGATCGATTAGACTCCAAATCAGAATCGCGTGGGAGTCATAACAAGACAAAAACCAAGTTTGATCATTTTAAATAGGGTTTGTCGACTATCGACTCTTATAAACCTCTTTATGGACAATGTACTCGTAAGCAACGACACCAAAACTATGACCATGCCTTATTTTTTGTTATAGTTAGTATGAGCCATGGTGTTACCTATGTAAACCGGATCCTATCTTCGATCCTTGCTTTGCAGCGTGGATGCGACATAAATCGGACTCCCTCCCGGGGAATTTAATCCAAATTCATACCAAAGTCACGTAGAGAAGTTGGATGCGGTATCTACTCACATCAGCTGAATTTGGATCTGTCCCTCAAGCTACCAAACTACAGAAGCATAGTCCAGCCTAAAATCATTTTCATAGGAACTGCCTCGCGGCTACTACGAGGAGCATTGTTCAAGATTGACCACTGTTACTGGAGGTTACCCTTATATGATGTTGTGGACATAGCAATATTCATTGTTTTTGAACTGGTGACAAACTTATTATTGATATTGGCATCCTTCTCACTGAAGGTTAAGCAGCTTATATGCCGGAAATTCTATCTCATTGCCATGCATAGATGGATAAATGAACCCACCTGCATGGAAACCAGAAAGTTCTGGCCTGGTATGAATGAGCAGAAAACGAGGACAAATATTAATCTAACAAGGATCCAAAACATATTTTCCAGGAAACATAAAAATCTTTGGAGTAAGCTCCAATGAAAGAACTACATTTCTGAGGCACTATGAACCATTGTCAAGTTCAAACTCACGAATTTCATTGTCATGGAGAAATTATACGTCCATTGTTTAGAGGGCTTTAGAAAACCCGTAGATTCAGGACTTCAATTTTAAAAGTTAAAGCATATCGCGATTAGTGAGGACATTCCCCTTTTTCTGGGTGTACTTATATACATATCGTTATTCGAATAGTTTTTATTTTTGGCACTCTAGCGACCTTTGACCTATAAGCCAAGACCAAGAATATAGTCCAATCGTGGAATGAATTTTATTTCGGATTCATAACGAAAATAGTAACCATATGCCAATAGTTGAAGGAGACCGAATTTTGCATACCCTACGGGCAAGTTCGAGTGCAAAATTAATGCAAATCATGATGATACAAATTTGGTTTTGTGAGCAGATTTTACAGTTTCTGGATACCCATATATCAACGAACATTAAGGGACGGGTTTTTACCCCAATTTCAAATGACCACGCCCATTTTAAGAGGTGTGGTTTAAAAATCAATGGTTACCACTTCCAAAAAAAAAAGATTTAAAATTAAAATAACGTCATACAAGTTTTCAATACCAACTGAATTTGAATACCAACCGATCGCCGACGATAAGCAACATATTGGTAGGAGAACCTTTATACTTGTATATACCTACGATATATATTAGGGTTGGTCGATTTAGCAATTGACATTGTGCCATCGATTATTCGATAGGTTTTGGAATGAGGAAAAAAAATCCACTACGACACACAGTGCTCCGTTTCATTGACAAAAATTAAAATTCTGACCTGCTTTCAATTTAAGTTTGTTTAATTCAGTTTAAGGGAAATAGTCCAACTAAGAAAAATTCTCAAATGTTTGTTTTCATAGAAATAGTTTTGTTGGGCTCCAGACCCATTCAAAATGACTGATTTGTATCCAGAATTTACTTATATTAATATTGTAATTTCGTTCCTGAATAGTTGAACGAAAATATTTGCCAAAGACGTATTTTTAGAAGGAATCGAATTGGCTTGTAATTTTTTTGAGTATTTAAAGGTAACACTCTTTAACTTTTATTATTTTTTTTTTAAATCTTGTAAATATTGTTTACTTAGTTTTTTTAATATTTTGTTTTTTTTTAAGATGAATATATAAAAAAAAAAATGATGGTAAAAAAACCATCATAAAATTTGGTCAATTTTTTTTACACAATTAATTAGTATGGACTTTCTTCTATGATGAATTTTTTATTCGAAAAATTCTCAATTTTTGATAACAAAAACCAAAAAACATCAAAAAAGTCCGTGAAATTTTTTTGCACAATAACTTATTTTGGACTTTCGTCTATTAAAACAAACAAAATCTTTGCCAAATTTTGTCCGATTCTTTTAGATTTTTATTTTTTAAAAATTGTCTATGATGAATTTTTTTTCGAAAAATTCTCAGTTTTTGATTTCAAAAATCCAAAAACATAAAATAATTCGGTGGAATTTTTAGCACAATAATTTCGTTTGGACTTTCGTCGATTTTACCCATTTTTTGGAGTTTTCATTTTTTAAAAACTATCTATAATGAATGTTACATAAAAATGAATAGTGAATGTTACATATTTTTGAAATCAGCGTATCTAATCTGTTTAGAAATGAAGTTTCATTGTATTCTGAAAACTCCTTTTTTTTGTCCAATGCTTATATGGCAGCACTGTGCGAAATATCAAAAAAATATTTTGGAGGCATCCAAATTTCATTTCATTCGATATGTTATATTGTATGTGGCAATATATTTTTTTATTAGCTACTAAATATAAAAATTGAGAAAAAGTCAAAAAATAGAAATAGTGCTCCTCGAAACTGCTTGTTTTTGATATGCCGTAGTTAAATTTTTTCCTCATGCCAAAACCTATCCAAAAATCGATAGTAAAATATCGACAAATTGTTGTCCTTACAAATCGGCCCACCCTTTATTTATCATAGATCGTCGTGTAATTCTAAGAAGATCTATGCAGTCGTCATGAGGGATAGATATATGTAGCCAAAGCTGCACTCTAAAGACTAACCCACAGACTTCAATGACACGGGAGATGTTTCTAAAACGAAACTTAATCACTTAAGAACATTGAATCAATTTAAAGCAATATTATAACAGAAAAAATTACTTTAATATGCTGATGCTTAACTCGGAAGCTCGAGGAATGGGAAACACTCTCTGCACTAGCCTTATGCTTGCCTTGATTTTTGGCGGAAGGGTTTGTTCGCGGAAATGTTCACTGGCAAATTTTTATTACCGCTTTCTTATTGCTAAACTGCTATTTTATGGTGGCTGTAATACTCGCATATCGCCATAATATTCTGTCGCTGAAGTTGCCGCGACAACGAGAGCGTAATACATTATATTATGCTTCAACTAATTCGGTTTAATTGAGCGGAACTGCATTGTGGCACTGGTGTGTTTCTGGGTATGTGTGCGTCAGTGTTTATGTGTGGATGTGTGTTGGTACTACTGGAAGGAAATCATTACACAAAAGTATTTCCATGAAAAGATATTTTTGCGTTGCGTGGCGTACAAACAATTTACGAGTAAGCGAATTATTACTAGTCGATATAAAAAACAAAGCTTGGGCAAAATAAAAAAAACAACAAAAAAACGTACTTAAGTTCGGCCAGTCCGAAACTTTTAAGCCCTCCATCATGGATTTCGTGGTAGTACGGCATTGACAGGATTCGGGTATTTGGTCGTTGTCGGTACAGAATTACATTTTTGGAAACTGAGGGAAGATTGTCCTATTTAAATTTCAGAAGAAAATTTTATTGTTTTGGAGAACCCGTATGTAATTGTTAAAGTAGGCTGAAAGGGCCATTGAAAGCTTATAAAGGGTGTCCCAAGAAGAACGCAATTTTTAAATCTGGCAACATTCGAAGTGTCATTGTTTGACATTTGAACAATTGTTATTGTTTGTTAGTAGAAGGTACGAGGTTAGTAAAAATGGAGCGCTACACGAATGAACAACGCATTCTCATTGTGAAATTGAGACAACATGAAAATGCTGATTTTGCCGATTAAATCATCTTCAGTGACGAGCCCCATTTTCATCTTGATGGCTTCGTCAATAGGCAGAACTGTCGCATTTGGGGTGCGGAAAATCCTCGAGTGATTCACGAGAAGCAAATGCATCCTCAACGTGTCACTGTGTGGTGTGGTTTTTGGGCTGGAGGAATCATTGCACCTTTTTTTTATGAAAATGAGGCAGGTCAAGCGCAAACAGTCAATGGTGTTTGGTATCGTGAAATGATAACCAGTCTTTTCTTGCCTAGAATTGAAGAAATGAATGTGGAGGGCATGTGGTTCCAACAAGACGGCGCCACATGTCATACAGCCAGAGAAACAATTCAATTGCTGCATCAGTCATTTCCCGGTCGTGTTATTTCGCGTTTCGGAGATCAGAATTGGCCGTCTAGATCGTGCGATTTAACACCATTAGATTTTTTTCTTTGGGGTTTGTTGAAGTCGGTGGTTTACGCGAATAAGCCGACGACGACTCAAGCCTTAAAAGACGAAATTGGACGCTGCATTAATGAAATACCGCAGCATTCATGCAAAACGGTCATTGAAAATTTCATTAAAAGATCGCGTGCATGCCAGCAAAGCCGCGACGGCCATCTGCACGATATATTGTTCCATACATAACCTCATTCTGTCTACTTTACGATATAATAAAGTTTCACGATTTTTTCTTAAATATCTGTGTTTTATTTAAAATTTAAAAATTGCGCTCTTCTTTGGACACCCTTTATATGCGGGCCTTAAATTTAGACAAACAATTATGTCACTGTTTCTGAGTAATATCGATGGTCGAAATCACCTTATTTTCGGCAATCTAAAGACCTTTGCCCTATGAGCTGAGGCTCCAAATATATGTAATTGAAATGTGCAGCACATGTTATTTTCGCATTGGTGACTATACATTTTTTGATTTTTAATACTCACATGTCCATAATTGAAAGAGGGAGATTCTTTGGCCTCAAGGCCTATATGGACCGGTCAAGTTCCAAATTAGCACAAATCTAAAATATAGGTAGATACGAGTATTTGGATTTGTATAAAGATTTCAGTGTTTCTGGACTACCCTAAAGTTCGGACGTAAGGAGACGGCTTTTAGGGTCCGATGTACACAGACCACGCCCGTTGGTCGAGGACTCTGATTCAGTGGAATGCAAAATTGGCCAGAATCTTAAACATACGTATATATAGGGTGATCCATCTAGAGGAATTTTTTTCCATAGGGTTTTTTTCAGAGTATACGCGTTAGTTACGTTAAACTTTATTTTTTTTTCGTTTTCAGTATTGTGTCATTTTATCTTAAAAAGACTAACACCGCAATAACGTCTCGAAATTGTGCAACTGAATTATGGAAATGAGAAACGAGAAAATCGACTGATTTTGAAAAACGGTTTATTCAGTGATAAGGCCCCTTTCTGGCTCAACGGCAACGTCAATAAATAAAATATCCGCATTTGGGCTGAGGAGCAACCAGAAGAGGTTCAAGAGCTGTCATTATACCCAGAGAAAACCATGGTTTGGTGCAGTTAATGGGCTGGTGAAATCATCGGTTAATATTTTTTTAAAAAATGATGATGGCCAGAACGTAACCGTGAATGGTACTCGCTATCGCGCCTTGATATCTGACTTTTTGCTACCTAAAATTGAAGCTCGAAATCTTGATGGTATTTGGTTTCAACAGAACGGTGCCACTTGCCATACAGCTGCTCAAACAATGGATTTATTTAGGTGTCATTTCTAAGAGCAGCTAATTTCACGTATTTGACCGGTGAGTTGGCTGCCTAGATCGTGTGATATCACGAGTTAAGACTTTTTTCTTTGGGGCCACGCAAACCAGCTAAGATTCAGGCTTCGAAGCCAACATTACGCGTGTCATGAACGCCATACCGGTCGAAATGCTCAAACAAGTTATTCAAAGTGGGACCTTCCGAATGGATACGCTTAGACTTAGTCGCGGTTAACATTTGAAGGAAATTATATTTAAAAAATAAATGGCAAATGAACAACAAAGATTCCACACTTGATTTGAATTTTTGTTTTGAAAAAATACCTCTAGACTGATCACCCGATATTTGGCTTTGTTTTTGGATAACCTTATCTTCCCGAAGATTATGGGATGGGATTTTGGGCCACAGGGTCCTCTAGATCAGCCAAATCGTAACATTCAAATTCTTTAGAGAATTTCACTGTTTCTCAGTTTACAAAGGTTTAAGTTCGTAATAACCAGTTTTCGGCACCTTAGGGACCTTATACCCAAAGGCCCAAGAATTTAAATTAGTCGGATATACAATTAATATGATAGTAGGATTCGTAACGCAATTTTATAGGTTTTCAATACCCTAATGTTAATAGCTACCTGTTTTTTGAGCCTTTAAGGCCCATATGGACCGGCCCAAGTTCGATATTGGCAGAACTCTTATATATAGGTACATGCTTCGAGATTCGAGAACATTTCAGTATTTCTGGATACCCATATGTCTACGAATGTTACGGGGCGGTTTTTGGGCTTCTAGGAATAAATCACGCCCATAAGCTGAATCGTGAAATTGATGTCATATTCAGATAATTCAGAAAAATTCACTGCTTTTGACTAACAATATGTCAATGTTTGAAAGGACCTATTTTACGGCGCCCTAGGGACCTAATACCCATGGGTCAATACCTTAAACTTTTTCGAATCGAAAAATAGTGCGATTTTCTAATTTGCGACCAAATTATATTGATTTTTAATACCCATATGTGACAGCGCATAGAGAAGGGACCTAAGGGTTTATGAAAGTGAAGTCGACGATTCGAAGCGCAAATAGAAAAGGGCCTAATCTTTAAAATGGCTCTCCTGAACAAAACTTTTCATCAACTTTTCACTGTTTTTTGATGTGAACAACATCTGAGCATCGAATGAGACCGATCCCATGCCCCAAAAGTGTTCCCTCCCAGAGCTATGTGCGTTTTATGAAAGTGAAATCGACGATTCTAAGCGCAAATAGAAAGGGACCTAATCTTTAAAATGGCTCTCCTGAACAAAACTGGTTTTTAACCTTAGGTCCCTTTCTATTTTGCGCCTCACATATATTCATAGTTCAAGGTGGCTAATTTTTGGGCCTCTAGCGCAAATACCAAATGGTTTTCAATCAACCAATTCAGCCAAATCGTAAAGTTAACGTCATAGTCAAATTCACCAGAAATTTATATTTTTTTTTTGAGACATGGACATGGGTATCATCTTTAAATGGACCTATTTTACGGCGCCATGGGCCAAGGTCTTTAATTACGTTAAATCGCAGAATTAATTTATATAATCGGAACCAAAGGTCCCGTTTTTTGGAGTCCCTAGGAACCCTATGGGCAGATCCAAGTCCCAAATATGCTCAAATCTAAATTAAAGGTACATATGTAGATTTGTGGGAAAATATTACTGTTCCTGGATACCCATGTCCCCGAGTATTAAGGCACATTTTTTAGGCCCTTAAGATCACAAGATCCAACAAACATGCCTATTTTTGGGCGTTAAGTGCCTTTTTGGTAACAACTCCCTAGCATAACTTTTTCTTAATTAAGGAATTACAATAAGAAAGTGGAAAAGTCCAAGAAAAATGTTTGGTCAGAACGGGAAACTTTTGCCAGATTTTTAATACCAACCGATCTGCAATCATAGGACATATATCTGATAATTCATAAGACTCCAGCTCATTTTCGTTTGCACTGAATCGTGCTTTCAACAGACAGACTGACATGGCTATACTTAGTAGGGACATAAATACTGTTACAACATTGAACACACCCATTTCAATAGTAGAACTGAACATACCCCGTTAATGTCATATGGGTTTTGAAAGCTAACCTCAATAGCGTTAGTGTGTAACGGGATTTTAAAATTGTTTCAACTTTCATCATGGAGTAGTCAGAAAATGAGAACCGTATCGCTGTAATAGCGCTTTTCAAGTGTGAAATGAAAAAAATCGATATTTTTAAACCGCTTCGACCACTAGGGACTAGCCGCATGTTCGTCTACCGATGACTGTTTGAGAAGACTGGAGATGTAAAAGACCGCCACCGGTCGGGCCGCCCACGAACACTGCATGTCATTAATGCCGTTAAATCAAGAATTCCCAGAAATCAGCCCCGAAAACAGAAAATCATGGTCCGTGAGATAAATATCACGCAAAAGTCTGTGAGTCGAATTTATTGACTTCAGCTTTAAAAAATAGGATTGAAAAATGCAAACGTCTTTTGGTGAAGCACGCTGATAACTTGCACAGAAAAATTTTGTTCACCGATGAACAAATTTTTACCGTTCAGGAAAAATTTAACAAGCAAAATGATAGAGTGTATGCGCGGTCATCTAGGGAAGCATCTGAACTGATTCCAAGGGTGGAAAAGGGTCATCACACAGCTACAGTCGTGGTTTGGCGAGGAGTCTCTGACGATGGGTCACTGCATTTCTGCGAACAAGGAGTCAAAACATCGGCCAAAGTTAACCAAGAAACCGTTTTGGAAGCTGTCGTTAAGCCTCTGGACTTTCCAGCAGGATTCTGCGCCGGCCCATAAGGCTAAAACGTCCCAGGCCTGGCATCGAAACAATTTGCCAGGACGAGTTTCGTGCAGCTATTAACGATTGGCCAGTGCGACTTAAGGCGTGTAAAGGCAAAGGGCGGACATTTCGAATAAGTAAATTCTTTTTGGATACAATATACATCAATGAATATATTAAAAAATATTTGGTCCAAAAACATTCAGTACTTCTTATTTTACAGCATAAAACGTGTGTAACAGTATTTATGTCCCTACTAAGTATATACCTTTAAGGGCCACATATGAGCATTTCGAGATGTTACAAACGGAATGACAAATTTATATATACTCCCAGCCTATGGTGGAGAGCATAAGAACAGGCGAATAAAGTCATCTCCATTTATTGCGATGCTACAATGGTCGTGTTGTATTCTATGCCGGGCATTTGGCTTAAAGTAAATCTCGTACTCGCATACATATTTTCACTAGCTCGCATTAAGGAGAAATAATCTTTTTAGGGGGATATTGCAAAATTATTAAATTTTCATATTTGCATACACACATGCTTACAACACATAAAATCTCCCAACACATACACACGCATATATGTTATACACACGTGTGCGTGAGTGTGTGTTTGTGCGGGATAAGCAATAAATTGTGATAAACTACTTAAACCATAAACATGAAAACTTGAACCACAAAACATAAACCGCAAAAACTTTGCATACGTTAGAAGACAACATTTATTTAAATGAAAATCTATTCATACATACACATACCGATGCACGTACATTGGCACACACGCATATACGGTCATATGTCCTGGTTTGCCAGTATGCCAGGAGAACTTAAAAGAAGACTGTAGCTGTAGCTTCTTAAAGTGAATGACTACATTCCGGGAGACATATCAACTTTACGACAGGAAAGTAGAGTGACACAAACCAACACACACTCATACATTCGCTTTCATGTGTGCTACAGTGTGTGTGAGTGTGGGTTTGTGTGACTGTGTGAGAATAGAAAAAGAAGAAGAAATAACCCGTAAGTAACCCTTTGACTTTCTGATATGATACTTTTGAATTTGTTGTGACTTGGCAGTGGAGTAATTTTGATTTAATCACATCAACTTTCATCACGAACTTCATTACTGCCACAAGTGAAAGCCATCAAATCTTAAAGACACCACCAACAACAACGTGAACTACAACAACAGCAGCAAAAGCAGCTACAACAACAACAAGTCTCACAGCATTCATTCGGCGTCGGACGACTTTATTTGTGTGAAGAAAACGTACGTTTACAAACACACGCACATACCCATGTCAGACTCGCTCGTTCCTTTTTAATCCTTTTGTTCCTAGTTAGGGAAGTCTGTCTGTTTCTGTGTGTGTGAGTGCTTGGAGTGGAGTGGAAAAAGGTTAAAAGTTAAAACATTTTTCTTTTCAGCTTTTTTTTCTTTTTCGTCTGAGCCGTGGCATTTGTGCGTGGTTGGCCCTTTGTGTGTGTACGTCTGTGCGGGGAGTGGGTGGGTGGAGCGGTGCGTTGTCCCCGGTAGTATTGAAGCATTTGTGTCTTATTCAATGTATCATCCGAGACGGCCTTATGGAACTTTTTGCGATTAAGAAAATTAAATTAACTCAAAGTCTAAAAGTTTTAATGTTATCTATCACTCAAGTGACGTTCATGTAAATCACTGATGTACATTCGTTCATCATTTCAAATAATCACTTTCTCGCAAATGCTTTCGAACACGCACACACACTCGTGCACATTTAAACGCTTCATTTCACCCAAAGCCTGCAGGATTTATCTCCTCACGACTAACTTCGAAATGCAGCAGTTTGTCATTGTCCTACGCTGTCGGTACGTTTCGTGCGGATCAAAATGATAACTGCCAGTCTTAAATTTCAAAAACACATATCGCATTAAACTGTCTTGAAAAGCGCAAATGATACAAGAAGTTCTTTATTTGCTTAATGTTTTGTATGTATGAACCTAAAGCGGATTAAGGAACTTACTCGTATGAACAACTTCTCGCAAAGTAGTGAGCTAGTATATTCTTATGCTTAGTGATCGAGACTTATTGTTTAGCCGAGTCCTACTGGCTAATGCAATATCTGAAAATGTTTTTATATGACATTAGACAAACGCCACACTGTAAAAAATTTAAAATATTTACGCGAATTTAAGCTGATTTTCTACGCACAGAGAACAGATTCGTTGCCATGAATGTATATGAACCTACAGAAAAGAATTTTTGGATCTAAAAATTCATATACCGCACTTGTTTAAAGAATCAAATTTAAAATTGTCATCAGAGGTTGCTTAAACACTTTAAGTACGAGTACTCTAAAACCTAGATGAAAATGATGAGAGAATATTTTTACTAAAAAACATTGGACTAATCGATTGGCTTAAGGTCAGTTATAATCGAATTATATTAAATTAATAAAGCCTAATTAAACCAAAAAAAATACCATTAAACAACCCCTTTTTTGTTATGATTAAATCTTAGTTATCATCACTAATAATTTGTTGCAACAAAACATTTTTTGCAAAACTATTGCCACAACCACTAGTTGACCGATCAATTAGTTGCGTGAATAATACGATGATCATACTTATCATCTTGTGGTTTGTCGAACCGAATATCCATTACGATTATGAATATTTGCTGATTGCAACCGAAATTCTTCTTTTGCATGGAATTATTGTAGTTAAAGACGGCTTCGCCAGACAGCGCCTGCCATAAACTACCCTTTACAACGTTGACATAAAAAGAATTAAAAAGAAAAGTTGTTCAACGAAATTTATACAATTTACGTCATGTTTTAAAAGTCGATTGTGCTGTAAAGTATTTCAGTTAAGTTCTACTGCGGCAGTTTCGTCAATTTAAAAGTAGGACATAAATGAGGCTCTTTCAGTAGTATTTCCTGAATATGTGATAGAACATGTGAAGGCCCATTGTAGCGAGGTACCAGTCTTTGAAGTGGATAATGGGCTCGCGGGCTTTTGCTGTCCTAATGGGAGCGCAAGTCAAATTACGGAAGGCTCAGTTGCGTAAACCGGCGTGGTGGCACGCATAAAAATCCCATTAGAAAATTAAATCGAAAAAACAACTTCTACTATATTTGATTTAAAGTATAATACAAGTAATGTTGCGGAAGGAACATTGTATTTCAAATAGTGTTTTGATAGTTGATGGTGCCAGCTAGAGCAGAAATGCTCTAAAACATATGAATCTAAATTTCTAGAGGGTTAAATATACACATGAATATATCAAAACAAATTAAACAATTAAATAATAAAAGGAAATATTTAACTCGTTTGTTATTTCGATATCATTACCAACCTTTGCATCCGTATTTTATTTAATAGAAGACAAGTTTTAAGCAAAATGGTAAAGTGACATGTACGAGTATTATCGTCTGCCTACTGCATTTATCATCTGAAACCGATTGGCTGCAATTGTTGAAAGGAAATGAAAACGACTTTAACAGTTACTGTGGTCGCTCTACTTCCAATTATTGCAATGATCTTTCTATCAAAGAGGGGAGCTGTTAGGAACCATTGTTTTCAGATTCAAAACACATTATTCTATGCAGTCCGAGAAGGTATTCCAAAAGGCGCCGTTGCACATGAAAATGATCGAGCACAGTTTTTCATGACGCTTCTTAAAAAGGCCTAGAAGTTAAGGCAACGCTCATTTAAAATTTTGAATTGGGAAGATCTAATAAACAGTTCGGACTTCCCTATTAGTAAAAGGTAATGACATAACGGGTTGCATTCGATTTTTTTTAATTCAACTAATTCCACTTATGTATTTCAAACCTGAAAATATTCCAACGTATTTGGAATAAAACTAGGATCAAGCGACACTACGGCAAAGCAAAATGCTACTCTACAGCCAGTAGGGTGGCTTATATGGTGGGGAGGCATGCATCGTAAATATCTCACAATCTGTTAAAATAGTTAGAGCCGAAAATGAGATTAAAAAATGTGCGTGAAAAGCTGTGGCAAAATTCAGCAAACATGTCTTCCGGACATAAGAATTTACATTAAGCATAAATTCACAACATAATAATATTGAATTATGACCGTGTAAAACCAGAGGCACGTATTTTCTCCCCATTAAAGCCATCTGGAGTCTTTGTAATAAGCACATATTGAGCTTCGTGGGAATTGATTGAAGAAAGCCTAAAAAGTAAGACTAAGAACAGTTCTTCTTATATTATTATCCTCACCACAATAGTATGATGCACACATAACCATACTATGATCCCCACAACCATAGTATGATTCACACTCAAACATACTACGATTTCCACAACCATACTATGATCCTCACAACAATATTACGATTCACACTCAACCATACTATTATCTTTACAACCATATTATGATCCTCACAACCCTAGTATGTTTCTTATACAACCATAGTATGATCCTCACAACCATAGTATGATTCACACGCAATCATGATATTATCCCTACAACCCTAGTATTATTCACTCAACCATACTTTGATCCCTAAAATTATTTATTAGGATTGCGTAATGTTATTATTCAAAAATACAGATTTGTATCAAGCAAGTTGTATTAAATTGCATAACAATTATAAGTAGTTAATAGCCAGAATTAAGGCCATGTTTTTATTAAACATTCCATTCAAGAAACAAAAATACTTATATGTGACGCGCAAAATAGAAAGGGACCTAAGGTTAAAAACCAGTTTTGTTCAGAAGAGCCATTAAAAAGATTAGGTCCCTTTCTATTTGCGCTTAGAATCGTCGACTTCACTTTCAGAAAAAGCGCATATCTCTGGGAGGGAACACTTTAGGGGCATGGGATCGGTCTCATTCGATGCTCAAATGTTGTCCACATCAAAAAAAGAAAAAAAATGAAAATTGATTTTTTTACCCTTAGGTAAAACAATCCGATTGTTGTTGTGTTTTTAATGGACAACAACCATTCAATGTATCGTGTGAATGTGTTTTTTGTATATCAAAAAAACATATGCACACACATACATGTATGCTTAAAAAACCTGTTTTGTTATGTTCATAGTCGCAACATACTGTATGATTTCCGAAATCATATTATTGTAAACGTAAAGTTTAAACAACAATACTTTTGTAGCACCAACTATGTTTATATGGTTGCTACAACCATATTTTTATTTCTAAATTTGGCAATAATTCATGCCACATAATAAATAAATTGTTTCATTTCAACAATAGTAATATTGTCGCAATCATACTGTTGTCAAAATAAAATTGAAAAAACAATACTATGGTTGCGACGAACATGCTTTTACTTTAGAGAACATACTATTGATGCGGTTACCATAGTGCAACCATATCTTTTCTCTGCGTGTGGCTTTAATGACACGCGTCATGTTGGCTTCCAAAACCTGAATCGTAGATGGTTTGTCATCATAGACTTTGGACTTTACGTAACGCCAAAGAAAAATATCTAAAGGTGTGATATCACTCGATCTAGGCGGCCAACTCACCTGTCCAAAACGTGATATTAGCTGATTTTTTAAATTACCTCTCAATAGTTCATTCTTTGAGCATCTATGGCAAGTGGAACCGTCCTGTTGAAACCAAGTGTCGTCAAGATTACGGGCTTCAATTTCAGGTAGCATCAAGAACAATATCATGGCGCGATAGCGAGAACCGTTCACGGTTACTTTCCGGCCATCATCATTTTTGAACAAATATGCTTCGATGATTCAACCAGCTTTTAAACCGCACCAAACCGTGGTTTTCTCTGGATATAATGGCACCTCTTGAACCTCTTCTTGTTGCTCTTCAGCCCAAATCCGGCAAATTTGTTTATTGACTTTGCCGTTTAGTCAGAAATGAGCCACTGAACAAAATTTTGGTCGAAAACACCGGATCTTCCCGCTTCTTACCGAACGCTCATTTCCATAATACAGTTGCCAATATTTGAAGGTATTTATTTTCAAAAAATAAATACCATAGAATGTCCTTTCAAATTACCAGTAAAGATTCCACACTTGATTTAAATTTTACATAACCTCAAAACACGCGATGACGGCGCACAGTTAAACTGAGGAAAATGCGAAATTAGGTGCTGCAATAATTTTTCTCAACATAGCCATTGTATCGAACTGTGTGCTGTGTGTGTCATAGGCGGTGGCTTTGCTGAAACTAAGTGCCACGGGACGTTGATTTCAGGCATGGCTGTTTCGCCTCTTAGTCCGTTTCAAGCAGTGCATTTATGGGGACATGGTCGTAGTTCGAGTATCTTTTCGAGTTTATCATCAGCCCAAATACTGCAATTTTGATTATCAGAATAATACAAAGACTTTACTTGACGAACAAACAGTACCACATGAAAATAAGATGAAAGCTTGACAAACGTCATGAAAAAGGAATATTTTGCTACCGCACTCCCTAGGTTGACAAAATATTCAAATTAACATCAAGTGTTTCATGAACGAACCCCACAGGGCCTTTCAGGAGACCTGTGAATGTCTTAGCCGCAGGGGCATTTTCGAGAAAACATTTAAACCACAATGGGATTAATAATATCCTAATTCGCGTGTATGCATTTGAAGTACATCTAAGGATGCACATCCCTATGCAAGTAATCAGAGGAGGTTCGGTTATGCCATTTAGCTCACATGGAGTCCGTCAGGACAAATGTGGCATGAATTGATGACATTTCCTAAGAAATTCTCCAGATGCTTGGACATTTCTAAGACATGCTTACACATGCACGCTGGAACGCTCATGTGTATGCATGAACATGCAGGTCCAACATGGAAATAAAAGGAAATGACTTACATACTCGTACTGGTGCACTTTTAATATGGCAACATTATGAATTGATGTGCGTTCGTAAATTGAAAACACGTCAGAGCACTTTCGTAGTCCCGACATGCTGCTGCTGCAGCACCTAACGACAATCCCAAAATGGGGATGGCCATAAAATGAGCTCTTAAACTATGAGCCATAAACAAACTGGCAACAGTGGCAGCGTCATTTGGCGAGTACTCATTGTGCCAACATCATCAGCATCTCTAATAACTGCAAACTATTCATGCGGACTCTTGATGAGGATGGGACGGCCGGCTAGTGGCAGCGATGGTGTAAGTGGCGGCAGTCGATGCCAGTCTTAGGTGGCGAGAGCTGTGCAGCGGTTGAACATCAGGCATTTGCTGCAAAAGTGCACTTGCTATTTTTATGGACAGTTAAGAGCAAGCTAAGAATTTTTATATCATCCTCAGTGTGAGTACTTATGATATGGAATAATTTTATTGCCCTCAAGTGCCGTTACTAGTGCAGTAGGTAGATCTTCTTGTGTGCCGTTCGTCCTGTACATTCATGTGGATTAGAGAAAAGCAGCGTGAGCAGAAGTGACAGTTGGAACGAGCTCTAATGAAAATAGTTCGAGTGATTGGCACGATTAAAGGTGTCACCGTATTTTGGCAACAAATGTAAACTATAGCCAGACATATGTCTTCTTTAATCACATGTCTCGAATTACGGAACTACTCGTATGTACTTTCATTGCAATGTCTTTTTCGCAGCAAGTCGTATTCAATTTCGAAGTTTTAAAAGACTGAGAAATTAAATTATTCGGAATTTGTTTTTGTAAATGTGATTATTTTGGGGGTCGAAAGGTAGCAACTAGTTTCAAATATGATTTTCGTACGTATCAGCGCTATTTCGCAAAAGAACCCATTTCTAAGGTACCAAAAAACCATCGCACATCAATGGAGAAACGAGCGTTCGTCCAGTCGGTGATGTGTTTGAGTTAACATCGCTGACTTGCTTCTTCTAATTAGATTGTGGAGTATTTCACTCTATTATAAATTTAATATTTTAGTTTTATCAGAATATTTCATGCTTTTTTTTAAATATTCGTATCTCATATTTTTGTTTAAAATATTTTATATTTTTCAAAATGTGTTTTTGTTTTGTTTACATTTATTCGGTCTTTTATCATTATTATGACTTGAACAGCTTTTATTCTGGTTCGAGACCTTTTTGTTGTTTCTTCTTCAGAATCAACTAAAAAATTGGTAATGTACTATCGTTGTATCTGAAATATAATATGGTTGTGAGTATCATAATATAGTGTTAAGGATCGTAGTACGGTTGAGTGTGAATCATAATATGGTTCGGGGGATCATCGTATGATTTTGTGTGAATCATACTAGTGTTGTAAGGACCATAATATTGTTGTGCCACAACTATATACGCAACTATAGTATGATAGAGGGTATATTCATTCTGAATCGTCGTAAAATTCTAAGATGATCTAGACATATCCGTCCGTTCGTCTGTCCGCGGAAAGCAAACTACAGATCCCACTATTAAGGGTTGGGAGCAGAAATTCTGCAGAAACATGTACTCGTATTGATGGCCTAAAACGGTTGCTATTGAAAATGGGCTAGTCTAATGGTCAAGAGGTAAAAATTGTCCCCCCACAAGGACTGGGTCAACCTCTGTAAAAATCAACAACCCATACCTTACAAAAACAATATCTTATGAGCTATTATAGACATGAGGCTGATATTTGGAACTATAGTGCTGACATTGTACGAAACACATCCTGGAGGAAAAGACGGCTTTGCCACGCTACTATTTCCAAACTAATGTACCGATCGTTCTTAAAATTTTACAGAATGATACCGATTACTAGGCAATTATAATAGACTACAATATGACAATATCTCATGAACTGTTAAAGATATGACCATGATATATGGAGTATATGATGTTGGAATGATTTGGATGATCCTGTTGTTGGAGTGGTGCTGCTCCCCCTTTCAAAAATCGCTCATATGGCTAAAGTAATGGCCTGATTTTTATAGAAAATCCACAGAATAAAATCAGTGATGAGTAGACTTTAATGTGTTAAAATTGGGCAAATGGGCATACAAACCTTAAGTTTAAAAGGCGTTATTTCTTTTCTCAAATCCAAATATATACATATTTACTTACTTAAGACTAAAAACATCCCATTAAGGAATAAGGGAGAACTCTCAAATCAGGACGATATGCGAAAAATGCATTTTTTATAGAGAAGTTTTAACATGGTTAGACTTAAATCACTTACACCAAAAAGATGCCGGCATTTAGATTTAGAAACCCGCCGCTGAAAAATTGTTTAATGTTTAACCAGGGATTACTGGCTTAAAAGACGTGCACACTCCCAAGGCACTACGGTGGTCCGCGCATGACTAACAGAACATGTTTTGCTTTAAATACAGAACATTCTGGAGCGCAGTTGTAAAGGTATGAGTATAGAATTTAAAGATGAACAAGCAATGGAAATACTTTCTGGCCCAAAAAGCAACTTGGTGTAAAACAAACAAACAATTTGCAATGATCAATTAGTGAACTGAAGAAATCAATTCACTAATTATAATGACTATCTGAGGATGTAGTACAAGCTACGGGTAATGAGCCAAATCCCTCTATCGAGAACGCAAAAACCGATACTTCACGCATGCAGTAAAAAACTCGTAAACAAAATTAAAGTCGGGCAGGGCGCCCATGTGCACGAAACACCACTTTGTATTCAGCAGATTGTGCGCATCAGTCAGGACATATTTCGTTCCGTTATGTATCATTTGAGCTAGAATAGCATATCCTGTATAGCTGCAGGACTTCTAATCAGAATTGTCATTTGTATGGAGGCTGTATAAATAGATGTATGAATGATAAATCAGAGCATCAACATCTTGAAAACGTCGGGATTGACTTTTGTGTGGAGGCTACAAGAAAATATAGACCGATATCATCCAGTTGCACCAGAGTGAATTATTGAAAGTAGTAAAAAACATAATTTGTGCAGCTATATCAGAAAATGTGCAGATTTGGACAAAACTTCGGTAATCAGATACTGCACAAAGTTGTATCCAGATCGCTCTATATTCGGAACTCACTTCTAGATTTTAAGCAAAGAGTGACTGACAAACGGACGAACATGGGTGTTACAAATACCAGCACAGACTTAAATATCCCTGCAGTACAGTTTGATATTGGGATATTAAAAATAACTAATATTTTGGCTTATAATGGGTCACTGAACATAGATAGAACCTACTTTCGAACGGGAGCTAATGCATACGAGTATTATTAAGAAGTACAGGGTGTCTGCCGGGAAGGTACACTGCTTTGTTTTGCCGCTATTATAATAAACATTAGTCTTCACAGTTCATATTTGGCAGTCGTGAAGTAGAGACGAAAAAAATTTTTATGAAAAAATATTTGATAAACCAACGTGTTTTAATCGTTAAAACATGTTATCATAATCAGTCATCGATTACTGTGAAGAAGAGAAAGATACGTGAAATCTTTGGCAGAAGCAACGTGCCAACAAATCGCACTATTTATCGTGTAGTGAATGATGTCGAAGAAAGAGGGCCTATAGCTGATAGGCCCAAGCATGGACCACAACGTACTGCAAGATCGGCTAAAAACATTACTGCTGCTCAAGAAAGTGCTCAAAACAATCCATCAACCTCAATTCGACGCCGTGCTGGGTCTTCAAAGAACAACCTTGGCCACACTTTTGCACAACAATTTTGCACACAGTTGACACAAGAGCTTCATCCACGAGGTGAAATTATTCATCAGTCACCTTTGCATCCAATAAAAGTGACAGTTTTGGTGGGGATATCTGAAAAGCAAGGATAATGCAAACAAACCAGAAACACTTGAGCAACTCAAACAAAATATTAATGATGAAATTAATGAAATACGCAGCGAAATGTGTGAGAATGTAATGACAAATGTTCAAAAGGGCTCGCATTTGCGAGACAAACAGAGACGGACATTTATCTGATATTGTGTTCCATACATAAGTGCCGACATTAAATAAAACATTTATCAATATAAAATCTATTCTCTTTGATTTAATCAAAAATTATAAACAAAGTAGTATACCTTCCCAACGTTCATCCTGTATTTGCAGATCAAATACGAGGGTTGCTATATAAATTTCTAACATAGGCAACACTAAGTGTTGCCTGGCGCCATCTGACATTTTCATTGGAAAGTTTGACATTTTTTTTAGCATAAACGTAATCAGAACGTTTTGACGTACGACCAATTTTTGTGTTGTTTACAGTGACTTGAAAAAATCAATTTGGCAAAAAAATGGAATTAACTCGTGAACATTTCGTGCGATGATTTTTTACAACTTTCGACGTGGATAATCACGACAAGAGTGCATCGATGAACTAAAATTTTTGTATGGCGATGAAGCACTAGCCTATAGCACTGTGACTGGTTTAATGAATTCAGTCGTGGCCGAAGCTCGCTCAAAGACGAAGGTCGTAAAGGTCGTTCAAAAACGGCCGTTCTGCCAGAGAACCGTGCCGTGCGTGAACTGATAATGCAAGATCGTCATGTGACATACCGTGAGATAGAGGCATCCTTGGGCATTTCTTCTACCAGCATACATTCGATATTGCAAGAACACCTGACGGTAAAAAGATTTGTTCTCGTTGGATCCCGCACAACTTGACAGTAGATGTTGTTGAAGCGTTCAAAAACCATGTTTTGGATGTGTCTCAATTGGAGTGGAAAAAGTGCTTCGACAATTGGTTTGAGTGCATGCAAAAGTGTACAAATCGTGCTGGAGAATACTTTGAAAAACAAGAAAACCATTTTTGATGATAAATACTCGCATTTTCATTATTTGGCCAGAAATATATATAACAGCCTTTGTACATTTTTCATTTTATGCCACATTAACGCTTTCACACGAGTATACAAAATTAGCCATTTGGAGCCGACTTTAAAGAGTATGGAAGAAGTTAAGGAGAAGTTCGCCATTTCTTCATGCGATGTTGAGGTGAGTTATTCTAACTTTGTGTAAGTATATATACTTTATATAAAGTATATATATACTTTATATACAATTATTTTTTACTTAGATACTATTATTATTTATGGTATTCATGAAAGCGGTTATATTAACCAAATTCGTATTTGCGCACTTTTCATAAACATACCTTTGCTGTTCCCAATACGAAATATGATTTCATTTGTTCTAGCCCCTTCAAAAATTTGTATGGTCTGCAAAGAGTTTCCTTTTCACACACAGCTAAAGAATAAAATTCACGTTTCGTGAATACCACAGTTGATTCAATTACAAATATTCTGCGTATTTACACCCGATCAAATTGATGAATTTAACTCTCTTCGATTATGACTTTAGTTGAAGGGTACCCAAAACACCAGCATCACAGCAGTATAGGGTACAAGTGCCACATTTGGGCATTTCATGCTCGAGCACAATTCCTGCTAGGCGGAGTGAGTAAGTGATTGATTTCAGTTTTTTGTTTTTGTCATTTGATTAATGGGAATATTTTGTCCTATTTCGGCAGGAAGCAGGACAACTAATTCCAAACGGTTTGTGTAAATTCATACATATGGAACCGTTTTCTCATATGAGTTTGCATTTGGGCAATTTCTTTGTGATGGGTTCGGAAACTTATCGCTGGATGGAAGTGAATTTTATAATTCTAAAGAATTCATGTGTAAGTATGTTTAATAAAAAAATAATGTAGTTCCAATTTTTAACTGTTTTATTTCGAATGGTTTGACCAATCAATTATTCACTTAATAACTTAGACGACTCCATCATTTGCTATTTGTTTGGGCTTCAGTATTTGCTGGCACGCTATTTTCAACATACACACTACCCCCTCCAACTCATGCGCGAATAATGACTCGTCATCATTTGTTTGCGTTACTTATGGTTTGTCGTCATGCTTTAGTTTGGATGTGTAAGAATTTTGATGGGAAAATCAAACGATTTCATTGCCATGCAAAGAGTTTCAGCAGAGAATTGGTCATGAGACTTTTTAAATCTGTAATCTTGAAAATGTAATACATCTATAATCGAATTTAAGACATACCGTCCTGTTAGAAGTTTGCTTGTAGAATATTTATAAACACATAAATTACCTATCTAAGCATCCGACCAATTAAGTCTTCATTAGTAAGTTTTGGAAATATTTAAATTTTATTTTCATTAATCATGCAGCTGTTTTGGGCGACAACAAAAAAGGCATGGCTAAAAAGTCATTTTGTGATAAGTGTAATTTGTATATGTCTAACAAGAGCGTATTTCTTGGCCCTAAGAGACATTACTCCTTTTATATAAAGGGTGTTTTATTTAGACGTGAGGTTTTCAATCCGGCCCAACTTTTTTCCGAGTTGCTCTTTTTGACAGCTGTCACTTGGTTTATGCTAAGTTTGGTTTTCCATTTCATAATGAATAGACATACTCCGGAACAACGTTTGGAAATCGTGGTGAATCGGCCTAAAACGAGTTGGCCACCGATCCTGATTTTTACGCGAAATTTGTTCAACGATGGTTAAATGGCTACGTTAGTAACCAAAATTGTCACATTTGGATTAATGAAAATCCACAAGCCATTGTTGAGACGCCGTTACATCCACAAAACGTCACTGTTTGGTGTGCTCTATTACCGGCCATAATGTTACAGTCAATGGGAAACGCTAAAGAGCCATGATAAATGACTTGGATAAAATGGAGAATGTTGATGTGGACGACCTTTGGCTCAAACAAGACGTCGCTACATGCCATACAGCCAACGAAACAATCAATTTATTGAATCGTTTGCCTGTGTCGTGGCCTCCAAAATCGTGCGATTTTACACCGCTGGATAATTTCTTGTAAGGTTATGTGATGTTGCTTGTCTGCGCAGATAAGCCCAACACGATTGACGCCTGGAAGCGCGTTATTGCTGAAATGCTGCAAAGTGTGGTCGAAAATTGGGCCTCTTGGCTGGAATTTATTCGAGCCAGCTGCGGCGGCCACTTGCCCGAAACCATTTTTAAAACATAATGGCAAACTCTTATCTTTAAAATAAAGCTGAATTCTTGGGCATGATATGCGTATCATTCCTTCTTAAAAACCACACGTCTGAAAAAAAACACCCTTTACTATTGTCCGCGTACTATCGTAGATGAATGAAAAATCACGCTGTCACTTAATCGTTATTTTAATCGACAATCGTAGCAATGGCCAACTATTGGTGGTCTTCCTCATGACCATTTACTTATCATATTCCTATGAGTTGAAATGGTAAGGATATGGGCATTCCCTTCTGGGTACACAGCTTTCCTGTCGCCGACCTCAGTTTATATGCATACAATCGCCATTTAGGGAGAAACATTTGCGTTTTAGTATTCAGTGTATATAACAAGGGTATATAAAATGAATAAGAATATAAAAATGAAGAATAAATAATGTTGCACCTAACAATATTGTAAATTGCATCCATAAAATGTACTTTTATTTCCACTAACGACTCAGCCAAAGGACAAGCCAACGATGCACAGTGTTTCCTATCGACATAAAAACAGTGCTGCGCACTTCAGCTAGCAAACATAAGAGTATGTTTTCCGAAATCATGTTAGCAAGTAGAAAGCCCCTTCGTTAAAAGCACCGGATATTTTATAAACAAAATTAATAAGGGGTTAAACTTGTCATACTACGTATCAAAACATGTCCAAAAGTTGCCCGTAAGGCTCACAGAGTTTCCACATGTAGTTTGCGATCTATGAAGACAAAAATTGGAACATTTTGTAAAGAGTTGTGCAACCCTAATGGACGATGGTTATTGTGACCTTCACGTCGAGCTTTTTGCGCAACTGTACGAGACATTTCTTTGTTTGAGAGTTTGATAAACTCAACCATGCAGAGGTATACAATTGAGCAGCGCGTAAAGATTGTTGAAACCTTTTATGAAAACTGGCGTTCAAATCATTCAGAGTTGCCGCATTTGGGCAAATAAGAATCCACCGCATGGCGCTGGCGGCATCATTGGGTCGTACTTCTTCAAAAATTCGGTCGGCCAAACAGTTACCATGAATAGTTTTCGCTATCGGGAGATGATATGGGACTTCTTGTGACCAGAAATTAATATAGCCCTAGACGATATGTGGTTCCAACAAGATAGTGACACATGTAACGCAGCCGACGAAACAATGGCTCTTTTGCGAGAAAATTGCAATGGCCCTATTATCTTATGTCGTGGCAATGTTTATTGGCCGTTGAACTTCTTTCTTTGGAAATATTTAAATGAAAAAGTGTACGCCCAAAAGCCAAGAACAATATAGGAGGTAAAGGATGAGATAATTCGGCACATTAACGACATTGTAATAGCAGTCTCTGGTTATTTGGGATCTTACTCCAAACAAAAGATTTATTTTAGCCAGATTGTCGGCCTTTGCTGGTATGCTAGCGTATAGCGCGGCTAAGCTCGCCGGATGGGCGTGGTTCTTGCCAACAATCTGGACATGAAGACAGGTACATATACACATAATCATACCAGACTTTAATTGATATAAAACACACAGGAGACAACACGAAAGACACGGACCCGAAGCAAGACAAAAGGTTGAGAAAATCAACACTGAAGTATGTACTCACTACAACCATCACGGACACTCAACTTCTTGGCGGCTGTTATGCCAAGGATTACCCTCCCTCTTGGAGTCGGAAACCAAACTCCACCGTGATACCTCCAATAATTTCTAAGGTATCCCATCTCCAATACCTCTACTTACTCCTTGTCTTTCTCTACTACCCTTTTCCTTTTATGAAATAAAAGTTCATATTAAATAGATGTATGTAAATTCAGTTGGTGAACGTTACAAATGATTCGATTTAATAATGATAAAAATATTTGCTTTACGCTAATAATCAAAAAAAAAACATTACTTTCAGAAAAAAATGCTTCAATTAATTCTCAACATTTGAAAAGTATGGGTGAACAATGAATTTGATTTTTCCAAAAAAAAAGGATATAAATTCGATTAATAAAAAGGATGATTTCAGAAAATATTATTTCTTTTACTTTTATTTTGTTAATGTTATTTTTTATCTTATTTTTTTTAGTATTTTTATGTTTTTTTGTAAAATTATTTAACAAGAATTTGTCTTGTTTAAAAAAAATATATTTGTTTGTCGACAAGTGTTGTCGCTTTTTGTATTTTTGGTTGTTTATTTGCATTTCTGTTCACTGTCTTTTCCTTTTATATTTAAACACAACTTTTATCCAATCGTTACTTATTTTCTTGCCAGACCAACCTTAGGTCTCAGGATTCAAAATTAAAGAGGAGGAAAAAAAGGAAGTTTCCATTTTTTCTCAAAAACTTCTTGTTTTTCCTCTTCCTAATTTTAATTTTTCTTTTTGTTTATTTCTATTTCCTATCTTCTACAGCTGTTTGAAAAGTGCTGCCAAGTTTAATAAATTGCTTGCGCTTCTTGTTATTTTTGCGCAAACCATTTAAGGCGCACATGACAACATTAAACGTCCTTATGTCTTAGATGCATTGAAAATATGGACAATCAGATCAAGGTATGCCTCCGAAACCGTGGCAAGCATTTGGCCGATATTTTGTTTTACAAATAATTGTCATAGAACATTCTATCACAATAGAAATTATTAAGATAAATCACTTTAATATCTTTTTGTTTTACTTACAATTAACATCGTTCGATCGCTAATGCGAATGTGTAATTCGCAGTAACTTCATATTTTCCCAATATTTATACTCATTTGTGTATACCCTTAACTGTGGATGCGCTATTGTAATGGAAAATTTACAACTATCATATTTAAGGTTGCAATAGGCATTTGTGTTGACTAGCAGAGATACGAGCCACACTATCTGACAAATGTTCCATGTTTCTCTATACATCATTCTCCCTATCATTTATTACAAAATTCTCTTTAGTTTGAGTTCCCATACTCGTATCTCCTTCATATCAATCTGCAATTATTTTAAGTTAAAGAGCAGTAGAAGCGAATTTTACTATCTAAAGGCGAGTGTATGGTTGTGCTTGCTATATATACTCTATTTCCATCTATATCTACTAGTATAGTAAAAGGAGTGAACTTTTTTGTCAAAAGTACTATGATGGAACCGCTTCTAGGTTGGGGCTTACTGTCGTTGTAATTTGGTACATTCATTAAGTTTGAACCAAAGACGATTTGGTCCATATACCGATCTCGATTTGTGGTCTGCTCTAGAACTCTAGAAACCACATTTTAAACACGCTCGTTTCCATAAAAACGTTTAAAGCGACCAATAATTAACTCTGGTGAAACTAGACCATATAAGTTCAACATAGATTATTGTACAAAGCCTGTTGTTGTAACAAGAATATATGTGGCATTGAATATGTTATTCGTCTATGGGGGATATGTTTCAATATCCAGGTGAAGAAAACGCGACATTTGAACTGAATGCGTCCATAGACACCTGGGCATCAGCTGAGTGGGCTAGGCCGGACAATTGAAGAGGTGCTGCCGTCATGAGGTCGCTGATGGCAGGCAGGACAAACGCCTGAAACGTTAGCGGCAATTTGCGCGCAATACGAATTTAGGCGGCTACGCCATATAGATCGTAGCTGAGCCAGAACCACGCGCCTCTGCCGAGGCAGCGTCTTCTCCTCTGGTGAAATCTCCAGGGGATGTTCACCTAACATTACTTTCACGCTATAGCTGGATAATCCTTCTGTGGCGTAATCAGCGTGACTTGTCTGGTAGTTTCAATGATCTAAATGTTCTCTCTGGTACAAGGTATGTAAGTAAGTAACCCTGGTGGAATTAGATCATATCTATTTCGCAGAGCCCACATGCTCATAGCACAGGAATTAAATTTTATTGTGCACAAATTCTATAACCGTACCTGCCGAAGCTTGGCCATATTGGTCAATCTATCGATATAGTCCTATTGCAAGTGGCCGATCCAGTTAAAGTCCGGAGTTAAGTGCGACTAATAATAATTCCGATATACATATGCATTAATAATATCGATAAATGCATTAAAAGTATAGAGTCAGACCTTTCTTAAACTCAAGAAAGTAACGCGAATCTTCTGGCCGACGCCCGTCCTTTTTGATTTTTTTTCACTTTTTTAATTTGAATAAAGTTGATTTTGAGAACTAAACCGGTTTTCTTGGTTTTGGTACCGTCAAAATCGAAGAAGTATATTTTCAAAGAGCCGAAAGTACAAAATGAAACAAACCAGTTTTGCATCCCTTGTACACACACTGATCGGGGCCAGTTTAAAGCTAATTTTTAGCTATGAATGCACATCCAAAATAAGTGCTCGTGGTGCTTTTGAGGTTATTCTTCCGTTCATTCAGCCGCCGGTATTTTTTCAGGTGAAAAACTGCCGCTGATAAATGTCGAAAGTCAGGTTTATTGCGTGATAAACGCGTACTTAATCTAGAAAGAAATGCTTAAAATAACAGTGACATATTTGAAATAAAACTTGCAAACTTCTCGTAGCTGCTAACTAAAGAATAACAATAAGAACAATAATTTCTATCTATTTTTTAAAATCTGCATTACTTTCATAAGGTTGGCTACTTGCATACTTTCGACTTGTTGACCCCGGGTGTTTCTTTTCATTAGGTTCTTGAAACTTATCCCTTAACACATTTTTCTAGAGCTAAAAAACAGGCAGCAAAGTCGAAGCCTATGCATATTAACTGGCTATAACAGTATGCAAAGTACCCATATTTTCACTATCT
Organism: Hydrotaea diabolus; assembly: GCA_963513945.1. Taxonomy (NCBI): domain Eukaryota; kingdom Metazoa; phylum Arthropoda; class Insecta; order Diptera; family Muscidae; genus Hydrotaea; species Hydrotaea diabolus. The sequence continues at coordinate 42,148,681 of OY740718.1, forward strand.
ATTAGTAATTCTTGATGGAACACTTACTTTTTAACTCGTCAATTTATGTATGTTTAAATTTCATGTGGCGTGTTTCCGAAAAATTATGCAGGTCACGTAACTTGATAGTCGGTTTTAGAAAAATCCACATATCTGCTTCTTCTAGCCGATGTCCAGAGATAAGCATCTAGGATATGCATCACATGGACTTCACGTACTACCTCTACTGCGGGTTTAAGATCATTCTTATTGTAACCCCATAGTAATCTGTCTCAGTAAACCCTTATACCGGGTTCATAGCTGGTTGCGGGGGTACAGGCTCGTTTCACTCAATCTAGAACATAATCCCTTCTCTTTCTGAAAGCTCAATCTCAGATCAAAAGTTCTAGACAAACGAACAAGATGGGCTACTGGGCCGGATCACGAGGCAACTTTAGACTACGTTCGATCCGAATCGCTCAAAATACATGATATCCAACATAAGTATGGATCTATCCAATTTAGCAACCGTGATAAGGGGGAACTCCTTGATAGGCAGCCTTAAGCTGATGGCTACTGTAGGGACGATCTACATTTCGAACCACCTGGGAAAATCGACCTCCAAACTGAATGGTCTGCATAGGTTGTACAGTGGGTATGCAACAGCGCAACCCGTTGTATCCTACTGGTCACTAATGGACTTAATGTGTCAGGTAATTGGCAGTCCTACGTATTTACCCAAGCTAATCGAAAAAGCCTCTTAATTTTTTACTAATTTTCGTAATAATGTTAATCCGAAAAAACATTGTCACTTCCACCGATACTTGCGGTTCTATTTACTGAAAATTCATTATTTATCATTCTGTTGTACTGAATGATAAATGATGGTTGGCAGCAAAATGTGCTAATGGCAACAAATCTTTTTCCTGTGTATAAAATGTACTTCTTACTGACATAAAAATTTTTAAGTTTTATTACTTGTATACTTTTAAAAAATTGACTAGCAAAAATGACTGAGCATCTCATATCACAGATGATTTCACCATTTAAAATCTTTAAATTGAGAATTGTGTTAAACTATTGTTTCTCACTTCTTATTCAAAATTCAAAATTTATTGTAATCAAAACCTTAACAAATGTTTTTTGTTTACCATTTGTGAACATTCATTAATTAATTTAATTGTATATGCTATTATGTACTTTATTAGCGTAAGAAGATATTTGTTGTGCCGATGATATTATAAGTCCTGCACTGTATATAAGATCGAATTATTAAGTATCCGGGAGGATGGAGAGAGGTAGTCAACTACAAATACACGATTTTGGCCATATAATTAACGGAAATTACACGATTTTGGACAACACTTAAGTTTTACGTGAATATGCGTGATTTCGAATTATAGCGTGTAAATAAATTGAAGCATATTTTTTTATTTTCGTAAAATTAGTTAGTTCCGCTTTGATCAAACATTGATTTTGAAACACAAAATTTAGGTTTTGTATTTCTATCAGACCTTGTTATTTGAAGAGATTTCACTTAGTTCAGATTTTATTTTATTGCTTCTGAAACATTGTCATTTGGGTTATGATTCAGCAGTCTCGATATAAATTACATAACAATGGGTTTAAGAGGTCGCTTAAACGACTCCTGATCGAAGAGTATCAGGGTAAACGTAGACAAACGTGAGAAGTATTTCCTTAATGTAATGTAAACATTTCTTATAGCCGTTCGGAGCCAGCGTTAAACAGTAGATCCAGGTCAGAGTGCAAAAGAATTGTAAATCGTAGCTTATTTGTTTGTTAGAATTACAAAACAAAAAGGGCTTAGATAGACTTAGCAACTAATTCTGGTGAAATTGTACTATATCAAGAGATAATTTCATATGTCCTCCACGCAAAGATAGCTTAAAGGTATTTCTCTTATTGAAGCCGTGTATGAGGTTGAATATATACTCCTGTTCTTTTCGAGATATTGTTTATAAATCCCGCAAAAACGTCAAAGGCACGTTAGCCTAAGATCACCAATGATCCTTTTCCCATGAGATTGGAAGAGATTTACTTATATGTCGCTCACTGCCCTGCGATTATTCTTGTCAGGAGGCTCAGTACTCTCAAGCAAAAGTCATTGTTCAACATATTGTATTTAGAAATAAATAAAAAAGTCAATCTCATATATAATAGACGTGTTTTTGTGGCCACAGATATTCAACAGGCCCAACATGGGTGTGTCCCCACTTTTCCCACTTACCTCTTAGTTAAATGACATGCAACACTGCCCCCAGCATGTACCATCTGTTAATAGTCTACTGTCAAATTTTGAGTGAGTTCCGTTATTTAGTTTGTGTTTAACACCTGTTCAAAACATAGAAACTAGTGGATTTTGTTAAAAATTAAATAAGTGAAATTCGAGTACTCATTAAACATTATTTTTTGGGAGAAAACCAAGGAAAAAGCTTAATAAACACTATGGGTACCCTGCGCTATCCATTACAATGGTAAAAAAGTATTTTACTGACTTTCGGTGGAAAGAGATTTAGCAACCATGAAAATATTGTTCAAAAAAATGCCTTTTTTATGCACCTCGACAAATCCTATTTTTTCCAAGGGATACAAAATTGGGGAAACGTTGGACTAATTGTATTGGGAAACAACGAGATCATGTTGAAAAAAAAATAAATTATCGATATGCCCTCGTATATTAAGCAAGTTTACATATAGTTCACTCTTTCCTTTCCATTGGACTAGAAAATTTCCTGTAGCAATATTGATAACTAGTAATATTTATGTTTTATCGGTTTGAAATTTCATAAGATCATTCCCCTGACAATATTATGGCAGAAATAATAAACTATTCGGTTTTGCTAATAAGATTAAGTGCAAATAATTGGTTGTCTGTACAATTTGCTGTGGCTGCGAATAATTTAAAAAAAAATTCATTGGTATCCACAATTGATAATGACAAAAAAAAAGATTCGTTCCAATTTAAAAATAAAATTATTTTGGTATTGCTTCCCCCTATGAAAACCTATAATTTAAAATTTCGTTTAAGACTTTAACCTATCCTGTTTTAAAATGTCAGGGTCCTGGCTTATTCTGATTGACCACTATCGTTGTTGTAATACTCGTACACTAACACGGAGAGTAATATCAAAACATTATTTTATTATCCTATATATAGCTCTCCAGATATATAGGATTCTATTGAGTGGTTATCAATGCAATATAATATTTGATAATTTTTAGTTAGGTTTTTTGTCCCTTAAACCGTTTTTCCATTTTCCTACCTCTTTGGTTAATTATGTACTGTGTCTGCCACTTTAATTTGCTTTTTAGACATTTTTGGTCTAGTTGTAACACTTTCATATTCCGCGTTTTGTCCTTTTTATCCCATTTGATTTAATACTCTTTTTTCTTTTTTGCATATTTGGTCCTTTTGAATCCAAATTTCTATTTTCTATTTCATTCTGTTGATTTTGTATTGTTATTCTCGATTTAAAGGAATATAATTTCCTTTAAATATTGGCCGGAACTACGTCTCAGAGTTTCCATTCGGAGGGTCCAATTTTGGATGACTCGTTCGAGCATTTCGACCGGTATGGCTTTAATGACTCGCGTAATGTTGGCTTCTAAAACCTGGATCGTAGCTGGTTTTCAGCATAGACTTTGGACTTTACGTAACCCCAAGAAAAATGTCTAAAGGTGTTATATCACTCGATCTAGGCGGCCAACTCACCTCTCCAAAACGTGATATTAGCTGCTTTTCGAAATGACCTCTCAATAGATCCATTTTTTGTGCAGCTGTATGCCAAGTGACACTGTCCTGTTGAATACAAGTGTCTTCAATTTCAGGTAGCATAAAGATCGATATCATGGAGCGATAGCGAGCACCATTAACGATTACGTTCCGGCCATCATCATTGACTTTGACGTTGAGCCAAAAATGGGCCTCTTCACTGAACAAAATTTTGGTCGAAAACAGCGGATCTTCCTGTTTCTCACCGAACGCTCATTTCCATAATACAGTTGCCAACATTTGAAGGTAATTCTTTTCAAAAAAGAAAGATTCCACACTTGATTTGAATCTTTATATTTTTTTTGTTCTGAAAAAATACCTCTAGATGGATCACCCTATATTTCGCCCATCTTGCCTATTTATCTTCATTTATAATTTCTATGTCTTCCGGTTGATTGAATATTATTTTTTCTGCTTTTTTTACATTTCGTCATTCTTGGCCACTAGAATTGAGTCATACTACACAAAGTTTTCCCTTATGTTTAGAATTTGTCAAAATCCCTTCGGAAGCACTTTTCATTTGTCAGAATAATATTTTTCGCAATTCATCTTTTTATGTGCTCTGTATTGAAAGGTACTTTTTGTAGGTTTTATGTTTCGTAAAATCCGTTTTTACTTTGAATCCAAATTATAAGCGATGCCTATTTCCCGAGTTTGGTAATTTTAGCTCCTACCGTTTGGTCCTGGCATCGGTTAATCACTTGTATTGTATTATTGTATTTTTACCTTCTTAAATTATGAATTTCGAAAAATTCCTTCTTATCGAGCGTCTACATTTGAAACCTACACCTGCACCCGCCAAATTTCATGATTCTAGCTTTAGCCGTTAAGTTTGGGCAGTGATTCAGCAATCAGTCAGTAACGCGACAATTTTATATATCGCATATACATTGATTGGGGAAAAATAAGTATAAACTAACCAAATTCTTAATATAAAGAGTGCTTTAAACTTGAAGCGTAACTGTTTGTTGAGGAATGTTGAATTGTCGTGAAGACATGAGGGACACATACTACTTATAGTATTGAAATTCTGAAGCTTTGAAACCGTGATGGAATTAATTTCAAGTCGCTATTTGTCCTGACGAATCGATGCAGTTAAAAAAGGAACTTTGTTGATTGTGTGTAAATAATTTTGTGTAAAAAACGAAGAGATCTAACTTTTCAAATTCGGTTGATAAAATGCTTGTATCATAGTTTCGACAAATATATCGCAATTAGGTAAAAATAATTCCATGTCATTAAGCTAGAATGTTTTCTAAATTAGCATGCAAATCCATTTGGACACACCTCGTGGTGTGATTGTAGTGTGCTCGGCTGTCATTCCAGGTTATACTTTGGGTCAGAACATCCAACACTTTTTCATCGACGGGTTTCCCCCTCGTAAATTCCGCCAACTTTTCGAGTAAGCAATTTATCTCTCAACCATTTAAAAACTTTTCTATAATATACATTAGCCGTTCGGAGTCCGCGGTACACCGTAGATCCTGGATCCTAGTGAGTTTATAGTTTATCGTGCACAGCATACTGATTTGAGAAAAGGTTCCCCTTAGTCCTTAATGGGGTGTTTTGGGGGTTAAGTAAGTAAGCGAACACACCTATTGCAGCAGTTCGACCAACGACACAAGTAAGAACAAAAATTCATGGTGGTCACACTGTGCCATGGGACTTGTTAGGGTTTTACAAATGTAGAGACAGTTTAAAATATTACAGACGTAGATGTAGCGTGTGTATGTATGTGCGGATATGTACAATTGCAGCGTTTCTAAGTTGTAACTCTTCGGTTTAAGGTATAGAAATTTGCAACGTTGGCGACTTTTTGCTGAGCGCGCAGACAAAAAAATGAATGTGTCCGTACACGGTCGTACAATAAATAAACGGAATTTTGCACCAGGAAAACCCTACCGAAAGACAGACAGAGAGAGAGAGAGAGAGGAATAAGGAAATACGAAAGAAAAGTCTAGGGGAAATAAATTATGTCGCCAGTGGAAATATTTAAATGATTTGAACATAAATTACTCGACGAATTGTGACACATATCCCGGGCATGAAAGAACATGAAAGCAAAGCACTGAAAACAAATAGATTCCGACCAACGATCGAAATGGAAAGTTTCATTTGCTTCTTTTTTAGCTCGGATATAAATTCTGTGGACATTGCATTCAACGAAAGTACAGCACCGACGTTATCTATGCGGGTTGTGGGAGAGACTCCTTTGTGTGTGACAACCATTGTCTGAGGATGTTCTGGTAGTGCACATAGTTGTCCGCTGAAGTAGCGTAGATAAATGGAATTCTAGCACAACTAATGGCGGGCAAGAATAGCTTTAAATTAACCAATTACATCTCGAGCGAAGTCAATGTAAACTCAAGATTGCCTTCAGAAGCCCTTATGGTTGACCAGGAAAAGCTCTTTACATTAAATGGTGACTTTACGAGTAAACGGATACAGTTATTTTTATGTTTCAGCTTTAATAAAATTTCTGTAAATTAATAGCTGAGCCCTGCCCGCGTTGCTGGTCCTAAGAACAGTTGTCACCGCATGCACCTTTATGGATGCATGTTAAACAGGTGCTGGACCAGCTTGACTAAAACGGAAGGACGATTGGGATCAGAATATGAAATCAGCCTATACACATTCTCGTTTATGTCGTAATTATTCCGTCTCACACATTCTAAAAATCAAAAAGAATATTTAAATATCCTGCTAAGATTGACCAACTTCAAGTCTTCAATATAAGTGTTAACCGACATGGCGTTTTCTGCAGCAGTTTTAAATAAAAAAATATCGATTCGATATTTATAAATGGTTTTTTCGGATTGAACCATTCTTTTTTAATTTTTATAAATTCAAAAATATCTTTCAAGTTGTTTTCTTCATTTTCAACACAATAGTTTAATACAATGACTATAAATTCTACTATGTGCTTCTTCTTCGCAATAATGTAGAAAAACAGCACTTCAGTAACGCACAAATTCTCGGTTTATTTCTCACGTTCGTTTGTACACAATCACAAGAACGCTAGTGGGTCAATATTGAAATACAAAAAACACTAAACTCACGCACTTTAAATACACAAAAACAGCATTCCCAAAATGTTTTTCGATTTCATGATAAAGCTCATATCGCCCATTTTGTACAAATTATTGTTTTTGGTAAATGTTTGTTGATGAAAACAATATGAAAAAAGTTCTTATGTATTGAACTTGATGCCTGAAAATAACTTAATTTAAGGAGCAATGGTCCAATGGTCGTACGAGGGCAGATCAATAATTTCGTGACTTTTCCAACTTCCCACGTAGTTGTATGAAATGCAGCACTGCTTCCATCAAGTACCTTTCGTTAAAAGACTACTGTCAAATTTTGAGAGCGTTCCGTCGTGTAGTTTGTGTTCAAAATATACAACCTCGTGGATTTTGTTAAAAATGGAAAAGGTGAATTTCGAGTGCTCATTACACACAACTACAAATGACGCGGAACGTTCTGGACGGTCAATACACCCGAAAATGTCGAAAAATTCACGATATGGTGGTGTTGGCCGATCGAAGAGTAAATATGCGTGCGATTGTTGATGCCATACGCATTTGATATGGCAGTGTGGTTTCGATTTTAAATGATTAGGTGACTTTAGGAAAGCTGTCTGCAAGATGCTTACCGCGATTACCATTTCATCAAGATAATGTACGGGTGAACACGTGTGCAGTCTCAATGGCAAAATTGCGTGAATTGGGTTACCAGTGACTATTTCCAGCAAATGCCTATTATATGGACCCCGAAAAATCCTATTTTTTGAAAGGGATACAATAATTGTAGAAACGTTGGAATAAGTGTGTGAGCTAAATGAAGATTATGTCGAAAAATATATTTTTTCCAAAAAAAACTGTGTTTTATTCAAAAAGTCATGAAATTATTAATGTGCCGTCGTATGTTAATGGACCAAGTTTCGTTTTGTTAGTAAAAAAAGTAAAAATTTTTATCTCGGCTTAAAAAACTTTGCGCCATTGGATTCAGCGTAGTCGATTTAGTTTATCCTATCCCCCGGCTGCTCCCCTCGTGGCTTAAAAAAGATTCAATTCAAGCACTGCACAAAAGACACGGTTCCAGTGTTTGAAATATTCGAGCGATCCAAGGTGCCGGCATATATTCGGAAGTTTAGGTATGGAACACCCCTTCCATAGAGTGCCTGGTTTGACGACGAGTGTAAAAAAGCTGCAATAGCAAATGTTGCTCATAACGCAGCGCAGTAATTTGTATCAACAAATGTTGCGTAGAGTGATATCGAACGATGAGAAGCGCTTATTCCAATAAAAAAACATGAAATAAAATTGCGCAATTTGGATATACAGCTGTAGAGATGCTGTCAGCAACATGTCAAACTTCAGGCCGAAGGACTAAAAACTGGTATGAGCTCCTATAGAGATAGAAATGGATATCTGGTGATGAATGCTGCAAGAGTCAAGAACATAAGGAGAGAACAAGATGTCGCAATAACAACCATTGCAGATGGCGTAGAATGCCGATTGTCTAACGGCTGAGTTGTTAATTTGGGATGAGTTTGTTAAGAACATGTATGAACAGGAATACTCGTAATTATTTCAAAAAAGATGGATTTTCAGTGTACGAGTACTCTTCCTTAAAAAGCGAAAGCACACGGTTTATGCAAACTAAGGTGGTACAAGTCTACAACAAATTCCTGACAAGGTGCTCTCGAGCATATGATGTCAACGTCTGAAGCATTTTGTCTACCACTTCAGTTGCATACGTTCGGCTTCAGGCCTGGCAAATCTAAAACTAGGAAGAAATTAACATAGCGTCAAATTCTGGAAAGTCCTTAAAAAAATTGAGTGGGAAGTGCGGCTTTTTTAAGTATTGAGGTTTCTATGGGTTAAACCAAATCGCAGAAAGATCAGCGGGAGGTGTAGGAAAAGCCTCCCAGCAATGGAAACTATGTCCATATAAAATGTATCGATTTTGCACTTGCGCAATTATCCCAAGGGGTTAAAGGACGTTATCCGGCTAATGGGTTCGTGCTCCAGTGCGTTTATGCACCGCGGTTTAAGCTACCACAGGGAGAATCATGTCATATCACGGACACTGTGGATACTAGTGTGGCCGCTGTGAAATTCTTACTCATACTAAGGCTCGCTCCACAACCTCTTGTTGGTCCGGGACTGATCAAGAAATAGTTTAAAAGCACTTTTATCTTGTGCATGCTTTCTCCAGTTGCTAATCCCGAGGATTTCGAAACGTCCTCCTCTTGGCCTCTCCACCGCAGTCTCGGCCTTCTCTGTCTGCGTTTTCCGTTGCGGTTATCGTCTAACGCCTTTCTGGGTGAATCGTTTATTACCATTGATTAGTTTTTGCGACAGCGCGAAGGAATTGGCTTTGTACTGTGTTGTGCTTCTTTGTTTAATTACCTCAACTTTAGGATGGAGCGTTTGCAACACCTTGAAATACTAATCTGAGATATTATTATTATTCGTATAAAATTCAAAGCCCATCTTGCTACGTCCGTTCATCTACCTGTGTGTCTGTGGAAAGCGTGATAGCGGCCTCATAATCATAAGCTGGTTTAAGTCGTAAATGAAAATGTTGTAAACGAAATCGGCCTAGAAGGGGAAACTAGACTTTAAGAACCTCCTCAATAGTACACCTTTTTAGTATTTCTTCAACATTTTTAGATTATTTTTGAGTGTTAAACCACATAACTCATCCAATAGAGAATGGTTTAAGAACCAATGGACTCCTGTCGATAAAACTACGGTCATATATGAGTCATTCCATGCCAAACGGTACGATTTTGGGCAAAAATTTAACGCAATGATTCCGATTTTTATGAAAATTTGCAGATTTGGTCCTCTAGCAATTCTATTTCATCCGCGATTAGAAAAAAAAAATATATTTTTTTTTTTCAAAAGTTATGACCAATTGAACTTTGGTAAAATGGAGATTTTATCAAGGAGGTGTGTTCATTCAGTCGCATGTAACTCCGGAAATACTTGACCGATTTTACTCTGCTATACCTTATTTTGAAGGTAATTTTAAGCACTTCTAAAATAATGAAACGGTATGGCATAACGCCATAGAATTTTTTATGTTTGTATCATTTTAAACCTTTTATTTCGATTTTGAAAATGATTACATCTTTTTTTATTTTTGAAATTTTGCAGGCGTATTCTTACAGGTCTGTTTTACCGACTGTGTAAGTTTTAAAGTGGTGAAATAATGCGTTCTATTTTTAAAAAATTTTTTTTACCTTATACCTTTTTCACTTCCATGAATATAGAAAATATAATATAGAAAAAAAATATTTTTTAATAGTTTATTGACACAAGATATAACAACAACAAAAAAACAAAGAAAAAAAGAAATAAAAAAATGAGTAATGAAATAAATGTTATGCCTTGTATACCATCTTCATACAGTACTGCTCAGAAGATGATGTTGTCTGGACTTTCATTATTTTATCGGGTTGTGGAATGAATGCATGGTAGCCAAGAGTTCCAGAAATTGTTTTCGTTTGTCCAGCCTCATAAATCCCATTAATAGTGCCGTCAAATTTTATGATTGGGTGAATAAAAACGTGAAGAATATTCATACAGAATTCTTCAATAACTATCAATATCAAGATAGGGCGAAACACCTGAAGGAGCGTTTTGAAAAAGCGAAAACAATTTCTGGAACTCTTGGCTACCATGCATTCATTCCACAACCCGATAAAATAATGAAAGTCCAGACAACATCATCTTCTGAGCAGTACTGTATGAAGATGGTATACAAGGCATAACATTTATTTCATTACTCATTTTTTTATTTCTTTTTTTCTTTGTTTTTTTTGTTGTTGTTATATCTTGTGTCAATAAACTATTAAAAAATATTTTTTTTCTATATTATATTTTCTATATTCATGGAAGTGAAAAAGGTATAAGGTAAAAAAAAATTTTTAAAAATAGAACGCATTATTTCACCACTTTAAAACTTACACAGTCGGTAAAACAGACCTGTAAGAATACGCCTGCAAAATTTCAAAAATAAAAAAAGATGTAATCATTTTCAAAATCGAAATAAAAGGATTAAAATGATACAAACTTAAAAAATTCTATGGCGTTATGCCATACCGTTTCGTTATTTTAGAAGTGCTTAAAATTACCTTCAAAATAAGGTATAGCAGAGTAAAATCGGTCAAGTATTTCCGGAGTTACATGCGACTGAATGAACACACCTCTTTGATAAAATCTTCATTTCACCAAAGTTCAATTGGTCATAACATTTAAAAAAAAATTTTAAAATTTTTTTCTTGAAACACGTATATAATATTTTTAAGAGAAGAATGCATACACAAACTAGTTAAGCAATCCAAGCTTGTGATGTAAAAAATGCGTACCGTTTGGCATGGAATGACTCATATATCAAATATCCCTGTTATTTTAATATAAATATGTTTTCAGGAATTGCTCGAACGTATAAATCCAAGAGGCCCAAAACACTCCATTTAATTAAACAAGCGTTCATTTATAAATATTTTTTTGTTTTAATTCAAATCTTTATTTACAATCTGTCTATGAGACAATAAGTAAATTGGTTAAATAATAAACAATGAGATTAGTTATGATTCTTCCACAAGAGACATGGCATAAAAAGTAGAATAAATTTAATTTCAAAAAAACAATAAAAAAAACTTATTCTATTTTATTTACAATTCATTTTCAAACGTTTAATGGCAAAGATATATTCATTATTTGGCGAAGATGTTAATGATTGGCATTAATTACTGAAAGGTAGATCTAAAATATGAAATCGTTTCAGTCTTCTCGTTTCATCTGTGCTGTCTATCAGCAAAATATCTTCAGGATTGACATGGTTACTGAGTCGGTGCATGTACTCTTCACTTGTTTTCTTTACTTATATAAGTATATCCTCGTTTATAGATAATATTTAGAGATCTCTTCTTTCAAGAATATCGATGTTGAAGTTACTTGCTGTGCTCGCTGACTACCATGCGACCAAACTGGTTTTAGTATTGCTTTTTATACCCGCACCACATAGTGGTATGGGGTATAATGGCTTAGTGCTTGCGTTTGTAACACATCGAAGGAATCGAGTTAGAATACCGGGACCAGAGAGAAATTTGCTCAGAATTACATTTTGAGTCGATCTAGCCATGTCTGTCTGGCCGGCTGGCTGGCTGGTCGGCTGGCTGGCTGGATGTAAAGATGTCCATCTATTCTTGTAATCAAAGTACAGGTCGCATCGATCTTGATGAAACTTGGCAAGGGGTAATATATTGGGACAAGGACGGACGCTATTGAATTTGGTCCAAATCGGAGCACTTTCTGATAGACCCCCCATACAAAGGAACTCCCGGATTTGGTCCAAATCCAGTTGATGTCGCGTGTATTGGTCAACAAATTAAAAAAATATGCCATTCGATGTAGAACTGACCACAAAATGTAAAAAAAATAGTTGGACCCGCCTCTCGGACCTACGGGGCCTTCAGAACCCAAAAAATGGACCCATGATTTTAAATATAAGTGTGACCCCTTAAATGAAAGGAAATTATCTTACAATTTTAAATACAGAAAAAAATTCGACCTGTTTGGGCCCCAGGGTCCATTAGGAGGGACCAAAAGTTTCGGTTTACCCGGATTTTAGTGTGACACCTCAAATGACAGGGAATTTCCTCAGGACTTTAAATATGTCAAGCCAAATGATTTATCTCGTCCGTGGGAGGGCACAGGGTCCGAAAACAAGGTATGAAAATGTGGACCAACTATAATTGTTATACCCTCACCACATAGTGGTATGGGGTATACAGGCTTAGTGCTTGCGTGATAGATACAGATAGAAATAGCGACGAGTGCTTTTGATTAACAGGAGACTTAATCACATTTATAGTGGTGCGGGTATCATAGAGTAGGCCACGCCCGACTATAGCACTTACTTACTTGTTAAATTTGTAATTTGTTTCTGAGGTTTAATTGAGACTTGGCTCCTAATATCCACCAAATTTTTTTCGCTTTTTACTTCAGATGGGTATGCTTATTTTGTATGTGCGCTTTCCACGTAAGTCGTCGATCTAGAAATATTCCAAGATACGAATATTTTACTGCGTCATTTTCCGGTCTTTCATCTCCGTTTTAAATGTTAAATGGCTCGACTTTTCTGCGTTTATTTTAATGTACCATCATTGAAGCCAATCTCCCATGCCCTCAAGCTGATTTTCAACTGTGACAACTGTGGATGTCGCAACCTTGATATTACTCGATGTGGGCATATCAGATGTAAAGATTGTGTCTAAGAAAGGGCCCAGTACACTTCCTTGTGGCATACCAGCAGAAATCGGTTTTAAATCTGACATCTCATCGTTGACTTTTGCATAGAAGTATCTCACTTAGATAACTCCTAAGCAATAAAAAGAAAGGTGCTGGCTGACACTTTTTTCAATTTTAAAGTAGGCCTTGATGCCAAACTCTTTCAAAGGCTTGCGGTACATCCAAAAAGGTCGCAGAACAGAAAATTTTTCTACGGATCCAAATATGAATTAATTTTTTTTGTTTTAACTGCGAATTGGCTTTAGATTTATGGATCGGGATATTAATATTAAATTAAACAAAAGCCTCAATTTTGAGTGTCGGTATATGCGTAAATAAATTGAATTCATTTCGAAACCAAAACGGGTGGGAGTTTATTGAAAATAGTGGCGGAAACATGGAGCCGGCCCAAAATACGGTCATATGGACCATAAATAAAAAAAAATGTTATGGAAGTTATAAAAACTTCCGCCAGTCCGAAACGAATGCCTATTTTTTAATTAAGGGTATTTAATTTCTATTTTTTGATTTATTTTATAATTTTGGTTGGTCGGCTACATGGGGTTTTGAAATTTTTGGTAGAAAAAGTATTTCGTAATGGCTATACTGCTTGAACATATACAGTCACTTTACCTTAATCAAAATAAATCAAAGGTAGTTTTATCTATCTTCTGTATGTAGATGGTGACATTGAGGGACTCTTTAGTAAAATTACGCTACCTGTCAGATTGTGCGGAACTTAAACTAGATGAAGGTATGGGACTACGAGGTATGACCGGAATCTATAACTTCGTACCGCTAAATACCTACCGGGAATAACCAGGAAGTAGCAGAGTTTTTTTAAGGTCCTCAACCCGTTACCAAGAGGGGGAAGTTGCCGCGCAAAATAACTCAAATTAAAAACCTCCTGGGATACCTGGAAGAGCGCTGATCCATCGGGTTGAAATGCATTCTGGTACTATGGAGAATTGTTGTTAACGACGAAAACGCTATCGTCCACGGTTTTGGACGTCTTCAATTTTATTCGGCAGATCAGGTGTAACTTTATTGAGTTGAATATTAATTATATACTCGTAGTTGCTCAATGCGATTGTTTTAACTTCTTTTAAAGTTACTATACTAGATGTGGTTGGATAGTAAAGATGTGACAAGTTCATCAAGAAAAAATGTCAAAGGCTAGTATATCACCAAACTCGTACCGGATGTTAGGGCAACCGTAAGATGTATTGCCTTATCTTGTCCCTTCTATTGTTGGTATGAAATCATACCAGGGTCTCTAAACGATTGTGGTATCATCCAATAGCTTAAGTTTTTGTTTTAATCCAAGCCTATATTTGAGCGCTATTTAGTTGACACCAGAACACGGGCGGCAAGAACTAGGAAATGTGTTTTTTAAGAATAGAACCGACTAGACTCTTGCTTACGATTTAATTATTATCGTTTTTGCAAAAATCGTCTGTTGTTGGTTTTAATGGGTGACCCAGTAGCGACGATGGGACTTTCCGGGCACATCATTAAGGCTCACCTTTCAAGACGCTCCAGATCCATGTCGTCTCACAGGATCGCTAGACAATCGCTACACTTCTAATCAAAAACGCCTCGACTGTGAATCCAAACAACTCATGGTGGGTCCTCGTCCAAAAAGTGTTACTGGGTTAAGGTCCTCGTTTAAATGCATGACTGTTCCTCTTGGTTCTCTGTATGTGAATGTGTGCGAATTTCTCATTATGAGAACATTGGGAAGTTGTAAGTATTAGCATTTTGCTTCGCCAAATAACAAAAACTAATTTAATTTTCAATGTTTCCCCATTTAAAGTGCACATTACTGCGAGTTGCCACATTCCGGGTAAGTTGCTCGCATTCGCACTCTTCTGACCGCAACATTGTGGAATCATTCCGCTGCGCTCCGCTCCTGCCGGCAAGTCTCGTTGCACGGAATGCTGCGTTCTCCCGGATTCGTTCGGCTTGTTTGCAATTGTAATGTCTGTCTTTAACTAAGGTTTCATACATATTTAAAAGGAAAACCTTCCATTTCACATTTTGCAGGGTAGCCTTCGCCGTCCTCCCACCACAGCCCAACCTATCCATCCAGTTTCTTTGGTTTTTGTTGCTGGTCGGAAGTATTCATTCTGGCGCAACATTGGGTACGAGCGAGCGACATTCCAGACTGCAAAACTAATTTTTGGCATATTCAACATATTGTTGCCATTGCCATTGCTGGTGTTGCTGTTGTTGGTAGATTTTTCTATTCTATTTTTATGTGTTTTGTGAACGCCAGTCGCTGTTCATTGTTGTTTTCGTTAAGGATGAATAATGAGTCCTGGTCGTGCACAATGTCCGGACGCCTTGGTGTGAGTTTCCCTTGTCCTGCGACGGTTGATGGTTGCATGGTCGTAACAACGTTGCTCTAGCATTGAAAAATGAAATTAAAATAATTAATTCAGTGGAAAATGCAAGCGGTTTTTTGTGCTTCTTAGCCATTCATAATGATACGAATTAGGTGGAATTAAGTTTCAGAGAGGGAGAAAAATTGTCATGTAATTTAATTTTAGGCAGTTGCAAGTACAGGACACGCAGATGAGAGTACGAGAGAGATCCCACACTAGTTTTCTTAAAGTAATGTCGTTTTTAGTCCAACAGTAAATGTTTTAACCCACAGCCGAATTATCCACTAGCCAAGGGCCGGTAATACTCGTACGTCGACATATTATTCCATTAAGTTGTGGCTCGAAACCGGATTAAAGCACATTTTCTGATGCAGAAACTGGTGTCATGCTTTATTTAGTTTTAAATTGAATACTGTGTGCTGTGTGTTTTTTGATTGCAATCCAGACAAAATTGAAAATTTTCTAATGTTAATGTCTAGGTCCGGCTGAGAACTTTGACCTGACCTGCTGGTAAATGAGACAGTAAATCAATTATTTTGTACAATCGATGCCATGGTTCAAATTACATACATTTTTGCTTATCATAACACTATGAGACCGACGAACCCACGAGTTCGCAACAATCGGGGTAATTTTTCTTAAATCAGTGCGGCTTCAGTGCGGCAGTCTCCAACGTTGCTGTTGTTGTAACAACAATATATTTATTTTGAAGTCTTGTTCGTCTATGGGGGATCTGCTTCGATATCCAGGTGGAGGAAACGCGCCATTTGAACTGGATGCGTCCACAGAGACCTGGGGGTCAGCTGAGTGGCCTTGGCCGGACAACTGAAGAGGTGCAGCACATTATGTGGTACCTGATGGCAGGCGGGACAGATGTCCGGAACGTTAGCATCAATTCGTGCCCAGTAAGAATTGAGGCGACTCAATTTTCCTCAGGTGAAATCTCCGGGGGATGTACCCCTAGCACTACATTCACACGGTAGCTGGATACTGCTGCTGCGACATCATCGGCGTGAATGTTGTTCAGACCTGCCTGATAGTTTCGATGATCTAAAGGTTCTCTCTTATACCGCTGGACCTCTCTCTCTAGATTATGCAGATCGTACCTGATCTGCCTGGGCGGAGGCATCCTGTTCAAGAGATGGTGGTTAGTATGACTGCTGCGAAAACACCCTAGCAGGTATTGCTTAGGCAACAGGAAATTGTGTCTACGCACGGTAAGGACCTTCGTCTCCTTATGTAGATGGTCCTCAGAAGACATAAGAAGACACCCTGTTGATGTTCTGAGGGCGGCATTCTGGCAAGTCTGAATTTTCTTCCACTGCATCGTACTCACGTTCGCCGACCATACAGGTGCTGCGTAGTTTGCTGCAGACCGACCTATCGCTTTGTAAGAGATCAACAAGTACTGCCGGCAAGTGACTTGAGGACCTTGTTCCTACTTTTGAGTTTATCGCAAATAGCTGTAGCATGTGCAGAGGATCTAAAAAGGCTGTCCAATGTGACCCCAAGGATTTTGGGGTAGTTGGTAGTTGACGTCATCGATTTTCACATTGAGTGACAACCGCAGTAAACAGTGTGGCTGATGATTTGGAAACGGATATTTTCATATTCCTCGCAGTGAAAAAACGTGCTAAGTCAGTGAGGTAACGGTTGATTTTCTCCTATTCGTCCTAAATTCCGGCGACTTTGCGGGTAGGATAATAATCTCTTAACCAAATGTTTATCTCTAAGTCCGTTCAGAGCTGGCGTTAAAGCTAAGGTATCGGTCAGTGAGTATAAAAAAGACATCTTGCACAGCTCATTATTGGGAAAGTTACCAGTTTGTTCACTAATACAATGTAGAGGGAATTATGTATGTATGTTACGCCGCCGCCGGTGCGGACTGAATGGCTTAAGTGTAATCTACGGTAGACTAGAATAGGAAATCAAATGATCAGTAGTTTTATTTCGAATTTGGGAGCAAAAGTTATACATATTACATTTGCATCATGACGTTCACCAAATACCTGGTTCGTTTCACGATAGCTAACTGACTGTTTAAGCTTGAATCTGGACCAAAGACGCATTTGGGTCTTTTTTTTAATGCATTATACAAATGTTCCGATCTGATATTTTTTATGTTTGAAACACCTTAAAGGAATAAAAATTGCTTATTTGGTGTATCGATCGATTCAGAATCATGCGTATGTCCATCTGGCGTTGTAATGAAAGTACAGGTCACAATACGAGTATTAAAATGATTTGGAATCCGACTTGAGGTCCTGTAACTTGTGGTTTCTGGCACAAGTTAAACTATATAGTTTTAACATTTTGCATGGTTCGTTATGAACGGCCAATAACTAGTTCTGGTGAAACTTTACGTTATACAAAGGTAGGTGCATTTGATAATAGAGAATTTAACGAAGCCTGCCAGAAACCTTGATGAAATTGCAAAATAACGGACCATGTTTTCGAATAGACCCCGCGCCCACAGCGCCACCAAAGGCCCTACCTAAGTTGAGGCTCTGCCGCTATAGAAGTAACAACTTAATCCGATTGTGCTCAAATATTTTAACCATCACTTTCGAAGCTTGACCATTTCGGACTATCTTCTAAAACTTGCCTTCATAAAAATGGCATATCCAATTTAAAGTCGTGCCGCTAAACAGAAAAATTGTTTAATTCGAACCAACTTAAATGAAGCGCTAAGTGCGGCCTGTTGAAATTAGACCATATCGATATATGTTTTCCTTTAGCACTTACTATAGAAGTACAAAGTCCGGCCTTGCTTAAACTTAAGATAGCGGCGCGGTGTAGGTATATCTCCCGAATTTTATATTTTTTAATTTTTTGTATCAATTAATTTTATTTTGGTTAGTAAACATCTTTTCTTGTTTTTGGTACCGTCAAGATCGCAAAAGTAGTACTCTTGGAAGTAGTCACTTGCTCCACTCCACAGACCGCAGACTGCATGTTGCTTTCGACCAGTCCACATAATAAAGAAGTTTGATGTTTATTTTTTTAAACATGTAACGCGCAAAATAGAAAGGGACCTAAGGTTAAAAGCCAGTTTTGTTCAGGAGAGCCATTTAAAAGGTTAGGTCCCTTTCTATTTGCGCTTAGAATCGTCGGCTTCACTTTCATAAAACGCGCATATCTCTGGGAGAGAACACTTTTGGGGCATGGGATCGGTCTCATTCGATGATCAGATGTTGTGCACATCAAAAAAAAATGAAAAGTTGATGAAAAGTTTTGTTCAGGAGAGCCATTTTAAAGATTAGGTCCCTTTCTATTTGCGCTTAGAATCGCCGACTTCATTTTTATAAAACGCCCATATCTCTGGGAGGGAACAATTTTGGGGCTTTGGATCGGCCTCATTCTTCTTTCTCTGTTGTTCTCCTGCATCCACTATCTTCTTTAAATGATTCCATAATAGACAGTTCAAGACCCTCTCGGGCACTCCAATTAATCTAACTAACGATGTAATAATTTATTAATTTTAATATCGCACATGGGTTTTAGTTAGGGGCTACATTCAGTGTGGACAGAAGTAACCTCGGCAGGATACCAGACATTCTCACATACTGATGTGATTAAATGGACCTGATGCCTGAGTAATTTCCTTTGTCGTAACGGCACACTATCTGGTTGCAAGGCACCTAATGTTACGACATACTGCGACTGCAGCTGCTGTAAAGATCAGAGAAGGAGTACTCGCAATACCTTCTTTGCAAGTTGAAGCTCTAGAAACCTGGCAGGGACTAGGCTCCCATCGGTCTTCGCTAATTAAAAGCTTTTTGGGCGCAAAACCCGTACAACGGAAGCGATTTTTTGCCAATGGACTTCGAAGGTTAACTGCTTCTGCCGTTTCAAAATACCACTTCTACTAAGCTAATACTCGTATAGTACTACTCTTGAACCAAGTTTCATCAAAATAAGAATAAATTTGAAAATTATACAAGGTTTAACATGGAATTCCGCTGTAATAACAATGAAAATGTATGCGGTTTATTGTTTGCAGCCAAATTATAGACTTTGGTAAAAGTCTTCCAGAAATGCAATGATAAAAGTAATTGAGATTACAAACTTAAATAAAAACAGTTATAAACCATGATGCAAAACATAGTGAAAACAAACAAAAGTGCCCCGGAAAACAAACACAAGCGAAAGTTACTGCAGTTGGACTGGACTGTAACACTCACACACCAGTAACAGCGGCAATCTCAGACAATGTGCCATTCCATGATGCCAAAAATAGCAACAGCCAACAATAGCCTCGGCCAAACTACAATGGAATGGACGTTTAGTCCACATGCATACATCCTTAAACACATACGTATGCAGCCATACATAACCCCGGGCGGAAATGAAGGAAATAACCAAGGAGCAAAAAAAAAACACTCGAGAAGGAAGATTGAACACAGCGGAACTAAACCAAACGAATTTAGTTTTCGGAGAAAGCAACACCATGATTTCAGAACATACGAGTACGAGTATTTATGTAGATGCTGAGGAAGTAAATGGTCCAGTTAAGTATTCTTTCTTCTTCGTCTCGAAAGCAAACAAAAACGCAGCATTTCAGAGCAAGACAAAAAATTCAAGAAAACCGCATAGCCTCAACGCAGAATTACAAATTCTGCACGCAAGACAACGCCGAAGGAAGGCATAGTGAGAGGGGTGGGAAGCAGTGCCAGGATGCTACTGCACCAGCACACAGGACTATGTAGGAATGTGTGTATGCAACCGCTGTACTCTAGCAAAAAGACGGATAGATCTACTTCTCTATTCAGCATAAAGACAGAGAATATATGGCCGACATTATGGAACAAGCAAGACACGAACGCCGCCGAACAAACACTGGGGCACCACCATAAGAAAGCGAATATGGCGAGCCACAGGCACACTTGAGCTGACAATGGGATATGGCCAACACAAGCACGCCGGGAAGCGCATTTTGTGCTTCAATGAAAGGAGGGAGAAGACCAACCGTCTGGCGGACATCAAGTGAGCTCCTGCCGAAATACTTATGTTTTTCAAAAGAAAGCTAAAGTTTTGTCTCTTAAATAGCTTTGCCTGGATATTTAGAAAAACATTTGCATCTGTGGTCTAAACGATACATGCGGCTGCATGCATCGCAGTAACTGGAAAGTTCTTATGCCCCGCCAACTAACTCCATATGATGGCTGGTATGAATATCGATTTTAAGATTTAAATTCTAAGTTTTATACCCATCAACACTATGTGGTACAGGGTATTAAAACTGAATTCCGATTGCTGTAGTGTTCCGTCGTGGCGTGATAGCTAGTGTGCCTGACTATAACACAACAAGTCAATGTTTAACAAACATCGAACATGTTCTAGCGTAGGATATTCACTGTTCGAACAAGACAATTATGTCCCGATTCCGATCAATGAGTCTACAAAAAAGATCGTGCACAGCTCAATGATATGAGAGAAGTTTTCCTTTTGCTTATTAATGAAATGTTGCTAAAGAAAGCTGGTGTATGCAGTGTAAATTTAATTTTGTCCTTCTGTTAAACTATTTAAAAAACACGATAAAAAACTAAAGTCCGGCGTGGCCGACTATATTATATCAAAACTTCTGGATGTTTAGAAAAGCCAACTTAAAATAGGGTTTTGGGCAGCCTCAGACGGGCTTTAAATTTAAACAGATTTTAAAGATAATGTCATACTTAAATTTGTGAGAAACTGTCATTGTTATAAGTATGTACTCATATGTCCCTTTTTATTATACCATTTTCTGGCCTAGGCAACACTAAGTGTTCCATTTCCATTGGAAAGTTTGATATTTTTTAGCATAATCGTACTCAGAAAGTTTTGACGTACGACCATCATTTGTGTTGTTTACAGTGACTTGGCATAAAAATGGAATTAACTCGTGAACATTTTCGTGCGATCATTTTCACAACTTTCGACGTGGATTATCACGACAAGAGTGCATCGATGAACTTAAAACTATGTATGGCAATGAAGCAACATCCTATAGCACTGTGAAAAACTGGTTTAATGAATTTAATCGTGGCCGACGCTCGCTCAAAGACGAAGGTCGTGAAGGTCGTCCAAAAACGGTCTTTGTTGTATAGAACATTGATGCCGTGCGTAAACTGATAATGCAAGATCGTCATGTGACATACCGTGAGATAGAGGCATCCTTGGGCATTTGTTCCACCAGCATACATTCGATATTGCATGAGCACCTGGCCTTAAAAAAGTTTGTTCTCGTTGGATTCCGCACAATCTGACAATCGCTCAAAAAAAGGCGCGTGTCGATTGATGCAAAGAAATTTTGAAAAAATACTATCGCGGCGCTTCAAAAGACGTTTTTAAGATCGTCACAGGTGATTAATCATGGATCTATGCGTATGAGCCCGAATCAAAACAGCAAACGACCATGTGGGTCTTCGAAGACGAGCCAAATCCAACAAACGTTGTTCGTGGAAAAAGCACTGCGAATGTGGCGACTGTTCCGCTTGAGCGACGTAGGAGGTCAATTCTAAGTATTCGGAGAAATTCGAAAAACGAACAAGAGAAGACGAATCGTTGTGCACCATGACAATGCGAGCTCTCACACATTGGCTTAAACCAGCGCCTTTTTGACCGACTAAAACGTTGAATTGATGGGTCATCCGCCTGTACAGCCCTGACTTGGCACCCAATGACTTCTTTTTATTCCCGCACATCAAGAAAAATGAGTGGTCAACGATTTTGTCGCCAGAAGATGCTGTAGAAGCGTTTAAAAGTCATGTTTTGGAGGTTTCTCAGTCGAAGTGGAAAAAGTGCTTCAACAATTGGTTTGAGTGCATGCAAAAGTGTGTAAATCATGCTAGAGAATACTTTAAAAACATTGAAACCATTTTTGATGAAAAATATTCGCATTTTCATTACTAGGCCAGAAATGTATATATCAGCCCTCATAATGGGCTTACTTTTCGAGTAGACATTCTTTGTCGGCGAAACTCTATTCTGTGAATTTTCATAAACAAAAATATAAAATCTAATGAACTTTTGAATCCATCATGGTGCTAAAACCTGACTGCTTGATTTCATAAAGAGTGGATGTAATATGTAGACGAACGTACGGACAGACATACATCGTCAAATTGAATCGACAGGTTATTAAAAGCCGATCAGATTACATAAAGGTTGGTATAACTCAAATATTTTTGGTAGTTACAAACATTTGCCATTAAACTGACATAAAACATACAGTTCCACAGAGTTATGCACTGTAAAAAATAAGCTTTTTTTATAAAGATAAGAAGGATTTGCCATTACATTTTAAAGATGATTTCAGGAAAGTGCCTGGCTCAAATAACATACAGCCAGGAGGCCAAATTTTCGACCACTTTTTGCAGCATTTGGGACCGTATGTCAGCAATAACGCGCCGAAAATGCCCCTCCAAGGCGTCAATCGTGTCGGGATTATCTGCTTAGACAAGCGATTTCACATAACCCTACAGAAAAAAGTACAGCGGGGTTAAATCGCACGATCTTGGAGGCCACAGGCCCACGACGCCAGAAAATGAGCCCACCTAAAGTTTCTTTGAATAAATTAATTGTTTCGTTAGCTGAATGGAATGTAGCACCGTCTTGTTGGAACCGAAGGTCGTCCACATCAACTTCCTCCAATTCTGGCACGAAAAAGTCATTAATCATGGCACTATAGCGATCCCCATTGACTGTTACATTGTGGCTTAATTTTGAAGAAATTTGGTTTCTTCTGCTCATAGAGCACACCAAACAGTGCCTTTTTGAGGATGAAACGGCATCGCAGAATTTTTGGATTTTCATAACTACAAATGCGATAATTTTGGTTACTAACATACGAGTACCCATTCAATGAAAAGTGAGCTTCATCGCTGAACAATTTTTTTTTTTGTAAAAATAAGGATCGGTGGCCATCTCGTTTTTGGCCCATTCACCACGATATGCAAACGTTGTTCCAAAGCAAGTCTATTCATTATAAAATGGCGAACCAAATTGAGCCTAAATCAAGTGACAGCTGTCAAAAAGACTATCTCCGAAAAAAGTGTGACAAGGTGGAAAATCACACGTCTAAAAAAAATCAGAAGATATAAGCCCTATTCCACTATTAAAGTGGGAGAAGTAACAACTATAACATTTATAAGTATAGTTTGGTACAGGTTTCAGAGCCCCATTCTCAGCCAAGTCCTCATAATAAATTTATATATGGACTTGTTATGAATTGGTTCTAATTTTAGTAAACTCATTTACAATTCGTTTATTTTGACCATATTGGTCATTATTTATTGGGCCTTGGATGGGGCATACTCTCAAGCCGAAACTTTAATGTTAGTATTTTTGCACAAATAAATAATTAATTTTAACTTTCTAATTTGTATTGCTTGAATAACACCAAAAACCAACAGAAATCCTTTAAATAGAATAAAAAAGGCTGTACTTAAGGAAGCCTTGTTTCCTAACTAGAAAAAAAATTACCAAGCAATGCTTTTAGCTGTTTAAGAATGCCGATAGCCTGGAAGCTGCAGCTTTATAGTTGAAAGTGGCACATAGCAAAAACTTATATTAACGATAACAAAATATTTAACTTTAAGAGCTACGAGATCGGAAAGGACATTTGCATGGGGACTTTATGACACATATTGCGTTGCGACCTACTACTAAACAGAATAGTTGTAGTCTGCCACATTTTTCAAAGACTTTGGATGAGAATACCTTATGGTTTTTACCCGTTTTATTTTCTTCTAAAATAGAATTATTCGAAAAAGGTATAGGAATTTCCAAACTGACATGATGTACACTTGCTCGTGCAAAAGCGTTAAAAATCATAATAAAAAATCGAAATTTGTAAATTGTTTTTTTATATTTACGAAGTAATTAAGAAGGGGTAGTCGCACTGTATCGATAAAAAAAACAATCTGCTTTAAGGATTTAGAAAGAAAAGCTCTGTCTAAAGTATCAAAGAAAAATATACAAATCTATAGCTCTCCGAAAATAAATGTTTAGCGGCTGCTCTTTTTAAATTGGGATATTTGATCGGACTTTTTAAAAGACATCGAACACATTGGTACTTTGGTCCCAAATATCCATCAAAAGCACAGTGCGTAAGGCAGATTCCTTAATCGTGCAACACCATCGCAAAAGCATTAGACATTAACTCCTCTAACGAAATCGACGAATCCTTGTTTATCTCTATTTAGGCCCTACATTAGTATTCTGCCTTTATTTGTCAATTTTTCTCTCTGAAATATTGTACAAAAACATATTTTTGTTTACAGAAATTTTGCAAATTTGTTGTTGGATTTTCTACAAAAGTTCTTTAACATAAACCTTCTGCTGAGAGTTGTGAACACAGCAAAGTAGTGTACGTGGACTCCGAAGCTAATATAGATTTTCGTAATTATTGTAAGTCTTCTGCCACTGAGCTCTCCCGAACTTATCTTATTTGAGTTGTTTTTTTACTTAGAAGGAAATCAATTTATAAATACGAAAAATTCGAATTTTCAGATACACTCTCTTCCAATCGAGACTAAATTGAAGAGAAACTTTTCGACAAGTTTAGGTGGTTGATGGTCTCTTTTTGGTGTTAATCGGTAAAGGGGTTCTAGAGTTCGGACATTATATTTTTTTATTTTAAGATTATCTTCAGTTTCTGGAGTGATGTAACTTAAACTGCCGTTGATTTTAACAAATTAACACAATTTTTAGCTATATCGCTATTTTATTATTAAAGATTATGATAATACTATTTAGGATGGTAATTATTATTAGAGCAAGCCAACCACCTTTTTCTCCTGCTCTTTCACGGCTTTTCTGTAGCCTTTGTGAATTTGGTGATAACTTACACCCCACTGAGGAGACGATCTCTATTGTTAATAGTTGTGACACCTTATAGGCATACTTAGTAGGGACATAAATACTGTTACACACGTTTTATGCTGTAAAATAAAAAGTACTGAATGTTTCTGGACCAAATATTTTTTAATATATTTATTGATGTATATTGTATCCAAAAAGAATCTACTTATTCGAAATGTCCGCCTTTTGCCTTTACACACGCCTTAAGTCGCATTGGCCAATCGTCAATAGCTGCACGAACCTCGTCCATTGGAAAATTGGCCACAGCTCGAACCAAAGCAGTCTTAAGAGATCCAAGGTTTGTGACAAACCTTGTCCTCTAAAACCGTCCACAATTAGTAATCCAATGTGTTCAAATCCAGACTGCCTGAGGGCCATTCTTTCGAGGAAATGAACGCTGGCAAATTGTTTCGAAGCCAGGCCTGGGACGTTTTAGCCTTATGGGCCGGCGCAGAATCCTGCTGGAAAGTCCATGGCTGGTTTTGGAATAGGCAATTGTTAAGAGGCTTCACAACAGCTTCCAAAACAGGTTCTTGGTGAACTTTGGCCGATGTTTTGACTCCTTGTTCGCAGAAATGCAGGTCAGTGACCCCATCGTAAGAGACACCCCACCAAACCATGACTGAAGCTGTGTGATGACCCTTTTCCACCCTTGGGATCAGCTCAGATGCTTCCTTAGATGACGCGCATACACTCTATTATTTTGCTTGTTGAATTTTTCGTGAACGTTAAAATTTTTTTCATCGGTGAACAAAATTTTTCTGTGCAAGTTATCAGCGTGCTCCACCAAAAGACGTTTGTATTTTTGAATCCTATTTTTTTTAAAGCTGCATGTTTTCGAATAGCTCCCACACAAAGGTCACTCCGATTTTAAGTCCTGCAGATCTGGATGTTTGGTACGTTATGGTTCTCGTTTATTTGGAATTGGGGTATGTTGAAGTAGCGTTCGGCGAAACTGCAGTCACCCCTGCTTGCAACTAGAAGTCTTTTAGGCTGCGTCTTAATAACTTTGTGTTTTTTTAAATAACAATTTTAATAATTTACATAACCCAATCCTGAATCCATACTATGGTTGTTGGGATCATAGCATGGTTGTGAGGACCAAACTATGGTTGTTTATGGTCTTTGGACCATAGCCTGGTTGAGTGTAAATCATTATATAGTTGTGGGTATCATAGTATGATCGTGTGTGAATCATACTATTTTTGTGTGGATCATTATATTGTTATGCCACCACCATTTACCCAACAATAGTATGATGCTCTTCGAATATTGCAACCTTAACCATACATTTTTCAGCTCAACAAGCCAAATATCACATCCGACCAAATTGAGCTAAGAGCAGCCAACTCTCATCTCTGGTGGAATTGAGCCGTATTGGTTTATAGTTTGAAAATGACCCACACAAAGATCCCCCTGAGTTAAGTTCTGCCGCCTTTCGGTCAATTTTAAGCTCCCGACAGAGGTGCGGTAATTTCTTAGCAAATTGGTGTAGGGTTTCTAATAGTCGGCCACGCTTTGAACAATTTTTACTTTATTATGATGATATTAAAGTCAAATTATAATTAAATAAAATGTAAGCTTTAAATTAACAAAATATAATACAAGGAAATTATTTAAAATCTGGCGAAACGTTACACAATTTTGAAATTCAATACAAAATTAACCATTTGTTTAAGAACTGCGTTTATTCCTTTTATAAAAAGTTAACTTTATTAACCTTAGTTTAATTACAAAATTTCACTTTATTTCCGACCGTCTGCGTAGAGATGATAGCAATTAATGTTTTATATATAGCGTGACGTTTCGTTTGAATGTCCCTAAAAGCAACTCAAAAACTTTTCGTTAAATGTATTAGTTTGCTCTTTTGCATTTATTTAATGGTTAGTGGTTGTTGCAGCAAAATTTTTGCTAAAAGAGCGCAATTGAACAGTTACTCTTAGAAATGTTAATTGTAAAGAGAAATATGCTCTTAGAAATAAACCAAACTGACCAAAATGAAAACCTAAACTTTGTAGCCCGACATCTTGCCATAGTGGCTAAGGAAAGCTGTGGACTCTTTAATTTAATACTTTTGAATATATCTTTTAGTAATTCAAGTAAAACAAAACAATTTGTTAACTTTTCAGTTTTGGATCATGATGGACTTTTCGCTGGATGTGCACACATTGGAATTACGTCTACTTATACACTAGATGACTTTTAGTAATAGAATCGGGGACCTTGTTTTCCCTTACTCTTTAGATATTTTGATGCATGAGTTTTGACCATTTGTCTGCCTCAAAGAAATATATCAGTCCTCGTTTTGAATTGCCTTATAATTAACTGATTATCTGAGTTAGAAAAATAGCTTTATAGATTAAGTGAGACGAAGGCAGTAAATATTTGTATCGAATCCAGTTTGACTATATTGGTTTTATCTGGAGACTGATATTACTAACCTTTATAATGATATAGGCGATGAATTGTTCCCAAAATAAAGAAAGTTTGTCGACAAGTAAGCCACCACACAATGATAACAATTCTGCATTTCGGCATAAATACAAACTGTAAACAGTTTGTAAACCGTCTTCTGGCTACTTATTTTGGCATTTTAAAGTTGGCTGAATAGTATAGAATCTCTAATCTATGCTTTTGCAAACTTTTTTTAATTACTTTTTTCCCCCCAACACACCATAAAGGGACTAACGGGAAACTCCTTATAATTCCGATATAACTTATATACTCACTCACCGGGACCCACGGAATAAGGCCTTTCACATGACCTGTACTAGGTGGAAAACCAGAAGATAATTTTTTTTGAACTTGGGTTTACTCGTGTACTTATTTTAATTATCTGATAGGTACTCGTATAAGTAAGTACAAGCGGGCTCTCATATTTTTATTTAGTTTTAGCTGGCACTCGTATCGGTATAATACGTGTTGGGGCCATTAGAGTCAAATCAAACGATCAATTGTACATCGATGGTGGATTGTAACGGGGATTTTTTATTTAGACGTGTGGTTTTCAATCTGACTGCAGTTTGTTTTGCCATTTTATAATGAAAAGACTTACTTCGGAACAATGTTTGCAAATCGTGGAAATTTATTACCAAAATAATGGTTCGGTTCGAGCGACGCATCGCGCGCTGCGTCCAATATTCGGTAGACATAATCACCCCGCATAGTCGTTAATTCGAGCACAGATGCCTTACATTGCGCACCGAAGGCGCTATTGCTGCTGTAGATCAGAGTATCAAAGAAGACCTGAATGAGTCTATACGCCATTGCGCGCAATAATTGGAGCTGTACCCATCCACTTTATGAAAAACGGCGCGTAATTGCTGACATACGGCCCCAATTGCTGCAAAAAGTGTTCCAAAATTGGGCGACTCGGGTGGAATTTGTTAGAGCCAGCCGAGGCGGACACTTGCACGAAATCATTTGTAAAACATAATGGCAAACCCTTATCCTTATAATAAAGCTTAATTCTTGGTCATAACATTAAAACATTAAAAACACCCTATATAATGTTCGCCCAGTTCGTACTTATTGTATAATTTGGATATGTCATGGAGACACAGTAATTGTGATTAAACGCGATAGGAAACGGATCTTTGCTTACAAGCCACAGACCCTGCAAGCTGGCAAAGTGCTCATCAGAACGACTGAAAAAGTCATAATAATAAAATTTTCAAGAAACATGCACATGAAGTTTGGCAGGGCCAAATCATATAAACCTTTAAGCATACATTTCGATCCTCAGTCCATTTGGCTGTTATGGTAATTTTTCTATTGGACTTGACACCACTCATTTTTCAATGCAAACATCAGAGAAAAGAACAACGTGCTAATGTCGCATTGGTGCTAGTTTAAAAAATAAGATCTTCAAAAAACTATACAGCCCGTATTTATAAAATGAATTAGTCTGTGAAGGAAGGTTCAGTCAGTGCAAGAATGGAAAATAATTTCGGTGTTTGTTAATCACACCAATTCGTGTTGACAACCCAAATTAAAATTATATTACGAGGGTTGCTATTTATACTTCGGGTCCTGACCATACTAGAGTTCCCAGATGCAAACTTAAACTTTTATTGGGAACTTTGACATTTTTTAGCATAACTTCACTCAGAACAGGGATTAACCGGCTCAAGACCTCTTGCTTCTATATTTAAATAGAAAACAAGTTTCTAACAAAATGGCAAAGTGACATTGAATTTCGTGGCTGCACACTACTTTTATCATGATTTCGGGTCCGTGACAACCCTCTTCAGAAAGCCTTGCTGCAATTGTTGAAAGTAACCCCGAACTCTATAAGGCCAGGCTCTCCCCAAATCAATGAGAACTACTGTTGTAAACCTTACTATTCAGAACGTTTTGTCATTTGAGGGCGAATTGTTTTGGTTACAGTGTGTTGAAAAATTCATCTCAGTCAAAAAATGGAATAATCCCGTAAACATTTTCGTGCGATGATTTTTTACGATTTTCGGCGTGGGTTATCGAGACAAGAGTCTTTAAATCAATTTTTTCGACTTTTGACGATGAAGCACCATCAAAAACCACTGTTAATCGATGGTACCAAGAACGGCGTCAGTCTCGGAAGCCGTTCGCTCCAGGATGAATTTCGTGAAGGACGTCCAACTTCGGTCACTTTGCCAGAAACCATCGATGCTGTGCGTGAAATGATTAAGTAAGACCGACATGTGAAATACCGCAAGATTGAGGCATCCTTGGGCATTAGTATGACAAGCATCAATAAGAAATTGCATGTTCATTTGGCCGCAAAAAAAAATTTGTTCCTGTTGGATCCCACATAATTTGACGAATGGTCAAAAAAGGATCGTATGGATTGGTGCAAAGAGATGTTGAAAAAGTATAACTGCCGTAGCTCAGAGGCAGTGTATAACATTTTCACAGGTAACAAATCATGGATCTATACATATGAACCCGAAACAAAACAGCAATCAACCGAATAGATCTTTCAAGACGGGCCAAATCCAACAAAAGTTGTTCGTGGAAGAAGTACATCGAAGCAAATGATTGCGTTTTTTCGGCATAACCGGTCATGTTTCAACAGTGCCTTTAGTGGAACGTAGAAGGTCAATTTTGAGCGGTATACAACCATCTGTTTGTCAACAGTGTTCGACGAAATGAGCAAAGATAATAAGAGAAGACGGATCATTTTGGATCACGACAATGCGAGCTCTCACACATCCGCTGAAACGATAAGCTATTTGACCACTCAAGATGTCAAATTAATTTGGCACCCAATGACTTCTTCTTATTCCCTAACATCAAGAAACAAAATGCGTAATTAACGTTTTGCATCGCCCGAAGCAGCTGTTGAAGCGTTCAAAAATCATGTTTTGGAGGTGTCTCAATCGGAGTGGAAAAAGGATATGTTCTTTTTATACCAAAATAATATGTAGCAAGTGTAATGGTCATATCTTTAAAATCTCTAAGGATATGGTCGTTATTTGTTCAAAGGTAATAGGTGCGTAACCACGTCGCTTAGTCTGGGCATAACGTAATCAGAACATCCTGACCGGAGGTACATATCAAAAACCCCCTCCAAAAAATAAGTACCACAAATATAGTTAATAAAAAAGGATTGGTACGCTTTAATGGGCAACGCATCTATAAAAACATGTACGCACACAACATGCACACTTCGTTTGTGCTTTTTGCATTTGTGGTTTATAACGAAGACCAATGCGAAACGGAATTGGTGGAAATGATATTGCGCGTTAGAGATTGCTCTACGCACAGTTCGAAGACTATATGCAAAGGGTAATTCTCAGTAACTCAAATGAGTCTCCCGTATAAGTCATTTGATTTTTGCCAAAGTAATCGTTGCCAAAGACTGCTGATGAGAAACCGTGGCGGGTTAAGAAACAGCTGTACAGTCTGGCTGGCAACCGTAGCCAATACATTTCACAAATTTTTAAGTTGATTCTGAAAAAAAAACAACAAATAGTCTCGAACCAGAATAAAAACTATTCAAGTCATAATTTTCAAAATGTTGACTCAATCCTTGTGAAAGAAATTTTTTGACTCTAATAAATAAAACCAAACAATTATTTCGAAAATAAGGCGGGCGTTGTTTCTAAACTAACATAACTTTTTGAAAAAAGGACAAATTCTCGGTTGTATATTTAAAATTATTCCGAGGTGAATATTCTAGGTAAATGTCTACCGAATCAGTATAAACTACTAAGAAACGTTTTGCAATTACAGTCTCTAGTGATTGTAGGTTTAAACAAAAAGATAACTTTCAGCCATGCAATGTATGAACGCTATCAATTTCATAAAGCATTTTCGTTCAGTGTAGCTATTCCACGTGTCCTCGTACATATATACATGTGTACCTCCTGCGGCATGACATATTTATAGCATTACCACACGGATGGGTATCCCCATATCAAAGTGGAGAAATTTGATTTGCTGTATGATACTTTTTGGCATTGTGCTGGAGAAAAAAGATCGAGCGCAAAAGGAACAGCAACAAGAGCCAAGCTAAACAATTTATATCCGTGTGTCCAAGTTGCAGCACTACGTGCTCTTTATTTTTTGGATGCACTTTCGCCGAGTTACGACTTTACTTTACTTGTAGTTGCGACGGAAACTTGTTATAAAAGTTTTGCATCAACACTACGAAATTCATAGTTTTGTTCTGCATTAAGATTTTCCCCATTCGCCCAGTCGCCCCAGAACGAAAACAACGGCCATGAAGCAGCATGGGTTGGCCAGTTGCTTGGATGGTTGGTACTTCGATTCCGGGTACTACGGCCAAACAGTTTTCTTTTTGGCAAAGAGGCGGATTTGAAATAAATTTGTTGCATTGTACATGCATTCGACTATTGTTGTAGATAGTTTCTGTTTTGTATCAAGATTAAATCGCCTTTTCATAGCGTATTCCACATTACTTTCCGTCTTCACTTTTTTATTTATAATCACTTTTTATACTGACATTAAAGCAGAAAGCTGAAACAACAACGTTTTCGAAGCCATCCACTAAAGACCATATAGTTGCACTGCCCTCTGAACTTTTCAGATGCGACGATTTCATAAAAATTCAACAAATCTCTTCTCTCCGTTGTATCGAATGTTCAATTTTTTCCCAAAACATGTGCAGTGAAGCAATTGAGAAATGACACAAAAAAAGAAGTGGCGTTGTTCATCTGTGTCACGGAAGGAAGAACAATTTACGAGCGCAGCAGTGGCGGTTTTCAGTGTCGATGATTTTATACAGATTTATCGACAGTTGATTACACGGCTATATCTTCGAAATCGATTTAAAGTTAACAAAGCACTTAAAGCTTTTGTTGTAAAAGACATAATTTCCGGTAATTCAGTTGAAAGAGTATACTTTCTTGCCCCTAGCAAAATTAACGTCATAGAAAACTTAAAATCACTAAATTATTAATCAAGAATTTATTATAAACAAAAGACGGTCGCTATGTCGAAGCAATTCATTATATAGCCTCATCAGCATACGAAGGATAAGCAGCATTAGTTTGGACATTCGAGTGCCTCCTTGTCAGGCGACACATAAAGAAGGGTACAATCATAGGCCTGAACAAATTAAACGCTGCTTTTACTGATGAATTAGCCAATTGTGTTATCGGTTTCGTAAGAGTGGTGACAACCAAATGAAGCCATCTCTATTGCATTTGATACAGAATTTTATAAGTGACTGATTAAACTGAAGCAATCTGTTCAAGTTTGTATGTAGTACCTTACGGTAGTACGACATACGATCCGAACAACAGCAATGGAACACTTTGGCATTAATAGTCGCTCTATCAAAACAAGTGCACAACTAATACAATACAACAAGTTTTTCATTGTAAACTCACACTGTCTAAGTATTTTCGAGTGATTTTTGTAAAATTCGTTGCAAAATCAATTTAAGCGTACTTTCTTTTAAAGCCCCAGCGCGTTTGAGATACAGACCAGAAGCTTCGCAATTTCTTTAAAAAAAACTTGTGCGCTCTATTTTGCAACAAATATAACGATGAATGAATGTACCCTTTATAGGTCAGCAAATAACATTTGGCCGCTGCACAGTGGTTCAGAATCGTTGTTTACTGGCCAAGGCCGAACCGATAGAGATATTTTAGTAATTTCAATAAAATCGGTTCAGTAGTTATTAAGGAATTCAAGGTCAAAGTTGAACTTTTGAATTTTTTTTAATATTAACATGGACATGTAGTACTATTAAAACTTGGTCAAACATTGATAAATAAAACATTTTAAAACCACATTTTAAAAAATTTAAACAAAAATGATCGCCAAATTTTTGTTTCCACGATATTTAAATAAATTTAATTAATATTGTTTTAATTCCTTCGGTTGAAAAATTGCCTTAAAATAGTTCATATTTAGTTCAATACTATTTCTGTCCTCTTGCAGCCCATTTGCTTTTTCAAGTCCCCATGTGCTACTTACCATTGACTTTTAATGCTAGAGATGAACGGATCCGACGTTGCCAACAAAATATAAAATAGATCTTCGTTTTTACAATTTCCGTGATTCCTGTAATCCTTATTTTTTACTAAACTTCCTCTGATAGATAGATTGGAATAAAATATTGCTTAATGAAATCTCCTCTATGACAAAAAATTTTGTGAACTGTTGCAGACATATTTCTTTGTGGATATTTGGTATTATATAAGTACTAAGTATAGTCGTGTAATTTGTTTTTTGCGCACAAGTAAATCGTTAATCGTTTTAAATCTTCAAGTTAGATTTACACCAACACCAGTCATTTCGTAGGCTTTTTTGGGGATCAGAAAAGCACGTTCCTACTGTATTCATATCATTCATATTGCCTGAGCCTTGTTCTCTAACCTTTGAGAAATTCACCCTAACATCTTAACCATCAACTTTTTTTTCCATAATCGTTAGCATAAATTAGTACTCGTAGTTAACTGCGATTGCCTTACCTTCAATTTCTGCAGTGTTGCAATTTGGGTTCTTTTTTTTAATGGCATCATAAGTTTCTTTTTTAAATTAAAATTTGATTGGTCTGCAGTATTTCGTAAAAGATGGTGTTTGATTTTTATAAATATCTACTGTTTCTATCGTACTGGTCGAAACTCCGAATTCTTTATCAATCGCAATGGTGCAAATGGCAAAAAATTGGACTTTTGGCCAGTAAAAATAAATTCTAAGCCACCGTGCGCCGTAGTGGGATGGTAAGTGTGTACGACTACCATACAAGAAAACCTATGAGCCAACCGTGGGTAAAAACGTCTAACATTTCATCAGCGGTGGGCTTCCACTCCGAAAATGTCGACTCTTCGAGTAGTGTCCAAGCCATACAATAGGTTTCAGTCAGTGAATGTAAGAATTATATCCTGCACAGTTTACAGATTTAAAAGAAAATTCCCATTGTTCTTTTTATAAGGGTGCTAAGGAAATTAAATGAGTGAATAAAATTGGACTTTATGAGCACTAAACTTGAACTAGTTGGATAATCCCCAGTCCGAAATCCTTATGGAATGTTTCACTTAGTTTTGACGCAGAAGTAGACAGGGCTTTTCGTCAGAGCATTTTTGGCGGTGATGGTAAGATTTGTTTAGCTCCAGTCCAAGTCGACAAAGTGTGTCTAAACATTAAATAGACTAAAACATAAGATAGTAAACACAAATTTAAGTCCAAACTTATAAAGGAACGTTTTATTATTTTGAGTTATCAATACCGAGAACTGCCTCTTACTATTTTTCATTCATTAAAAATTAAATAGACAAAACGGCCTAGGGAGAGAACTTTTAAATTACAAACGGTTATCTTTTTAGAAATGGTTAAACAAAACTTAAAAATATCTAAACGGACGGAACTGATTGTCCGAATTTCTGCAACATATTTGAAACTTTTAAATTAACGACAAATCGCAATTATTGCGCGATCTCACTGTATCTTATATATCACTGTATCTATAATATCTTTGGTCCAAGGACAGACGCTACTGGATCCAAATATAAACCGCTTATTAACCATACAACTCTCTCCCTCTCTCTCTCTCTCTCTCTCTCTCTCTCTCTCTCTCTGTCTATTCTGTGTTCTTGGTCTATTCCACAGTGCCACATTAACATTTACTATTGGCCCATGTAAGTTGTAAACCTCCGTTAAAACGAAGGAATTAATATAGGGGTGATTTAAGAGTTGTAGACTTATAAAGAGGTTTGCTATTTATATTTCGTGTCTGGCAATAAAGCAACAATAATTTATCATTGGAAATGGTTTGTTTTTCAAAATATTCTCCTTTAAGATCAATGCACTTTTGCATGCGCACAAACCAATTTTCGCACTTTTTCCACTCCGATTGAGACACCTAAAAAACATGATTTTTGAACGCTTTAACAGCTGCTTCAGGCGATGAAAAACGTTGTCCACGCCTTTTTTTTAATGCTAGGGAATAAGAAGAAGTCATTGGGTGCCAACATAGGGCTGCACAGTGGATGGCCGATCAATTCGACATCAAGAGTGGTCAAATAGCTCATCGTTTCAGCTGATGTGTGAGAGCTCGCATTGCCATGATGCAAAATGATCCGTCTTCTCCTATTATCTTTTCTCATTTCCTCGAACACTGTTGGGAAACAGATGTTTGTATACCACTCAGAATTGACCGTCCTACGGCAACATGGCCGGTTATACCGAAAAAAAGCAATCATTTGCTTCGATGTAATACTTCCACGAACAACTTTTGTTATATTTGGCTCGTCTTAAAAGACCCATACGGTCGATTGCTATTTTGTTTCGGATTCATATGTATAGATCCATGATTCGTCACCTGTGACAATGTTATACACTGCACGCAGAGAAAAGATATTGTAACACTATGGTCACCACAACCATAGTATGTTCTCTACAATAAAAGCATGTTCGTCGCAATATAGTATTGTTTTTTGAATTTCATTTTGACAACAGTATGATTGCGACAATATTACTATTGTTGAAATGTAACAATAGTATTATTGCCAAATTAATAAATGAAAATATAGTTGTAGCAACCATATAAACATGGTTGGTGCAACAAAAGTATTGTTGTTTAAAATTTGCGTTAACAATAATATGATTACGGCAATCATACAGTATGGCTGCGACTATGAACATAATAACAAAAAACAGGTTTTATTGAGCATACATGTGTGTGTGTGTGTGCGTATGTTTTTTTGATATACAAAAAAAAACGCATGCTGATGGTACAGTGAATGGTTTTTGTCCATTAAAAAAACAACAACAATCGGAAGGTAGTTCGAGGGATTTTTATTGTGTTTACTCGAATAAGGACTGGTTCTCGTTCATTTAAAATCTGCATGCAGTTAAGTATATAGCCTTTGATCATGGTTTAATCAAATTCGTTTCTTCGGGTCTACGGATGGTGAAGCAGCATTTACCCCTGCTGGGAACTAAAAGTATTTTAAACTACCGTTGGAATATATTTTTTTGTTCCTTGAATGATATGTTCAATAAAAACAAGGCCTTAATTCTGGCTATTAACTTATTGTAATGCAATTTAAAACAACTTGCTTGATAAAAATCTCTATTTTTGAATAACAAAATCACCCAATCCTAATAAATAATTTTGGGGATCATAGTATGGTTGAGTGAGTTATACATACTATGATTGGCTGTGAATCATACTATGATTGTGGAGATCATACTATGGTTGTATGACAAATATACTATGGTTGTGAGGATCATAATATGGATGTGAAGGTAGTAGTATGGTTGAGTGTGAATCATATTATGGTTGTGTGGATCATAGTAGGGTTAAGTCTGTATCATACTACAGTTGTAAGGATCATACTATGGTTGTATGAGATACATACTATGGTTGGAGGATCATAGTATGGTTGTGGAGATCATAGTATGGTTGAGTGTAAATCATACTATGGTTGTGGGAATCATAGTATGGTTGTGTGTGAATCATACTATAGTTGTAAGGATCGTACTATGGTTGTATGAGATACATACTATTATTGTGAGGATCATAATATTGTTGTGCCTCAACCATATACCCAACAATAGTATGATCCTCTTCGAATATTGTCACCCCAACCATACTTTTTTTCTGCGTGTGCCTTTGAGCTCCAATCCATACGAGCCTTATTTTGAGCATTCGTCAAATTATGTGGGATCCAACGAGAACACATTTTTTCTCGGCCAAATGAACATGCAATATCTTATTGATGCTTGTAACATGTCGGTCTTGCTTAATCAGTTCACGCATCGATGGTTTCTGGCAAAGTGACCGAAGTTAGACCTTCTTCACGAAATTCATCCTGGAGCGAACTACGTCCGAGACAGAACTCTTGGTACCAGCGATTAACAGAGGTTTTTGATGGTGCTTTATCTCCAAAAGTCGAAACAAGTCGATTTAAACACTCTTGCCTCGATAACCCACGCCGAAAACCGCAAAAAATCATCGAACGGAAATGTTCACGGTATAATTCCACTTTTTAACTGAGATAAATTTTTCAACACACTGTAAAAAAACAATTCGCCCTCAAATGACAATACGTTCTGAGTGAAGTTATGATAAAAAATGTCAAAGTTTCCCATATATAGTTCCATGATAATTTCCATGGCGACATGATCAGTTGTTTGAATTTAGTTCATACAGTGCTGTTGGAACATAAAAGAATAAAGTTAAAATGTCTGGGAAGTGATTATATTTTTCTTGTTTAGTACACAAATTACGGGTCGCAAAAACCCGGTTAAAAGTGGAGTTTGCAAACCTTCGCCTACTTTAAGCCTGTCACTTAGTTGAGTATTAACCATTAATTTTTCACCGGGTTTTAAAAGAAGAGATTTAGATCTTTTAAAAAAAATTAAAAATGTTGTGCGTTATATTTGCCAAACACAGTTTTTGTTTAACCCTTTAACCATTTTTAAATTTACCTCTTTTCTCTAGATTTTTTTTAAAGAACCTTACAAATTGTAATTATTTTTAAAAGGAACGTTTGCTAAAAAGTTTTATTAAAAAGGATTATTTTTCAAAAGTACAATAGTGGGTATTTACTTACCATAAGGACTTGATTACAAAAATTATTATTAAGACAATTTAGATATAATTATTTCTAGTATCCTATTTATACTCTTAAAATTATATATTTATTACTGATCATCGTAAAATTCTAAGACGATTTAGCCGTCTCCGTCCGTCCGTCTGACCGTGTGTCCGTCCGTACGCTCGTATGTGTTTTTAAAGCACAATAGCTTTCAACGAATCAACCTAGGATCTTGAAACTGTCCATGATGACGGCTAATGGCCATAAGCTGTTTGGAATTGTAAGTGGGCGAAAAATGCTCAGGAGGAAACAAGTTTTCTTTGAGGAACGAAAGGTATTTCGGTAAAAATTACACTTTTTGGATTATTTGCTTAACGAATCGTAATGTTTCGTGGACAGACATTGGCCAAAATGTGGTACGCACGAAATACATGTGCCCCAAAAACGTTCCGCTTGGTCAAAACGGGCAATTTATAGTCA
Organism: Hydrotaea diabolus; assembly: GCA_963513945.1. Classification (NCBI taxonomy): domain Eukaryota; kingdom Metazoa; phylum Arthropoda; class Insecta; order Diptera; family Muscidae; genus Hydrotaea; species Hydrotaea diabolus. Next base: position 42,187,451 of record OY740718.1, read on the forward strand.
ATATGGTCATATGTGTACTTAAATTAAAGCTTCCAATTCAAATATAGACTAATTATGAAGTTTTGACTAAGATGAGAAATAGATGCAAATAAAGTTCGGCCTGGGCGAGGTTTTCGCTTGTTTTGTCAATTCAGCCTGATCAGTTTCTCATTAAGTTTATTCTGAATTAATTTTATTGTTTTAAAACCCTATCCAATTTCAGTCTTTTCATAGATCATAGCGTTCCGGTACAGGACCATTCCATACACAAAGATAGCACAGATGTACTTTGTTACTACCTTGCATAGCAATTAAAACCGTTAAAACGTCTAATTCAACTATTATTTTCCCTTTATGTGTTTTTTGACAACCCGGAGTATTTTTTCCATCCCATTATTTCTACCTGTAGTATATCCAGTCTCAATATTATTCGAACACTATGCAATGAAACTGTTTTCAAGCCTAGACATAACATTATAAAAATGATTCCAGAGTATTGCTTGTCACTTTAAAGATTAACTGATGATGTTGAAATGACAAATAAAGACGCTTAAGCTTATAAATCTGCAAAGGTATTTTGGCGATGTTTGGGAAATTTCACAAATAAGCCGATTCTTGTTGTACTCGACAAGACCTGCAAGAAACACAAAATCACTTCCCAGACATTTTTATATGTTTGTCATTCAGCTTGTAACGTCTCGAAAATAAGGTTATTTCAACAACCATTTCCACCAAAACTGTCAATTCCATGCTGGAACGCAATTAATCGTGGAGAGTATTAGAACTTCGGCAGGGCAAAACTTTCGAATCGACCACTGATTTTTTTTAATTGGATTGTCGTTTGTAAATTTAATTTAGTTAATAGAACCATATTGCGGTGCAAAACGAAATATTTACGAGGCTTGCTATATATATTTCTGGCCTAGGCAACACTATGTATTGCCTGGCGCCATCTGACATTTCCATTGGAACGTTTGACATTTTTTTTAGCAAAAACGTACTCAAAACGTTTTGAAGTACGACCATTATTTGCGTTGTATACAGTGACTTGAAAAAAATCAATTTGGCAAAAAAATGGAATTAACTCGTGAACATTTTCGTGCGATCATTTTTCACAACTTTCGACGTGGACTATCACGGCAAGAGTGCATCGATGAACTTGAATCTTTGTATGGCGACGAAGCAACGTCCTATAGCACTGTGAAAAACTGGTTTAATGAATTCAATCGTGGCCGACGCTCGCTCAAAGACGAATGTCGTGAAGGTCGTTCAAAAACATCCGTTGTGCAAGAGAACATTGATGCCGTGCGTGAACTGATAATGAAGGATCGTCATGTGATATACCGTGAGATAGAGACATTCTTGGGCATTTCTTCTACCAGCATACATTCGATATTGCATGAACACCTGACCGTAAAGAAGGTTTGTTCTCGTTGGATCCAGCACAATTTGACAATCGCAAAAAAGGCCCGTGTCGCTTGGTGCAAAGAAAAAAATACGATCTCGATGCTTCGAAAGACGTTTATATGATCGTCATAGGTGACGAATCATGGATCTATGCGTATGAGCCCGAATCAAAACAGCAATCGACCATGTGGGTCTTCGTAGACGAGCCAAATCCAACGAAAGTTGTTCGTGGAAGAATCACTTCGAAACAAATGGTCGCTTGTTTCTTCGGCAAAACTGGTCATGTGGCGACTGTTCCACTTGAGCAACGTAGGACGGTCAATTCTGAGTGGTACACTACAATTTGTTTGCCTGAAGTCTTGAATCATTGTGCACCATGACAATGCGAGCTCTCACACATTGGCTCAAACCAGTGCTTTTTGAACGGCTAAAACGTCGAATTGATTGGTCATCCGCCGTACAGCCCTGACATGGCATCCAAGGACTTATTTTTAGTCCCGCACATCAAAAACAAATGCGTGGTCAACGATTTTCATCGCCAGAAGATGCTATTGATGCGTTCAAAAACTATGTTTTGGAGGTGTCTCAATCGGAGTGGAAAAATTGCTTCGACAATTGGTATGAACGCATGCAAAAGTGTATAAATCATGCTGCAGAATAATTTGAAAAACATAAAACGATATTTAATGATAAATATTAGCATTTTCATTATTAGCCCAGAAATATATATAGAAGCCCTCGTATCAAAAACGAGGTACAATCCTAAATAATTAAATTCAATTACAACTGGTAATTTTCATTAAACGGCTTTACATTTTATGTGAAAGTGTTTTTATCCCACAAGCATACAGAAATCCGGTTAATCTCTGTTCAATGTGTTAAAAAAATCAAAAGACCGAAATATACAAACAAGCTAAACCAATCCGAAAAGATGTGAAATTGAAACTTAAAAACGCTGAGTCATGAAAGCTAAATGTCGACCAGTTGTTGTTTTGAAAGATCAGGTCAAAATAAAAGATATTGCTTTTTAAAGTTTCGAACAATTCAAACTTAAAAATTCAATATCTCTACATTTTAATCTGATCTATTAAAAAAGACCGACCTAAGTTTTACTTTGCGGTAAAGTTGAAACTTTAATACAGTATTCTCCGATTTCGATAAATATATATTGATATATTTCAATAACAGTGTAAGAAAATTTCAACTTTTAAGATAACACACCAAAAAGCGAAGAAAAGGAAACTTAATTTTTGACAATTGCCTAGATCAACTTTTAATTTTTTTTTATATATTTTCAATGTTTAATGTTTTTAATAGGTAATTAATATCGCAGAAAATGTAAATCGTAATCAGAAAATACTAGTTGAGGAATAGGAGATTTTCTGTTCTCTCTATTTCGAGGTTGGTCAACAATGGTTACACAATATTTTAAAATAACTCAATCTCGGGGTCTTGTACTTATTAATATTTTATTTGATGTGTCAGTATTTCGGATTCAACGGATTACTTTATCCGGAAATTTATCACCACATAACAGAAGGCGTTGGTGCACTTTTACGATAAATAGAAAGCAGCGCTAAATGTAAAATATAACTAAAGTAAAGTAAATCAGCACAGAGCCAAAAATGTCACCTAAAAATAAGGAGATTGACTTTTAAAAAAACTTGGTGACAAAGGAGAGCGACAGGGGACAAGATTGATGAAATATTTACTAGAAAATCTTCTCATTTTTATCTTGAATTTCATCTAAAATTCATTGAAAAGGAAATCGGCTAAATATAAGAAGATAACTTCTCATTTGATCTTGTTCTTTTAAAAATATGTTTCTTACGTCTTAATATGAGCATAAAAAGTGCTAATCAGATGAAAAACTTCTTGTTTCTAACAGATTTTCACCTTCTTATTATTAAGATGCTAAACTTCTTATTTTTGTAAATGTCATCTTAATTTTATTGAAAAGGAGATCGACTAACAATAAGGAGAAAACTTCTTATTCGCTCTTCTTCTACTAAAATGCGTATACATACATCAAAATAACTGTAGTTTATTTTTGCATCAGCCAATTTTAATTTTAAACTAGTAAGAAGAGAACAGTCGATCATTCAACTTTGAGCCGTGAAATGAAGTGTTTCGATTTGTGTTAGTTTCTCGTGGTTTTTGTGAATTTTGTGTTGTAAAAGGTAAGTGAATTTTATCAAATTAATATACATAAAATAGAATTTTGGGCGTTAAAAAGTGAAATTGTAAAACATAATTACATAAGTGAACAGTTTAAAGAAAGTTAATACATATTTAAGCAAATGTGCATATACATATGTATATACCAGCGGTGGCTTGTGACAAAGTTTCTGGGTAAGCGCAATTGTTTTTTTGTCACGACCTGCGCCTTATATATACATACATATGTATGCACGTAGTTGCTTTTGTGTCAGTATACAGTTTTTTTGTGCGCATTTTTCAAGTCAAAGTCACAGAGGCTAAGTAATTCTTGGAAGGAGTTGATGTTAAATAAATGTTAAAATTTCTTCACTATTAACAATTGTTGTGTACTAAACGAATGAATTTATATCATTTGGCATTTGTATATTTATATAGCACTCCAAATTCCTTCGCCTTTGTGTTCTACGCTTAAGTTATAAATAACTTTTATTATAGAAATGCGATGTTTTTACAATTATAGAGTGTTAATTATGCAAATATAAAGATTTTTTCATTTTGTCGAAGTGTTTATAATCAAATTTTTCCACTTCGTTTTATAACTTTTTCAGTAACATTGATGTGTTGAACATTTTATAATGTGTGATGAACTTTCAGCCGATATTTTTTTTTCTTCTCAATCAAGGTAGGATGAAATAGTGGAACTTTTTAAATCTTGGGGCTTGTTGAATGAAATAATATCAACTTTAATTGAGCGTGGAATTAATACCTATTTCGTGCTCGAGAAAACCGAAATTGAAGATGTTGACTTGTTTTTTGATAAAGTGGATGAGAAATATTTCGGAGAGCGTATAAAGTTTAAGGCAGGTTTGAGGGAGTGGCGGAAACAAAAAAACATTCCATTCATTTGTGACCAAGACACTTTATCGGTGAACTCCAGAATTCTCAATTGGCTTGAAAAACTGTCACAAGATGTGTCAATCTCTAAATCGAGAGAATGCACTCCATGCCAATCTGCTTCTTCTGAAAATTCGACCTCTTACAATCTTGTTGAGTTGTTAAAAAAAAACAGTCAAAGGACAACTTGTGTTGACTTACGAAGAAATGAATGGCTGCTTGGATAGCAGAAATCAAACATCTTTAACTCATTGTATTGTGAATAATTATATTGCTTCTGGTCGTAAAATGCAATATTCCTAAATGAGGCGATGGGCGAATGAAATTTCCAAAGTATTTCCTAAAGAAACACCAGTAAGTACTTGAATTTGATAATAATAACTAAAAAAAAATAATTCTAATCTATTATTTTAATTTAGGAATTTTACTTTATGGAGAGAAAAAAAGGGAAAAAGAATCCCAGCGGAAACTTGTTCTCGCGTTGGGCTAACACCATCAAATTAGAAAACAAAACTTTTCCTACTACACAAGAATCTGATGTAGATGATTTTGATGGTATGTGCTTCTTATCAGTCGTATTACTTTGTCCTTTTGACAATATTTAACTTGTACGATATCATTTATTTAGGTGATGTATTCGAAAAAAAATGTTGGCTGGCTAATAACTGCACTCCTTGGGAAAAAGTTAAACAATTTTGGGTGGATACATGGTGTTTAAGAAGCAAATATAAGGGCTCTCTTTCGAATTTACTGGCAGATTGGCCACGCTGCAATGATTTTCAGGGCTATGAATTGGTAAGAAATAATTAAATGTTTTTATTTGAATATTAAAAAATATTTATTTCTAATAGGTTGACATTGATTTTGATAGAATGCAACCAGGTATGGGAAACCGGCTATTTTTGAAGTTGGACAGCTTCAAAAAAAATACGACCTGTCTTAGCAACAGAAGTTAAAGACCAAGCCAGTCGAGAGCTTTTACTTTCGAAACTTGGTGAAAAAAATTTATCAAATGGTATAAAAAAAAATCAGAATTTCTAAAATTTATATAGTAATAAATAATTTCTTTTTTTATAATTTTTTCAGATTCTATATATGCTGTTGTTTTGTTGCTGCTCCATGCTGTTCTTCAACCACAACGTCTGACCAAAACCAATAAACCAACAATTGCTGACGCCCAATCAGAGTTTATAATACTTGTAACTACACCGAACGATGTTATGCCGACAATTGAAACTAACATTCAAGAGTAAAATTGGACACATTGTTTCAGTGACTAACGATACTTTTTTATTTATAAAATATGTGATTTTTTAATGAAAGAAAATAATGTCAGTATTGTAGTTAAAAATCATGTATGTATACATTTTTCGGAGAGATTTCAATCATATTTAGTTGGTTCTGAGACACAAAATTACACAGTTATCAACTTTGATTCCTTAGATGGACCGCCCATACATTTTTACCTCTTAAATAATGGCTTACAAGTTATAAGAGCCAAAAAAATATGGAAAACATGACCTTTATTTTTTATTGTATTATGTAGTTATAATTAATGTATAAATATCATAAGTACATATTGTAACAATTGAATGAATTAATAAAAACAATAATTTAAAAAGAAAATAATAAGTAGAATTGCTTCTAATTTCTACTAGTAACCGTCTTCATTTTATTAATAGGAATTGCTTGTTATTTCTACTAGTAACCGTCTTAATTTTATTAAGTAGAATGCCTTCTAATTTCTACTAGTGACCGTCTTCATTTTATTAATAAGAATTGCTTCTAATTTCTACTAGTAACCGTCTTAATTTTATTAAGAAGAATTCCTTCATATTTCTACGAGGAATCATCTTAATTTTATTTAAAAGGTTTCCTTCTAATATCTACCAGTCACCTTCTTAATATTAATAAGGTTTCTTCTTATTTTTACGGGTTATCTACTAAATTTTATTGAAAAGGAATTCCCTCTAAAATTTAGACGGAGCTCTTCTTGGAGAAAAACTATAGAGAAATCTTTTAAACTTTGTTCTGATTTATAGGGTATTTTATGTGGTCTTTTGGCTCTGTGAGGCTGGACATGGATCAGGATGGACTTGGACTAGGATGTACGTGGGGTCAGGACTTAATTTAAAAGTGATTTCTTATTTCTTATGATTTCTTAAAACTGTTCAAGGCATAATAGTGATTTCTTATCTTTTGAAACAAGTGTTGTTGTTCACATTGAGAATGAACTAGTAAATAGTAGGTGTTAAGTTCACCATGGAGTATATAAAAAAATGTATTGACTGTATAGCGAAGTAGATGGAGTATGGGGACGTGGTTGCCAGAAGGGTTTTAACTCAATTTTTCTCGCATCTTAAAAACAAATATGTTCGTACTTGATAGTCATTTATATAATGAGTCCAGTTATTGAAGGGACGAACTCAAGTGTCTTTAGGGTTTAAGAACCAATTTCAATTACAAACTTCTTAAAAACAAGTTATAATTTGCAGTGCTCTGAACCAACAATTCGGTTTTAAAAATAGGCTTTCAAAACTCTTGAGCCATGGTTCTGGTTCGAAATTAGTTTAAAAACATAAAATCAAATATTTAAATAGTTTGTGATTTCCTTTTTTATTAAAAACATGAAGTTTGAGTCCGTTGATCTGACTTACATATCCATAAATGGATGATACATTTTCCGTCGTTCCGTACTCCATTGCCGAAAGCGTATCGTTTTTATTAAAATCTCGTAAAATATTTTACGTGTACAAAAGTGGGTGGTATGGTGCATTTCCACTGAAGGTGGCAGAATGGGGCATATCAGCTACACCTTTTACGCCTTTATAAAAATTTCAGCGAATGTCATTCACTAAGAGACAAGTTATACAGGTTCTTATCTGCAAACAAAGTCATTTGTGTGGGAGGCACCTAAATGGGCGCGGTGAGTTAAGTTAATCTTAAAACTTTGTTCTTAAGTTTTAATTTTGACCTAGATCGTATGGATAACATTAAAGGTATTACAAGAATACTAAAAGTGGGCGTAATAGTGCATTTAGGAATGAGAGTTTCAACCTCTTTTTTTAATATGCAAGGACAAAGCGGTTTCAAAATATTGCGATGTTCACAATTTCATCCGGTCCACTTCTCTAGGAGTCCAGTTTGTTGTCACCAAGTTTGCCTTATAGCTTCATCTTTAAGAAATGATTTTCAGAGAGACTGTGCAAATAGTATTAACGATATTACAAGATTCCCAAAAGTGGGAGTAATGGTACATTTGGGAGGAAGGTACCTGAAGCCCATTTTCAAAACCATAGGCAGTTTTGGAAAATTATTTTGACATGTAAAATTATAAACCGATTTGTTGTGCCTTGCGAGAGTTTCAGTGCGAACCAGCTAAACAGTCAGACAATCGGGTATGACGCAAATGACATAAAGTCTTGAAACGGATTTGGTCAAAACATATGTAGGATCAAAAATGCTCTTTTCTATGGGTTACACTTTTTGGGCATCCCTGATAATTTTCCATAAAATTGAAATTATCTTTAATTTGTGTGTTATATACAGGGTGCGGCAAAAGTCGCGAAGGGATTTGAAAAACTCTTAAATTTTCTAATGTAATTTTTTCTCCTTTTTCTTTTTAGGACTTATTAAATAAATCTGGGTGATTAATCATGGAAAGCTATTACGTTATCCAACGAGCCAAAATCATAGATTTTGATCAATTAATCAAACTCAACGACCCTATCGTCGGCATTTTAATGTGCGGAATTCACCCTCCGAATCAAAGATTCGACGCTTAGTGACGCGATTTTGGGAACAAGGCACTGTGAGTGATCTTCCACGAAGCGGAAGACCACGTTCTGTAATTAATGTAGGAAATATTCAACGCGTTCAGGAGAGTGTTGAGGAAGCATCAACTCGAAGGCGCTCTGCTCAGCTTCAAATGTCTGATAGGTCTTTACGCAGAATATTAAGGAGAAATTTACGTCTTTTTCCATACAAGGTGCAGTTAGTGCAACACTTAAAGCCAGGAGATCCCCAAGAACGAATAATTTATGCACTTCACTTCCAAGAATTGAGCAGAGAACATAATAAATTCATTCATCATCTGATAATGGGCGATGAAGCCCATTTCCACTTAAATGGTTTTGTAAACAAACAGAACTGCAGAATATGGGGTACTAAGAACCCAAGGGTGCTTCATCAGCGACAATTACATCCAATTAAATGTACAGTATGGTGCGCAATAACGTCCCAAAGAATTATTGGACCATTCTTTTTCGAAGATAAAAATGACAATGCTGTAACTGTAAATGAGGAGCGATGCCGAGATATTCTCCAACATTTTTTAAGGCCAGCTCTATCTGACTGTCCAGACATGTGGTTCCAACAAGATGGGGCCACTGCACACACTGCTCGAACCGTTCTTATGGAGATTTTACGTACGTTTAATTTTCAAAAATTCAGCATTCAATTGTCCTGCCCTTTCGCCTGATTCAATAACAGCTGATAATTCTCTTTGGGATGTTTAAAAGAGAGGGTGTATATCAATAAACCCAGAACCCTGGAACAGCTGAAGGAGAATATTCGGGCCGAAATAAGAGCGTTGCAGCCAGATACTCTGATTCATGTCAACTTTGGGCGGCTGAACAGGGTGGTCACTTCCGTGACGTAATTTTCACACATAAATATAAAAAATCTCCTGATTATTTTGTAAGAAAAATAAATTTAAATTAAAAATTAAATAAGTTATGATTGTTTTAAACCCCTTCTTGACTTTTACCCTGTACTTGTATTTGTATTTATAACAATATCTCTCTTTGTCTCCGATATACTATTTCTTCTAGAGTATTGCTTGTTTGAACACTATTGTACTTGCCGTTTTTAAAGACCATCTCCCCTACTATGATGAACGGGAATGTGTACTTATTATATATTTTAAAGGGCGCCGTAGCACAATATTTTCTAAATGAAATGGATTTGCGTATGCTTCATATCCTGGGGGAGGGGATAAAAATCCGATTTGCATTATATGCTTTAGTTGTTTTTGCTATGTATAACCTTATGGAAGGTTTGTACAAGGACCGTAAATTTTAACCAAAACAAAAACATAAGACATAAGTAAATTGGGACATGTTTATTTTCGATTATTGTAAAAAAATCTAAACCAATAACTATTATCATAGAAACTGATATAAAACTATTTTTTGTGATACTCGTACATTGGAAAAGAAAGCCAAAAGACATAAATTGTTGTCCAAGTATGTGTGTTATTAAGTCACCCCATTCCGAATATCTGAGCTGGCTTAGATAGATCACAGTTCCTGAATACATAGCCAATGGATATAGTGCATTTTGCTTAAAGAGAACTGTCCTTTGTCTACTTTTGTATTTTGCCTTCGGCGGAAGGAAGGAGCTATTTAATATATTAAACGGTGCGACTCCGTATGGTTCACCACCCTTCAACCCTTCGGTTGTACCGTCACTCGAGTGTATATCATAATCTGTTAAATTACCTTTTTTGCAATGCAATATGCTCTCCGACCGACTGTCTGTGGTTTCGAAAACAGCGTTTAAAGTTCCCAATGAAATGGACATGGATCTGTGCGGGGCAGAAAACGCAAAGTAGATGTGTGTTGGTGGCAGCGACAACGGCGACGGCAGAACGGTGATAATTATGCGGAGGCGGCGGCGACGGCGGCGATGGCTTACAACATTGTCAGATATCGTTTAAACCAAAGAGATTTGATTACAAATGAGGCATCAAAGCATACGGCCCACACGCACAGTTCGAGGACATGGTAAGGTGTCACGTTCATCTGTTTCGTTAAGCGCGCGGTAGACCGTAATTATAACCGGCTATAAATGATAAGCATCACACGCACTCTCATGAACACACGCACCGGTTTAGGTACATCCGTATACGAGTATATGTACGTATGTAAATTAACGAGTAACTAGCACACCGAGTTTTGCAATAGAATTCCGACAATGAATGGGCAATCACAAATAGCACACGCACGTAACACAGCGGCTGGAGTGGTCAAACCAACAAGGACTTGTCGCTACCGGCAGCACTGAGCCACTTGTTATGGCCGTAAGATTACACCGATTGCTCAAAACAAATCGCGATATTTGCAATGTTTTCACGGCCCGCAATTCGAGTGTTTGCAGCGAGAGGTGGCGACTTAATAGCAGCTGCACTTGCACTTGATTTCGGGTGTCGGACTTTGCGAAAGCCTACTTGCTGCCTGAGGGGGGACAGATGGAGACGGCGGTGGTGGTTGTGGTGAGAAGCTATGGTAGTAGTAGTATTGCGAGCGAGATTGCATGACAGGACATATGGTCCATCCGTATCCGGTACCGGTGTCAACAAGATTCAATTCGCAACTAATATAAAATCCTTCAAAAGGATTATAAGCTCTAACGGCTGAGCAGTTTCGCCGAATGTCGCATCCTTTACAAACCGCACACAATCGTCTAGTGTCGGCTCATGCTGGCCTTCCAGCCAGCAGCAAATGGCAAAACAAAACCGAAACGAACCAACGAACTCCTTGACGGGAAGGAAAGTTTAGAGCGTCGTTTCGGTGTTCGTATTTTCACGACCAATAACGTGAGTGTTGACTTCCTCTAGAAGGCCAGGACTTCCAAACCTTCCAACAAAACGTTGTTTCTCCGTTATCGCTCTCACAAGGTGTGAAAGCTTTTTCTCTTCGCTGCCTCCCCTATTCTCTTTGCCATCAAACTCTCTTTCTCTCGCTAGCTGTCTGTGTCAATTTCATTTTGTTTCATTTTGTTTCCTCAACGTGCATAGTCCTTCAGTGTGAGTGCGTCCTGTTCGTGTATGCGTGCGTTTGACTTTTACCCACTCTTTAATCGTAACCAACAACACGTGGTGGATGTCCTGTCGGGATTCTCGATGGTTCTCGACGGTGATTAATGGCATTGAAGATTTCATAATGTTTATTATTAATTGTCATTGTATTGCGATGCTATTGTGTTCGCTCTGAATACGATGTAGCGTCCAGCAAACCCGACATCCCCGAATATTTGCCATTTTTTAAAATCTCTACACTGTGTTAATGTTGCTCTTGTGGCACAAAGGAACAAAGTTCAAATATTCGCTTTCAAAACGCGCTAGGTTAAAGGGTAGCGGTGACTTATCCCTTGAACATTCTTGGCATCCTTCACGGTCTTACTAGGATTCCAAAAGCTCATTGTTGCTGTGAAGCGCTGATTTTAACAAATCATTTCGTGGGTAATTCATGGCGCAGAAATACTATTTGGTATTCACCGTACATGATGTGACATTTTGGCTTAAGAAGTCTAACTCAAAAGTCGAAACATCACAGCTGCTCTTTGCACTTTTTCGATATTATCCTGTAAGAAATCTTGTTGGGGAGGCTAGATGAATACTTTTATTTAAAAGCGTTATTTTTTTCTTAACTATAAGCATGATAAACCATTAAGGAATGTCGTAAGTTGGGCGATACCCTTTACCACTCTAATATTTAGGGGATTAAACACCTTTGTCTAGAGCTTGAGCAAGTTCGGACTTAATAAGTAACAGTCAATTTGTTGTCAATCAAAACGCATTATAAAAAAATTGAGTGTGGTCGGAAATAACGAGTGGCTTCTAGATCTGCAAGACCTCAAATCAAGAGGGAATTTATGTGACACTATTCGAATATATGGACCGATATGGTCCAATTATGCAGGTCATTGGTGTTGGTCGCACTTTATGCTTCATGCGAAATTTCAGAAATTTCAGATTCTAAAATTAGAATTGACATTTGTGTGCGGCCTATAGGAAAAAATGGACACATTTACCACTGTTCATTATTAGTTGCTTATGCAAAATTTGAGCATGATCGGGTATGATTTTTGCCTTTTGAAGCCGCTGGACCTTAAATTAAAAGGGATCTTTGTGTAGGACCTATCGAAAACATTGACCGATATGGTCTAATTTCACCAGGGATATGTGTTGGTAACTCTATGTTATTCTATGTGCGAAGTTTGGTCAAAATATGTGTCTATATGTGTATGTGTAATATGTGTCTTTTAGAGTGTTAGGTTTTAAAATTGGGGAGGACCTTTGTATGGGGGCTATATGCAAATATGAACCTATGGGTTCCAGTTTCACCAAAACTTGTGCGGATAGAAATAATTTGTGGCTTCTAAACTTACAGGACCTCAAATCGAGAGGGACCTTTGTGTGAGGCTATTCAAAAACTTTGACCGATATGGACAACATTTTCTAGAGATGCGTTTTAAGTACTCAAAATGCTCTGTGAGAAATTTGGTCGAAATCGGATGTACGAAATACGTGGCTTTCAGAGTTGTAGGTGATAAAATCGGAAAGACAAAACATGGAACGTTGTGCATCATATTCAAAAGGGTTCATCCTTGGCCCAAACTTGAAGACCAAGTTGTACCAATGTACCAAGTTTCATCGAAGTCGGTGTGTGCATAATCTCGACTTATTCTTTGGTTACAACGGTAGATGGACATTGCTCAATGAAATCGAATTGTGTTTTTAAGTCGTTATCCATTCTTTTTAGGTGTTGCAAACATTAGCACTAAGGCGTAATATCACCTACTACCGTGTGGTGTATCTAATTGTGGGAATGGGTCTTAATGGGTGAAAAATAAAAAAAATGCAACAGATTTTTTAGTAACCATAGCTACTCTCTGGTAACCGGAAATAGGGCGAGGAGTTTTTGTACAGATATCAATTTGGAAAATGCTTCCTACATTTATAACAGCTGCTCATATATTGGAATATATTGAACAGGGATCAACCTGCTCAAGACCTCTTGTCTTTATACGAGGGTTGCTATTAAGTTTTCGGTTCCTGATGACTAGTGTTCCCAGGAGCCATTTGAGGGCAAATTTTTCTGTTTACGGTGTGTTGAAAAATTCTCTCAGTCAAAATATGGAATTATCCCGTGAACACTTTCGTGCGATGATTTTTACGCTTTTCGGCGTGGGTTATCGAGAAAAGAGTGTTTAAATCAACTTGTTTCGACTTTTGGCGATGAAGCACCATTAAAAACCACTGTTAATCTCTAGTACCAAGAGTTCAGTCTCGGAGTTCAGAAGTACATAAACGTATAAACGGCCATGTTGCCACAGTGGAATGTATTACGGTCAATTCTGAGTAGTATACAACCATCTGTTTGCCAACAGTGTTCGAAGAAAGGTAGTAAGAGAAGACGGATCATTTTGCATCACGACAATGCGAGCTCTCACACTTCAGCTGAAACGATGAGCTAGATGTCCACTCAAGATGTCGAATTGATGGGCCATCCACCGTACAGCCCTGATTTGGCACCCAATGACTTCTTCTTATTCCCTAGCATCAAGAAAAAAAAGCGTGGTCATCGTTTTTCATCGCCCGAATCAACTATTGAAGCGTTCAAAAATCATGTTTTGGAGGTGTCTCAATCGGAGTGGAAAAGTGCTTCAAAAATTGGTTTGTGCATCGCATGATCTTAAAAGGAAAATTTTTTGAAAAACGAAACCATTTCTAATGATAAATTATTGTGTTTTTATTGCCGGACCCGAAATATAAATAGCAACCCTCGTTTATAAATAGAAGACAAACAACACAACAGTAGGCATAGCCAACAAAACTCTTTTTACAACTTGGTGAGAGCCTGGTCTTAAAGAGCTCGGTTTTTCTTATAACAATTGCTGCAAAGCTTTCTGAAGAGGACTGTCACGGACCTAAAATAAAAAAAAAAACTGTGTGCAGCCACGAAAATCTTTATGCCATTTCGTTAAAAACTTGAGACAAGAGGTCTTGAGCCGGTTAATCTCTGTTCAATATGTAAAAGCACAAGACCGAAATAAATCAAACGAGCTAAACGTATTTACAATATAAACATCAATTAGTAGTCTAAGACTGACTGACTAAGACTGACTGAAGCTACTAAAAGGTTGCAAAGCGCACTTAGAAAAGAAGACAGTAGACAGCAGGCTAGTTTCATTGCAAGTTTAACTCCGACTGCTTCAACCAAATTCTCATTATGGAAAACATTAAGAAATACTAGTATGCCCACCGAAACGCAATTTCCAATACGCGACGCAAATGGCAAGTGGGCAATATCAGAAGAGGAAAAGGCCAATGTTTTTGCAAACCATCTATCACAGGTATTTCGCCCAAATCCTGCAAGTAGCGACATCCTTCCACCTGTTGATAAAATGTCTGCCGTAATTCCATTGTTTACTAACGCAAATGAAGTTCTGAATGTCATTAAAGAAACCGTGAATCCAGGTAAAGCACCTGGATATGATCTTATCACGCCTAAAATGATCTTGGAACTTCCCTATATTGCTGTGAAGTTCCTGGCAAAATTATTTAACTCTATTTTGAGACATGGGTACTTTCCTAAAGTGTGGAAAATTTCTCTGATTCAAATGATTTTAAAGCCAGGAAAGGACAAATCAATACCTTCCTCGTACAGGCCGATCAGTTTGCTTCCCTGCTTATCCAAACTATTTGAAAAAGTTCTTTTATCGAAAATAAAACCGTTTCTCGTGTCAAATAACATAATACCAGACCATCAGTTTGGTTTTCGCGAAGGTCACAGCACTATCGAACAAGTAAACCGTCTGACCCAAGCAATTGAAAAATCATTTGAACGGCGAGAATATTGCTGCGCAGTATTCCTGGATGTTGCTCAAGCATTTGACAAAGTCTGGCACTTTGGCTTGACCTACAAAATTTGCAAATACTTACCGGCAAATACGCATCGAATTCTTGAGTCTTACTTAGAAAACCGCAGATTCAGAGTCAAATGTGGACAACACGTCACCGATGACCGCGAAATACTAGCAGGTGTTCCCCAGGGAAGCGTCATGGGGCCTATCCTTTACATTCTGTTTACCGCAGATATTCCTACCAGCCCAAACGTGCTAACATCCACTTTTGCCGATGATACCGCTTTAATGGCCACACATAAAAAGCAGGATATTGCATCTATGAATCTAGGTGTACATCTCAGACGAGTAGAATCTTGGCTCTCTGACTGGAGAATAAAAGTCAATGAGGCTAAATGCACACAGGTAACTTTCACACTGAATTTTAGCACTTGTCCGACATTGAAATTAAACAATATCCCTTTTTCTCAATCTGATCATGTTTCATACCTTGGAATCCACCTGGATCGCCGACTCACCTGGAGAAGTCATATCGAAGCCAAGAAAACTCAACTGAAACTTAAGGTCCATCAACTTCACTGGCTCCTAAACGCGAACTCAAAACTAAGCCTTGAATATAAGGTCCTGCTATACAACAGTGCAATCAAACCTATCTGGTTATACGGTGCCCAGCTATGGGGCAAAGCAAGCTCGAGCAATCTCGACAAAATCCAAAGAGTCCAATCGAAGACATTGCGGCTTATTACCGGTGCCCCCTGGTATATGAGGAATGAAAATATCCACCGAGACTTGAAAATACCTCTCGTTAAAGAGGCAATTCAAAAAATCAATATAAAGCACAAAGAGAAGCTCGAACGTCATGATAACATACTTGCTAGACAATTATTGTGCAGTCCCAGATCTTTAAGACTTCGGAGAAACGAACGCCGTGTTTTCTAATCTTCATCCGTAACAGTAATCGCGAACACACGCGCCCGAAAGACTGTGTAGAATCCTTTTCTACGTCACGTGGCTTAAACGCTCTTATACGTGATCTTAAAACAGTCAATATCAATCGCGGACGAACACTCAAAAAAGACTGTGTAGAATCCTTCATTCTACGTCACGTGGCTTAAATGCTCTCATACGTGATCCTTAAAACAGTCAACGCGAAAAACCTACAAAACCCAAATTACGTCGTCCACTCTGTTATTCTAGAGTTATCCGTCATACATACATAACTAGAGTTCTTCACTCTACATAATATCGCGAACACTCTGTAAATGACTGTAAGGGTCCTCTGGACCTTTATCACGAGGTTTAAGCCAAACCAGGTTTAAAATCCTCACGTGTGATCCATACCAGTTATATACTATTTTGACCAAATTAGTTAAAATTCCTGCCAATTAGCAGAGACCCACATTACAAGAAATCCATACTAGGATTCATTATTGAATTATACTTAAGATTCGTATACTTATTGTTAGGCTCCTTTGGAGCAGATTCAATAATTCAAATAAAGCTTATATAAAAAAAAAAAAAAAAAAAAAAATTAGTAGTCATTATTACTTAAGTCCCAGAACATCCCATTAAGGAACAAGAGAAAACTTCTCTACAAATCAGTGCGCTGTGCCCGATTCAATTCTTATACTAACTGACCGGGACACCGGTTCCGAACGGCTAATGCATTTTATAAAAAAAATTGTTAGATGCTCTAACCGAGGTTAAACCTAGGAAAGATAGTTGTGCACAACTCTAGTATACCACGGCGGCCCACAAATAAGCAGTCAATAGCTTTACTTTATAGTCCCGGCATTTTCAATGAACTTCATGGGGCTACGACAAACACAACAGAAATTTGAGACTTATTTTCAAAATATTTTCTTTTCCATCCACTGTGCGCTGACATTTACAAAGGTGTGTGTACACATTTCATCTATGCACACAGTGTCGTGTTTTCATATAACAATCGACCAAAACTACTCGTAGAAGGAGTGATAACAGAAATTTGACACAAGTTAGTCATGTCACATTTTATGATTACAAATAAAGTTTCGACAAAATCGGATGTAAATATTCCATCCTAAATAGGCCTTGTCCAAAAGACAGTATCATACATAGTTCCAGCAGTATATGTGACGCGCAAAACAGAAAGGGACCTAAGGGTAAAAACCAATTTTGTTCAGGAGAGCCATTTTAAAGATTTAAATACGTGTATCTTTGGTGTACCATCAATTTCATGAAACGCGCATATCTCTGGGAGAGAACACTTTTGGGGCATGGGATCGTTTTCATTTGATGCTCAGATGTTGTCCACATCAAAAAAAAGTCAAAATTGATATTTTTACCCTTAGGTCCCTTTCTCTATGCGCTGTCACATATGTTAATGCGTGTGATATGTACAGATTTTGTTTGAGTCCTTGTACAGAGAAGCTCTTTTCCTCTTAATGGATTTGGTCCATTTTAAAACCCCAAATAACTTGCAACAACCACACATTGCTCTACAAAGTTCAAACTTTCTAGGTTCATTATTGTGACTATCTTGGTATCAACAGACACACTAACGGACGGTCTGACATCTCTAGAGTATCTTAGAATTGTACGCAAAAACATACTTATACATACTTTATGGGGTATCAGATCAATATTTTGAGGTGTATCAAGCGGGAGATGGATGGATTAAAAGGCATAAGTGGAAAATAATCATTTTTTTATTTTTTATAAAAAAAACCAATACTAAAAAGCCAATACTACATTGTAGCGTCACACAAAATCAGCCTTAAACTCAAATTTTTTAGTAAAAACGTGGCAATTCTGTGTAAGAATTGACTGCAATTACTAATTTCGGAAATTCCGCATAATGAATAAATGCAACACTTTTTAGGCTCTCCTTAAAATATCAGAAAAACACTAAGGCCCTTTGCTGGAAAAACCGACCAATTTGCTATACTTAAAATTGCAACTCGTGAAAACAGCCCCACAAATGCTTAGCGTAAATTTATTTGACATTAAATCATTTGCGCCATGACCGTCTTTGAGACAGGTCCGCAATAGTACTAGTGGTTACCAATCTTTTTAGTATAAGGATTTTAGTAATATTTTCCTAAAACTGTTCTTAAGATAGAGCTGTTTTAATGTTTTCTTGTTAGTTTGAAATTTACTGTAGGGTGAAGGCCATACGAGTACAAGACCCAGTCGAGTCGAACCTATCCATGATTTTATCGACGAACTGTCCTCTTGTGCTAACTCACAACGTTAAATTGTCTTAAGAACAAGCTCCCAACTTTGTAATTTAATAGCGATATAATTTCATGGGATCTATATAAGATTGGGTTGAATGCATTTGTACATAAACGTTCCAAGTTTATTTTAGGCTATGACTTAATTTTGAAAAGCAAACGAATAATCTATTCATGTTACATGTATCCACGTCCAGTTAAGGGCTATTGTAGCTTCAACACCTTTCCAAATTGTTGTTCATGGTGGAAGCCAGAATAGTGTCTGGCTTTAATTGGTTTTGATTTTGTTGTGTTGTGGTTTTCTGTCAATATTTTCAAAATATTCTTTCATTCGATTCTAATCGGTATTGATTTGAAATCGAAGCTGGCCATGTTCACTTCGCACTGTCCATTGTTTCGGTCAACGACAGCCAATACATGTACATTCATGCACATTTACGAGTATGTATGTTGTTAGTATGTCTGGACATACAATTTAATCTATGTCCGATGGTATCAGTATGCATAGCTTCCGCAAAGCCTTTATTTATTGTGCTCTCTAGCAACAGTGGCAAGTCAAACAAAAACCCCATCACTGAAAGTGATAAGTTCTTCTGTAACAAAAATATGGGGATAAATGAAAACCACAAATTACACCATCCTACCGGAATCTTAGCTTGAAGTGGCGCAGAGAGCCTGAAATATATAATTCCGTACTTATTTCAGCTGGAATGTAGAGACAAATACCAAAAATACTTGATCAAAAATGAAAACGAAAGGAATGTCAACTATTTTGGGCCCATAAAGAAAATCGGCTAGTATTGTTGGACAGTGTAGACTCTCGCAAATATAACAATAGCAGTATCGGAATAACCGCAATGCATTTTCAATGTAAGATTGAAATTTTTTCATCGTACATCTCACTGTTGTGCAAAGTGTTACAGTTTTGGACAGATGTGTAGCCTAATAAGCCGCTGAATCGATTCCAACAGAATCTGGCATACGCTTGAAAATCATTGATATGCCAGAATAGTTATTACGTACCTAAACAACTTTTTTGCTCAAAAATTTTAAAAAACCTTACTTATAATCGTATACATGACTGCAATCATTTTTTATATATTTTTTGTTTTGCATTTTTGGTACTCGATTGTCGATTGGTCGTATGAAAAAGACCACTACAGTCTATAATTATGAGTCAAATTTTAAAATTTAGCTACATAAATAATTTTATATTTTGTTTAAAAAAAATGTAAATTTTGCTAAGTTTAAATTCACATTTGATACCACGTCCTTTTCAGCATTTTGTTCAAAGAGAAACTGATAAGTTATTCAAAAGGCAGCCGAAAAAACTTTTAGTTGCAAGCAGTGGTGACTGGTTACGGTGAACGCTACTTCACCATCCTCAGACCTCAAGCAACGAATGTGTTTTTACAATGATCAAAGGCTAAACACTTAAATGTAGACAGATTTTAATTTAATGAAAAACTACCGGCTGCAGAGTATTCCATTGAACAAAGTTAACACAATAAAATCCCTCGCACTGCCATATGCAGTTGTTGTTGTCTTTGTATACTGGACAACTACCACTTACTGTATTGCCCGTGTGTGTAAATACATTTTTATAAAATTAACTTTTTTAATTTTTTCCAAATTTGCGCAAAAATCTTACAAATCCAAAACTGTAATTAGATTTTTGGGTCCGCCATAATTGTTAATGGACAAAACACTGACATTTATGGATTTTTTTACGAACAATTTTATTAATGCGCCTTTTCCATTTGTGCTTTAGGTGGAATTCTGGTCTGGAAGATGTTTCGTCTGAATCTAAGCAAAAAATTCTAGCATACTTAATCGATAAAAGAAGTTTAAAACAAAATCCGTCTTAGCTTCGTAAAGAGATGAAAATGACGATATGAACCCGATGAATGAAATTTGCTGTCACAAATGCTGTACAAAGTTTGACATGACGATATACTCTATAAAATGAAAACGTAGTTGCTCGAAAAAATACATTGTCTGCTTACGTTGCTAATAAAGAACCACGGTTTTAGAATAAAATGCGGAAACCACTTCACAGAAGATTATAAAAAATATTAGCAAGGGTCCTCCATTGTAGCGTTCTAGGCTCACACATTATTTTATATTTACATCTGATATTACAGTCGAACCAAAAGACCTTTCTTCAACTTTTGCTGATTATACTGTAATTTTAAGCTTGAAAAACGTAGCTAAGCACTTAAATATACTTTAATCTTGGCTAGCTAATTGAAAGGTTAATGAAAATGAGACAAAAACAGCCAGTACTAACGAAGTAATTTACCTTAAACGAAGTAATTTACCTTAAAATCTATTTAGACCGAAGACGTACTTGGCGAAGACATATTAAGGCTAAGAAGACACAAATAAAGTTAAAACAACTTCAGTTCCACTAGTTAAGCAACAAGCCTTCCATGCTTAAAGTTTAGTACTTTACAAGGTTAGCCTTTACAACACGTATATGGCATATCTGGTCCGAACGTTTAGAGTCGTGGGGTAATCAAAGCGCCAGCAATATATTTATATCTCTTTCAAAGAATTCAATCGAAAAATCAAAGGCAAATCTTTGAAGCACCATAATATGTGAGAAACGGAAACATCCTTCAGATTGGAATAAACCAAAAGTCAAGAATAAAAGCCAGAAACTCAAACTAAACCACACTCAAAAACTTGAAAATCATTCCAATTGAAAATTTTAAGCGAAATATATTTTCGTTATAATGTGATGAAAAATTCACATATCAAAAATAATTTCGTATCAGGCTATGTAAACCTTCAAATATTTACGAAAAATGTTGTACGCCGTTTATTGAAAATATTTTCCTTATGAGGCGATAAGAAAATTCCCATTTATACTACAAAGTTGTAACTTCACTAAAATTGTGAACACCGTAATATCTTAATTACGGCTTTGTACTCTGTTAGTAACGGCTTTGTATTGGTTGCCTCGACCTATTCTGGAACCTCCCACGCAATGCTCCATTCTCAAATTTTCAAAAAGCAGTCCAAAAGACTTTTTTAAAAAGCAGTCGAAAAGACTTTTAGTTACAAACAGCGGTGTCTACAGTTTCGGTGACCGCCACTTTAACTTCATATGGCCCCAAGCAACGAATGTGCTGTAACTATGTTTAGCGGCTACGTATACACTTAAGGGCAGGCAGCTTCGCATTTAACGAGAACTGCCGGCAGAGTTTTTCACCTAACATAATCCCTTGCACTTCATACATACACCCCCCCCCCCACACACGCACTACAGTGCATGCATTTTGTTGTTGTGTTGATTCATTAAATATCATTGCCACATCTGATAAATAGTTCAGTTTATTAATGACATATTTTTTGAGTTTTCTTTAAATTCAAATACCAATTTTTTGGTTGAAATTTAAGGGTTGTCTCTTTTTCTGGACGACATGTAGAAAATCTGAGGCGATCGGTATAATTTTTAAAGAGTCGAGAATACTATTTTGGTCAAATGTAGGGTGCAAGGGAAAACAATGCGATTTTAATCTGAAATTCTACCTTAGAAAGCTACAAAAGTAGGTAGTGAATCCGAAAATTTGATATTTTGGTGTGCATTTCTGAATGGTTTTTTTTGTGTATGTGGATGATAGTGAGACCAAAAAACCGACGTCATAAGAAAGTAGTAGAATTTGACCTTATTGTATATATTTAAATGTTGAACCCTATGTAACTTTTTTGTTTGTGAATAAAAATGAGTACTTCAAAGCCATACGTTTCATAATTGTTAAAGTTCTTTACTTACGTTTCAAAAAAAGTCCCAATGAGGGGGGGGGGGGGGGTAAAAAAGGAGATACCAGAGGTCACTGATCGAATTTGACCACGGAGTCAAAAATGACATAAGTACAAAAAATAGCCCTTGCCAAAACTTGAACAACGGTATGCATTCGATCGGACTTCAAATGACAATGCAGGAAAAAACTAAAAGGGCGGTATGTAGGGTGCACAAAAAAAATATTTGTGTTCCCGAATCGTCTATAGATAATCTTGAAATCTAGGGGGAGAGTGGTGAAACTTTTTTTTTTGTACATAGTGTTGCCTAGGAAAGAAATATATATAGCAACCCTCGTATTTAACGCAAACACGGAAAAATTATTTGCATCAAATAATTAAATGGTAATTTAGCTTAAGTAAAAACATCAAACTTTTCCACTGAACCTCAACACATACCTACCAGTCAACCTTATAAACATCCATATTCCGCTATCAAACGAATTTTGCTAAGACACGTTGAAGTGAAGAAGACGCAAATTACCTTAAGACTCGCCAGGTTCACTGTTATATTAACATGAACTCGAAGCTTTCATTTGCAATTAATAAAATAGTGGACGACAGGTAATCTTAACTGGCTCTCCTTTTAAAAGGTTGGTTCGACTGGGTGTTCTTTAACAAGAAATCACTTATATGCAAGTGATGCCCCTAATAGCACTGCGGAGGGTAGTCAGGACCAACATTACCTACTACTTAGTATTAGTCATTAGTCTACCGGTGCGATGTAGAGAGCTGTACTGAAATTAACATTGCAACATTGTCTCTTTTTGTATACACCAAAGAGAATTATACAAGAAGAGTGTTAATCGACGAATTCGTAAAAAGCATACAATAAAAAATATGAATTGTGAAAAAGTCAATGAAATATAATAAATCAATTATTTGTTTGTTAAAATTTATAAAATGTCTTTTAATTCACTTCATTTGTAGTTTCATCTCATACAGAAGAAGCCACTACGAATTTTCCGTTAAGTTATCTTCTTGTGTGGTTATTATTTTTGAGTACACAACAAAAAACATATATTTATAAAAACTTATAAAGCAGGGTATGTCATATTTGATTTTTGGCTGAAAAATATGTAGGTCCCTCTTAGCGAGTTGAGATCAACTCGTTTGCGAGTTGAGATCATTAGCGTTAGCGAGTTGAGACCAGCTCGTTTGCTAACCTAGTAACTTCCTTACCTGAAAAGAACAGGTAGAATATTTAAAACTGCCACAAAAATATAATTTCTTGAGTGAAATACATATTAGCTGTGTTTTTACCATTGAACATTTTTCAAAAATGGAACTAACCAAATTCGCAATCACGCAGCAAAGCTTTAACCCAGTAGTTACAGTACTTCCATAGTCACAAGGTTCCCGCGCACTTCTTTTAATCATCGTAAATCGTAGCAATAGATGTCACCTAGCTTGCTTTGATTTCGAGGAATATTAACACGATACGATTTAAATCTGCTAAGGTACACTTGCGGTGTAATAACCAAAGAAACCCCAGTAATCGTTGTCAACGGATACCAATGGATGGAAAAGTGATAAAAATATTAATATTTATACCCTCACCTTACTAGGTAAAAGGATAAGTATCATTTGGTTCGGACAAAAAATGTAACGAAAAGGGCATTTTAAATCGTACATATGTTTTGTTTGCGGCTGGTTCGCTTGATAACTCTCGAAAGGAGCTACCATTATTTTTTAAATTTTGCTTGTTCTAATATTTAAAAACTGCCTATGGGATTCGAAATGGGCAATATTGCCCCTTCACCCCTTCTTGTACCTCCCACACATATGTGCCATTTCACCCACTTTGTATAATTTCGCCTATTATCTCCACGATCTCACTAGAAATCAATACTTAAAAATGGAGGTATAAACTAAACTTGGTAACAGAGAATCGGACTCATAACCACGCCCGTCTGGTGCCTCCCACACAAATGACCCTGTTCCACTGAAGATTAGAACCCACATCAATTGTCACCTAGTGTATGAAATTTGCTTTAATTGTAAACACCGCATTACATTAATAACGCCTTTGAACTCGCATGTGAGAAGATTGGTTGATATGTCCTATTAATACACGCGTGCGAAAAGAGTAGTGCCACGCCCCATTCTAGAACACCCCCCCCCCCCACACCAACTACCTTTTACGAGATTTCAATAAAATCGGTACGCTTCATACAACAGAGGACGGAACGTAGGAAAATATAAAATCCATATATGAGTGACGGTATATACGAGTATAAGTCGGATCAACCGACTGAAGAAGAAATTCACATAAATAAATAACACTCACGATGTACTCGTAATGTGTACCGTCTAGTTGGGGAGGAGGAATAAAAATTCGCAGAACTTAACAAAAAGATCCTGATTGAAAGGCATAGAGCATTTTGGGCAATTAAAATGTAGAACATGATTTTCTTAATTCCCTGTTTTGGGCTTGATTGTTTTGTAGAATATTATTTATTTACTAAACTTGGTTCCTATTAGGAAAAAGATAAGGCAAATTGGTATTGTGATTGTCGTTTAGTTTCGTTATAAAGAAATTAATGTCTTCTTCTACTTGGGCATTTCAGCGCCTTTATGTGGCTTTTGTGTTGGAGCGTTCAGATTTTATTTACAAACCTTCTAAAGCTAGCTCCGTCTTCACAAAAAAGTACAAGCAATTACATTCATGTTAAGATTTCGTTCCCACTGCTCCCTAGGAGTAACTCGTTCGGCAGTCATATTGTCTGTATGAGTAACGGAATTCCCGTACAATTTAATTGCTATTCCCAAGCTAAGCAAATATTTAGATTCTTTTGAAAAAGAATAACATGCGCATCAAGGTTCCTTTATTTCTCCATCGGAGCCGCTGTCATCCTGCTTTGCGTCGTATTCTTAGTGTCAGAGCATTTAAACCATGCGTGCATCTGATAACTTCGATGCCGGCACACCGCATTTCACTGCTAATTTGTGATCCCAAATTTATTGTTACACCAAACAGGTTTAATACACCCAACACCGTAGGGCTACATGAAAATATGGACTATTAGGGTTTTATTTTACGATAATCAATTTTAAATCATAATGAACTATGCTTGCGTGGGATAATAAAACAGCATGAACCAATGTATAAGTAGACCAATTTAAATAGTGTCTGATTTTACTGATAACGTCACATGCGTCTTTATGTTTGAAATTACTGTATGTGCGTGTGCAAGAAAATGTTCGACCCTAATAAAAATGTTAAAAGATTGAATTAAAACCTTCTGTTGAACAAGTGCGGTAGTAAAGGGTGTTCCAACTAAAACGCAAGATGTTAATTGTGAATATAACAAAAATTGTTCAGAGAATTAACTTAATTTTTTTTAATGTGATATCCGATAGTCCATATTTTTAATGACTCTGAGACAACATGGAGGTTCAATGTCGTTAATGTGCTAAATTATAAAAGCTCTTGTTGTTGTTGTTGTAGCGGCAAACCGTACCGGGGGGACAGCCCTTGGCCGAAGAATTGCTGCTTTGGGTCGATCCGGTGCGTAGAACCGGCTGTCGTGGGATCGTGGGATAAAAGCTCTTAATTGCTCTTGCCGTATAAACGTCTACTTCTTTTTTTAAATATTCCAAAAGAAAGAAGTCCAACGGTGACAAATCATATGATCGTGGCGGCCTACTTAACATCGCTACGACTTGAGATAACACAACCATTGGATTTCTCGTGCAAAAGAGCCAATACTTCGTTAGATGCGTGACAAGTAGCACCATCCTGTTGGAACGTCTAGATACACATCCTTAATATCTGGCCACAAGAAGTCCGTTATAATCTCGAGATGGCGAACACCATTCACGAGTCGAGATTGACGGCTCTTCTGCCACACTATCGCGAACAACATCAATGTTTTCCTCAGAACGAACTGAGCGAGCATGCATAGCTGTTTTTACATTTTCTACAGATACGGTTTGCGTCGTTTCTGATGATGATTCAAACACCCATTTCCGTTAGTCTTCTACAATCTTAGTACGCTGCTTAATTGTGTACCTCTCCGTGGTCGAAAATCAATTTCAAATTAAGTAGGGCAAAAAAATTGATGTTGAGTTGTGACTCACAATTACCATCATGCATTATGGTTGGACCACCCGTTACTACAGAATGATGCTGATATACATAATTATAATAATATGTCAAGATAGAGCCTGTTCTTACTAAATACATAGGCAACTATCTTTACTACAATCGCTAATGTTGCAACTTCTCAGAAGATTTGACAGATTTGAAAGTAAGAGATTTGAAACATCATCCCATCAAAAACAGACCATACAATGAAGGATTTTTATAGGACGGTTGGTATTTTTTTTAACAACTTAGACATCGCTTCTGAAGAAGAACTTTGAACTCAAGTTTTTTCATACTACGTGGAAAAGAAAAATATATGTCACTAGCACCTTTCGAATTGAAAGAGTAAACGTTCCCAACAAACCACTACCCGCCAAAACAGCTTCTTAGGAAGTGAATAAAAAACACTTTCGATTATTTACACTTAATGTGATTTTTGGGAGCCAAAATCCATTTACAGCCGTTTAAAGTAGATACAAAGATATTCCTGGGGAAGTACTTACATTTTTTGCTGGGATCGGCTTACAAAACACCATTTTTAAGGTGTCATATTTGCACAATGAGTGATGAGAACAAGGCAAGCCGTTCCAAAGTTCTGTCTGTCATGCCTTCCCCTAACGTTCTTGATTTGTGACTGCCAAACAGTAACGATGTCCAGTGACGGGTAATTCCCAAAAAGCCAACACAACAACGACGCCATTATGCCAAACACGTTGTGCGAAACAATTTTCCAAAGTTTTATTGGAATTAGCGATGTTGGCGGCCACTTGGTCGTTTTGGGTGTTATTCGCGCATCAACGGCAAACACACAAAATGAAATCACGTTTGTGCATGAAAAACCTCTTAGTTTTTAATTAGTAAAACCAAAAGTTATTTTAATTTTCGGTTTTGATTGAAAAACAATTTCAATCGGCTGAATTCAGTGGATCAGTTCATTCCACGCTGCGCCCTCCTCCCACACAGCTCAAAAATCCTTTAAAAAGTTGCCCAACAAAACCAACGACATAAATAAATTTTGTGCATATGTTTCAATTAAATTCAATTTGCAAACCATTATTTGCTGTATGTATGTATACACAAACACTTTACTACACATACATGTGAACGTATGTATGTGTTTGTAGGTTCGTTGTTTTTTCTAAGTTGTTTTTGGTGTTGTTTTAGTTTTCGTTGTTGTTGCTGTTTAGGAATTTAATACGTTTTCTATTTGTGGAGGAGGGCAAAAAGGCAAAAGTAAATATTGAAACATTTTCATATGGTAATTCATTTTATATTTATTGTATGATTGTGTGAGAGTTATGTTTGATCATCGCCATATACGCGCACACACACGCGCATACACACATATCCATGCAGGACATCTGAATGCAAGACTGCATTATTGCATACACAGAGAAAAATCAGTTGCAACTCGGTTGGAACTACTGACGTACCGTAGCGAAAAAAGAATTTTGCAAAGTTGCGATCACCGAATGTTTTCAATCGTAATGAATATTCGGTTCTGCATGCCACTAGATGATAAATATGATCAAAGTTTTGTTCACACAACCAATAGATCGGCCATAGCAATGATATGTAGAACGATATTAAATTGTCATAGCTGGTGGTGTTGGCAACCAAAAGTTTTGCAGACAATTTATTATTGATGTTGTTAGCAAACAATTTATAATAACGGATCCTTTGTTACAAAAGCTTCGAATATAGACTTTATTGAAAGAATATTTAATAGAATATTTAAAGATCCATAACTTCAAACCGATTGAAATGAAGTGCAAGTAGTTGGAAATGTATTTTTGATTTTTTCTTTAATAAAATTTTTAATCAAACTTGGTCTATTTCCTTGACTGAACTTTAAAACTCTTTTCGCCGGGTAAGTTAATCACAAATAACACACCGTTTAGGGCTTTTCACGACATAGTGGAGAAAAATAGGTGGCATGTTTTCTCTTAGTAGCTTTGTTTTTGCCACTTAAAGCGAAAAGGTAAACCTGCAAAAAAAAACTTTTAATCCAACAACATTTAAGGCTTGCTCACCGCTCCCGAAGATTTGTTATAACATATCCTGTGTATAAATCCTTACCCTGGGTCGACTTGTAAATTGGAAATAGAATGGTTGGTAATACACATAGAGAAAAAATCAGTTGAAAATCGGTCCGAACTACAATAATTCAGTTGGATAATTTCTGTTGCAATATCCAACATTCCATAGTATTGATGGTAACATGTTTCGAGATATCATATGATGGTTGCTGCAACCATATCAGGGTCTTTGCAGCCAATTACAAACTGAGTTTGTAGGAGTCGTGGGTATACCACTATACCTAATTAATATTATTTTATTATAAACTCGTATGGATATACCGATCCAGACGATAACGTCCAAGAATGTTTTATCCAAGATTTATTGTAAGGGGGTCGAAACAGACAGTAGAGTCCAATTTCGTCCACACTATTTATTATTTATTTTTTTATTGGCTTTTTATGACAAAGGAAACAACCTTAGATCAGTTTGTATTTTAACATTTATTGTCGGCGTTAACATCCAGAAAGAGGTCGTTTTAGGGATTACATCGTCTTAAATACAAATTATGTCAGTGTTACTGACAAATGTTTTTGTTTTATTTTTTTTTATGTTTCAATATATACATTGTGTTTACTACAATAAACAATAGTTATAGGATATATACATATATACAATGACACGGGTGTGGCTACTCTAGTACAGTCTTATATTTATATAGGAGTAAAAATGAAAAAAAAATATAAATCTATTGAGTTTAATGAGTGATAATCGATAATCAATAATAACGCGAGTGCAAGTAGCACAGCTCTTATTACATAGTAAATACAAAATATTACAATTATATTAAAAAGTTCAACTTAATACAACTTAACTAATAAAATAAATGTTCGTAAAGATGCATCCGCTACAAGTTTCAGTATTGGTTGCGATAACTGGCGGATACGGCAACCAACCAATTGTGATGTACATCTTTGCACAAGGCAATAGTTCTGAAAAATGAACAAAATATTTTTTTTGTAAAGTACAACCACTGCCCTTGTTCAACAAAATGGTATTAACAGAACATCGAAGTTAAAAATTAATAAAATTTCTCCCTCTCTTTGTCGTTGCCAGTTTTTAATAAATTTATTCTCGAATTAGTAGGGAAAAACCAACGACACGTCGGATTGACAAAATGAAGTAAAAAGTCATCAGAATTTAAGTACTCGTAACACTGACCTTAAAAGCCCGTTTATAATTAAGGTCTAAAAACATTGCAAATTTTAGAAAAAGGTCAAGAATATTTCGGAAATCTTAAAATCTATAAATCGAAAAAAATACAATTTTCTCTGTGGAAATCTTTCCTCGGCATGATCGTGTTTATATTTGATTTAATTTAAGCTAATACACATGTGGGCAGAAAAATAGGTGTGCATTTTTTGTACAAATGGCATTGTCTTTTTATTTCATTGTGTTTTATTTAATACTCCAGAATAGTTTATTGAGCTTATTTTCATTGTGTATTTAAAATGTACTTTAGAGTTATATTAGGAACTAAAACAACATAAAATGTCGTTAATTCAAGGAATGCATCATCTTTAAGTGGACAGTAAAATAGGTGTAAACGAAATAACTTAAAAATAAAGTAAACATTTTTACAGAATGGTTAGGTTTTTTTGTATATACCGAAAAATACTGTTAATAACCGGCATAACCTCCATTATTTTTAAGGACAGCTTCTATTCTTTTAGGCATAGATGATATTAACTTTCGGCAGGTCTCTATCGGGCTATTATACCACGCATGTTGAATATTTTCCCATAATTCTTTTTATTACTGCATGGAGGCTTAGAAACATGTCGTTCTAGTTTAGCAGAAAGTTTCTGAATTGGATTGAGATCAAGGGACTGACTTGGCCACTCAACAACGTTCAAATTATGTTCACTGAACTAGACACTCACCAATTTCGATGAGTGCTTTGGTTCATTATCCTGCTGAAATTTCTATATCAGTGGCATATTTTTCTCCGCTACCCAATCCTTGTACATAAATCGGTCCATCGTGCTCTCAATAAGATGTATCGGACCTACACCTTCCCAAGAAAAACAACCCCACACCATGAGATTTCCTTTCCCGTGCTTTACAGTCTTTTTTGTAAATCTAACATGAAATTCTTTCCTTTCGGTTGACGGACATTCCTTGCCGCGTCGTTGACAAATAAATGCATCTTAGTTTTATCACTCCATAGAATATATCGCCACTTTTTCTAACCTTCAGCTCCACACCAGGTTTTATGAGCCAAAGCAAAGTTTTTCCTCTGCTTCAAATTTGCCTGTCTTCGTCGAACTGGGGGCTAATCACCGCATTCGTTAACGACCAAATTTACTTAGAAACGCAATTAATTTGGATCACGGCAATCGTTATCGAATTGAAACTACCCGAAGTTGAATTCGAAAGCACAACCGTCATCGAAAAAAACCAAACACTACCATTTTTAATGACGCCAAACAAAACAACAGAGTAAAACAAAAGAAATGTAGGTATTTTTCTATATTTTGTGAAATAACGTAAAAATATTCGTCTTTTTTATTATTTTTAGGGACAAAGATAATGAAAAAACGATTGCTTTTATCTCGAATATTTCTTCTAATTACGTTTACATTGCAATCCTCCTCCGAATCGGACGATGATGAGTAAAAAAATAGCATTGGATCCATTTATAACTAATTTCTATATTTTTATCAGATTTATTAAAATATTCACTTGCATTTATTAAAATATTCACGCTTGTTGTTTTTTTTCTGCTTTTCTCTGCTTGTCATCATACTCGTATGCTTGCCGCAAAGAGAATCAACAAAGAAAGATGTTTCATCGGCCTTTTAGAAAACTCAATTTGTGTTATCACAGTAGTGGATTCGACAAAAATTGCGTAAAAACACCATGAATTGTTATAAAATAATAAATTAACTACAATAAAATAATTAATCGTTACATTTTTGCATTGCAATAATGCGTAAAATGTTTTTTATTATCTATTTAATTTTTTAACAGTCCCACGTCGTGCTCGAATCAGCCAACGACACATCTTTTGAGTTGAAAGTCTTTGTTTTGCAGCATTGCAAAAAAAAGTAGTATGCGATAAAACATTACGATCGAATGCCATGATCCAAACATTTAAACGTATCGAAATATTTTTCTATTCGAATTTGCATTCGTCGTCTAATGCCGTAATTAGCCCCCTGTTCGGGATGATACAACATTCCCAATTTCACTAGCAATGGCTCTGGAAGAATTGAAGGGGCCTCTTTTTGCTAATGTAACTATGTGATAATCTGTAACTGCTGAAGTTTTTTTTATTGATCCGCGTTTTTCAACACTGTTTAAGGCATTTTTAAGGAAGCTTTGTGATCGTCCTAATGATGTGGCTATAAACTTATACGTTTTTCCTAGCTTTCGTAACTGATGTACTAGCCTTCTTTCTTCATCACTACAATGATGTCCGCGACCCATCCTTCATTATTTTAAATACAATTTTATTTAATTTTATACTTTCATAAGTTCATTGAAGCCAATTTCTTACTTTTGCCAATTAAATATTACAAAATTCTTGAGTGTTCACAATTTTACACGAAACGAACCTATTTCACTGTCCACGCTAAAAAGTAGCTTTTGCACGAAATCTTCTCTGTTTTTTTATTACACGCTTTTGTTCTAACTTAATTTTCAATTTATAATAGTGTTGCCAGACTTTAAATGTAATTTTTTTATTTCTAGGGGCTTTTTTAAATCTATCCTTCATTATTTCCAAAAAAAATTTCGCACCTATTTTTCTGTCCACATGTGTACGCAAACAGTTTATTTGGCTTAAAGACTACAATATTATTAACCAAAATAAATATGATTCTTCGTCACTTCTGCCGATACTTTATGTTCCTCATACTGACAATTGTCGCAACATTTGGTTGTACCAATTGAAACTATTTAGTTCATGCAACCTCAATTATTCGGATGGCAACAAAATTATGTTGTGGTAACGAATCTGTTTTCTATGTGTATTCATGCAAACGTTGGGATATTGAGAGGAAAAGGGAATATGTACGAACGAATAAATGGTAAAAATGTACACCAACGTACAACCATCACAGCCCTCTCTCTTTACACATGCATATTCATATATACGTATGTATGTATGTATGTTCTACATACATATATGAACGACTACTGAAAGTCACTGGCCAACTGATGCATCGACAAATGTACTCCTTCCAACATTGAGATTTCCGCTTGGCTACATGGACCGGGTACTGGGCAAACAGTATTCGCTTGCATGTCCACCCATACCTGTACATTCTTGTACCAGAGATGATAACGTCGTTGGTTGAATATCCTTTTAAGTCAATGTTGCCTTGGAACAATCTAAGCATTCTAATTCGGCCAAATAGACAATGTAGCCGATTATTTGTAAAAATCTTTAACCCGTTAACAAAGGATGGAGTGTAGTTAAGTCATCTCAAAATACTTATCTGCGATATCTAAGACAATCTAGCCATGTCTGTTTGTTCAAGTTCAAGTTATTTACTATACAAATAACTTAAGTATTAAATCAGCATTTCTTGGAAGTGTTTGACAAACCATTCCATAAACGGGATCTTCATTGAGATCTTTTTTGTCAGATGGTGAGTCGAACCTTCTTCTCCGCGGATGACAGTAACCTATGTCGACTGATGGCCGAGGCTTCAAAATATTAAACACAAGAAGCGAACTATGGATGACACACTTGGCTGGGATTTACCTGCCTTTTCTAAATAGGGTCGAGTGAATAGAGTAGATTTGAATGCTGCTTTTTGTCTCATATATCTGAACCTGTTCAAAGAAGAGCTATGCTGCTGGTAGGCGACTGTGAGGTATCCAACTATATTAGCTTCACCGAGCTTCGTCAGAATATGGATGGTTCTCTCGTGATGACTGTTCAGCAGACATCCGTCGTCTTGTTCCTTTCGTGTGGATGTTCTGCAGGACTACACTTTTTCAAAGAATGCACACTGGTTTGTTCTCGATTGGCCGGTTGACCGCAATCTACCCCGAAGATTGAAGCTTTTATTCGCCAGTGCAGTAGGTGGAATAGACTTCCGGCAATGTACTTATATTATCTTGTCGATCGCTTCTGAATATAAAATGTTGAACCTATTAAAACATTGTGGGCACCATTTTAACGATACTATATCTTAAAACGAAAATATTATAATATACTAACTTACAACTCTCCTTAACATGTCAATCAAGAACAAAGGGGACACTTTTCTCGTATCAGTGCTCCATGACGGGATGTAATTCCCACACTCACTGATCTACCCCTACTGTTTACAGCCGACTTCGAAATGCTTTTTAGTAACATACTCGTAGAGAAGTTTTTGCATGGCCGAGAGGTAAATGTCTTACTCGTAAAGTCGCCGGCATAACCAAGGTGGAAAGCCACGGAATTGAACCTGGGTTACTTTTGCCATAGTGGCGTACCATCACTGAATGTCACTTTTCTCCTAAACCGCAGCCCTTTAACATCGGCGTGTAACATGAAGTAAAGCTGTTTAACTATCTGGTTATTGTCCTCTCCCATACTTGAAATATAACATTAGCGATTCCCGTTGTATACTTTATTAAAGTATACGAATTGGACGGGAATATCTTACCTTCGGCCTTGACAACTACAAAGTGTGAGTTAATCAGAATACTTATAGGGGATTTTTGCAACAGGGACATAACAATTTCGTATCTTTGTTTCAGTATTAAAAGGTAATGTCGAAGTCAACATTTTTATCCTGGTACTTGCGAGCAACGTTTGGAAATCATTAAAAATTACTACCGAAATTCTGAGACGGAGGTCGCAACTTCAAGAACGCTTACTCCAATTTTCGGCTCGGCAGGCTGTGCGTGCCATAGTGGATAAATCTAGATCCAAATTTTCACTTTCGGATATTCCGGAGCCAAAGAGACACCGTACCGGACGAAAGTATCGCAGCCGTGAGTGTATCCGTTCAAAATGAGTCAAATCAGTCGACTCCACGGCGTTCTCAGAGATTGGGCATCTCTCAAACCACACTGTGGTGTATTTTGCGAAAAGATCTTGGCCTTCATCCTTATAAGATCAAACTGACTCAAGAACTAAAGCTACTTGATCGTTTGAAACGCCGAAACTTCTCCGATCGAGCTCTGACAAAGTTTCACGAAAATCCAGAATTTCATCAGAAAATCATCTTTAGCGATGAAGCTCATTTCTGGCTGCACACAGAGAAAAGATATGGCTACTATATGGTCACCGCAACAATAGTATGTTATCTACAATAAAAGCATGTTCGTCGCAAGCATAGTATTGTTATTTGAATTTCATTTTGACAACATTATGATTGCGGCAATATTAATATGTCAGCAATAACAATAGTATTATTGCCAAATTTAGAAATGAAAATATAGTTGTAGCAACCATATACACATGGTTGGTGTAACAAAAGTATTGCTGTTTAAAATTTACGTTAACAATAATATGATTACGGTAATCATACAGTATGGTTGCGACTACGAACATTACAAAACAGGTTTTATAGAGCATACATGTATGTGTGTGCGCATGTTTTTTTTAAAATACCAAAAATACACACGATACAGTGCATGTTTGTTGTCCATTATAAAATCACAACAACAATCGAAAGGTAGTTCGAGGGAATTATTATTGTGTTTACTTTGTTCGGTGAAATACTCTTCTACCGACAGGTTCTCGTATATTAAAATCTGTCTGCACTTAAGTATATAGGCATTTCTCATGGTTTAATCACATTCGTTACTTGTGGTCTACGGATGGTGAAGTAGCATTCACCCCTGCTGGCAACTAAAAGTATTTTCCACTGCAGTTAGAATATTTTGTTTCTTGAATGAAATATTCAATAAAAAGATGCTTGATAAAAAATCTCTATTTTTGAATAACAACATTACCCAATCCTAATAAATAATTTTGGAGTTCTTAGTATGGCTGAGTGAATCATACTATGATTGTGGGGATCATAGTATGGTTGCGTGTAAATCATACTATGGTTGTGAGGATCATACTATAATTGTATGAGAAGCATACTATGGTTGTGAGGTTCATAATATGGTTGTGGCGATAATAGTGTGGTTAAGAGTGAATCATACTATTGTTGTGAGGATAATAGTATGGTTGTAGAGATCATAGTATGGTTAAGTGTGAATCATGCTATGGTTGTGTGGATCATAGTTAGGTTATGTGGGAATCATACTATTGTTGTGCCACAACCATATACGCAACAATAGTATGATCCTCTGCGAATATTGTCACCCCAGCCATACTTTGAGTGGTTTTGTCAATAAACAAAATTTGCCACAACCATATACGCAACAATAGTATGATCCTCTGCGAATATTGTCACCCCAGCCATACTTTGAGTGGTTTTGTCAATAAACAAAATATACGTTATTGGACAGCAACAAACCCACATGTGCTGCAAGAGACACAATTGCATCCCCAAAAAATTACTGTGTGGTGTGGTTCTTATGCCGGAGGTGTGATTGGGCCGTATTTTTTCGTCGATGAAAACAATCGTCATGTTACCGTCAATGGAGAACGCAATTGTTTTATGTTAGAAAATTATTTTCGGCCAGAATTGGTTGAGCTTGACAACGCCAATATGTGGTCTCAAGTCGGTGCTACTAGCCACACAGCACGCGATACAATCGATTTTTTGAAAGGCAAATTCGGTGAACGTATTATCCGAAAATTGGTCCGGTCGAATGGCCACCTCGTTGACGCGATTTAAACGCCGTTGGATTTCTTTTCATTGGGCCACATCAAGTCATTGGTCTATGCCAACAACGCGAAATTGCCAACGTTTTTGTAGAAATGTGAGCAAGAGTTCTCTACACGGGCTCGTGATGGTCATATGACCGAAATCGAATCTCATTCTTTAAATGTAACATTTGCACTACACCTGAAACGAGTATAAAAATGAACTCTATATCTTAAATATTCTGTGTTTTATTTATGTATATAATTGTTTTGTACTTTATGGAAAACTCTGTTCAAAGGGCTACAGTACATAATTTTGTTTTCTGAAAGTTATGTACTTTGTAGGTTTCTTATATACAGGGTGGGAGATTTAACATTTTAAATTTGAATCGGCTGTAAAAGAAGTACTGATAATTTTTTTACATTTCTTGTAAAACTTCATTTCTAATAAAATATTATGAAAAAGAGTAGTATGTGACGTAAATCGTTTCTGGAAGAGGTTATTTAGCAACAGGATAACAACTACGACAGGGAGAGAATAATGTAAAGTAGATTTGGAGTTTTACAGTCGTAACTTGAGATGGCAAATTTAGACAGATTTATATAGCACATGGATATGATGACGATATTACTGGTTATTTACAAACTTTGCTCAAGCTTAACAAATGCAAAGACTATAACGTGCATGAAAACAATTATTTTAAATAATTGAAAAGATAGAAATTACCGAAAACTTTCTTTTTAATGCATCTGCAGGATAAGTCCACCTAAAAAACAAACAGATCGGACCAAACTTAGAAATAGCAAAACACAAATATTAAAATAATAATGCCCCTCTACAACAACAAATATATTTCGAAGAAATAAGAGTGACGTCAAACTCCCCTACAGGTCCCCGACTTTATGGTATTCTGAAAATACACACACAGAGAAAAAATCAGTTTGAAATCAGTCCGACCTATAAAAATTCGGTATGATAAACCGAATTTCTGCTGCAATATTAAACATTCTTTAGTATTGGGGGTATCATGGTTCGAAATATCATACTATGGTTGCTACAACCATATCACGGTATTTACAGCCAACAACACAGTTATACAAACCGAATTTAGTTTAACTATTGGTTGCGACAACTGAAGGTTATGGCAACCAACCAGTTGTGATGTACATGTTACTTTTATACCAATAATTGGTGGTGACAATAGATTAGTTCTTTGTAGTGACCAAACCCTGTTTAGTTGGCTGTTGTAACATAATATGAGTAATTCGGTTTTAGTCACAACAAAAACGTTGTTTACGACAAAAACATATTTCGAAATCCAAAATATTTCTTCTGTAAGGTATTTATTGCTTTCAAACGATACAGTCATATAATCGAACTATAAATAATAATAAAAAAATATAAATAAAAAAGAAATACATTTCATCACTCAGACTTGATCAGAATTTACGCCATAGATAGACCACCATATTATTCAAAACAGCAACCAATTATTTTATAGTTTTTTTCTCTAGTTACGGCCACCCAAAGCTTGACAATAAATATTGTTATATATCTTAATTAATTCTTTTCCGATTGGGGCATCACTGCAATGCTAATCAAAACATCTATCCAAAGACGTATGTATTTTACTGATCAGTTGACCCTTTGCAAGGCGGTGAAATATTGATTTTTTTCAAAAAGTACTTATAGCCAACATCTATAGGTATAACAACAAACAATACAAGTACAAATTCAGTTCCACTAATCGGCCTAGTCTGTTAGGATTACCGATATTTTTTTTCTTCAGCCGAAAGTGTCAGTTCTCTCTACTAAAGAATGCTGTCTTGCAACCAATCTGTGGCAACAAATCTGTTCTCTGTGTGCACAAACCCAACATGTCACTGTGTCCAATAGCATCTTTAACGTCATCTTTAAAGTTCCATGTTTCAGCCTATTTAAATACATAGGAGGTATTTTAAAAAAAAATCTAAAGATGTTAAAGACAGATTTGATCGTTGTTCACGAACATACGTATTTCTTAAGCAATCGAAAACATCATGACACATTGGGACATCGTGTAGTAATTTACAAAAATAACGAAGACACAACTTCTAAGCATCTTGAAATTCTGTCGTAACGACAGCAATTATTTTATTATCTTCTTAATAGCCTGGGTCGACGGGAAAAATATATTTTTATACGAGTATATCTTTACTTAGAATATGTTTTCTCGCCATTCGGAAAAGGGAGATCTGTAAGCTTTAACTGCATCTTTGTAAAAATCGTAGACTGGAAAAAGGAAACCAAATACACACTTTACATCTCTAACATCACCCACACAAAGAAAGAGTTAGTTGGAACTACTAAAATTCCGTTGCAAACAAAAATAATTTCGGTTGTAATCACCACATGTTTATGATCGAAATGGTTATTCGGCTCGATATACCATAAATTAATAAATATGATCATCGCAACTAATTGATCGGTCATACCAATAAAACGCATTAAATGTATTTAGTTGCCATAACTGGTGGTTGTGGCAATTAATACAACATTTTGTTATTGTTACCAATTTTCGGCGATGATATACAGCCTTTCACCATAACCAAAAGTGAAAATAATCCTTTTATTACTGCTTTAACAAATCGTTAATTCAAATTTATTTAGTAAAAAATCATCTTTTCCTCAACATGAATGACACTCCCTAATCCTTGAAGTACTCGTATATAAAATCTTAACTTTTAGATTCAAAAATTATTTTCTGAAGGTTCGGATATTTCGAACTTTCTACCGATACTACAGTTAAAATTTCTGAACGTTACAAAGGACCAGATCACATTCGGTTGTACTGAGGATCATGCAACTTCAATCATTCGGTTGGAAAAAAATTTCTGTTGTGGCAACGAATCAGTTCTCTCTGTGCAGGACCAAATCTTCATTAACTCTAGCAAAGGTTTGGCCTTATTCACACAATATTTTGTGCATCTGTTTGATGTGGAAATTATGATCTAACTAAATAACTCAGTCTTCAGAGGACAAAACATTTTTCAAGTAATTCTAATTCTTATACAACAGAACTCAAAATATTTACATCTTTAATAACTATAGCTCCGTTCTGTTAACCGATCAAGATCGTAAAGCAAAACTGGTAAAAACGTCGTTAAGTTCGGTCAGGCCGAACTATTTAAACTGGCCACCTTGGATTGCGCTGTTGTACGGCATTGGTCCATGTTTCACAGATCTACGTTTTTGGTTTCTGATGAACCAAATTTTATTGTTTTTAACAACCCGTATGTCTATTATTTCGGAGAGCCGAAAGGGTCATAACGAGCCCGAAGCCAAAACTTAAAGTTAATGCATATTGAAATAAGTGCGTTGTAGAAATCCACTGTGTGGAACTCTAGGCACCTTTTACCAATGGGTCAAGGCCTCAACAAGAATCGAAATGTGGAATATATCTTATTTTAAGATTCATGACAATACATTTTATTGTTTTTAATAAATATATGCCGAATCGTATAACTGATATCAGGTTATATTGGATTTGTGAGAAGATTTTAACGTTTCTAGATACCACGTGGCCCCGAATATAATGGGATGCTTTTCGGGCTATAGGATTCATGGAACACGCCTATTGGTCAACGTCTCTTAATCAACATGTCATATTCATAACTTTCAAAAAATTGAGTACCACTGATTCTGATTACCCATAAGTCAATGTTCGACATCACCTATTTGCGGAACCAAAGGCAGCTTGTTTCCACTGGTCCAGGCTTCAAACTAATTTATATTCGAATTTCTGCCGAATTATATTAGCATTTAATACCAATATGTCTATTGTCAAAGGGACCGTTTTTGGTCGATCCTAACCCAAATTGACTCATATATAATTTATAGGTGCATACTTAGATTGTTAAGAATATTTTACTGTTTCTGGATAGCTAAATACAAGCAAATGAGCGAAATGGCAGCGATTTGAAACGAAGCCCAAAGGTCCTACCGTTCTAAAGTTATGACTATTTGAGTGAAAACCAAATTATTTTTGGACGCGAAATAACTGTGCACATTTATTTGTTTTAGTAAATTAACCAAAAAAAAATCGGTCATGGCCGAAAGGAACCAAGAAATGTGCTGGTGAAATTTGTCCACTCGTGAATGAATCAACCTTTATAATGGAAAAGTCAGAAAAAAACAATTTGGTCAGGACTTTCTTTAGTCCCTCAAAGGAGAACTTTTTTCTTCTTTTGCCCGCAACCATTAGACATATATCAAGTAATTTTCATTTGGACTGAATCGAGCTTTTAACATACGGACGGTCAGACTGACATGGCTAGATCTGCTTAGAACTTTATGACGATCAATAATATATACTTTCGCAGATAAGTGTTCAAGGTATTACTCCCATCTTATGGTAAATATTAGAACACAGGACTAGTTAGCGAAACTAGGACAAATTAGAGTTATATCCTTACATGAGATTTGCAGAAAAAAACGAGCTATAGATAATGAAAACAGAATTGAAATAAATTATAATACGCAAAAAAATTATTTTTGGCTTTAATAAAATATGCTGTTCTGGAACGGATTGATCGATTTGTACGAAATTTGAGTCGTATGAAAGAGAGTCATTATTACGTAATCAAATTTTAATTTATTACTTTTTTTAAAAAAAAAAATTATAAAAATTGAAATTTTTTAAAATGTTTGTCTTAGATTTGTTTTAAATAAAGTTCGGCCGTGCCAAAGCTTATATAGGGTCGTCCATCTAGAGGTATTTTTTCAGAACAAAAAAAATTAAAAATTCACATCAAGTGTGAAATCTTTATTGGTAATTTGAAAGGACATTTTATGGTATTTATTTTTTAAAATGCAATTTTCTTCAAATGTTGGCCGGATTATGGATTACAGTTCAATATGAAAATGTAATCAAGGGTAGGTGGCACCGGCTTATTACTATCAGGGTTTGTTTTTTAGTTCCAACATCATCATTGTCATAACAGTATTATCATACGAAATACTTATATAGCCTTATAAAGTTCAGGGTTGAGTGAGCGACGTCACGCCCTCTTATCAAATTTGTGTAAATCCTGTGTGCATAAAACGCCACAAACCAAATTATGGGGTAGACCGCAAACCGGAAGAAACAGCTCAATTTGTAACAGATTCGGAAATGGATGGACTCTGAATGTAATTCTGAGTCGATTTGTAAAATTGTGCATAGATCTATTCGCTTCATGTTTTTGAACTTCCACTATGAAATAGTCCTGTCGCTCTAAAAGCTACAAATTACATCCAATCTTTCTCAAGTTTGTCACGGTATGTTTTTAGCAACCACTAATTAACACTGTTGAAACTGGACCATAGCGGTTTGTTTTCTAACAGCCTACACACGAGGGACATTTGGATCTCGACATGAGGTCCTGCCGATCTAAAAATTAAATTCCGCATGGTAAGGAATGAGCAGCCAATAATAAATTCGTGTCAAACTGGACCTAATCGCTCTATGATTTAAGTAAGCCACCCTACAATGGTTCCTTCCGATTTGATGCCCTGCCACCATAGAAACTCTCAATATATTCGCTCTAGTCAGACTGTAGTTCGTACTTGTTTTTTCTAGGACAATGCCTGGAGAAAAGTCGACTCTATTAAGCCAACAACGAAATGCAATTGCCGAAATAATGTCTCACATATTGAACCAAGTCAGTCAATTTTAGACGGGCAGCTTCAAACAATACCAGCGAACCAGATGCTGCATTTGAATGACCAGATATTCTGCGTTTGAAGGGTCTGGTTCCAATTTGAAATCGGCATCATTTATATTTAATTTAAAT
Source organism: Hydrotaea diabolus (assembly GCA_963513945.1). Lineage (NCBI taxonomy): Eukaryota > Metazoa > Arthropoda > Insecta > Diptera > Muscidae > Hydrotaea > Hydrotaea diabolus. Next base: position 42,229,263 of record OY740718.1, read on the forward strand.
TTATTTTTCGTTTTTATCTGGTTTACCTATAGGCAGCAGTAATGAGTATTTCAGGAAGGGGTTCAGGCATGACGCACCAAAACTATACTTATTAAATTGAGGGTTTCTCCTGTAATGTTTGTGTTTTTGCGATATTATGATTTTTTTCAAAAAATCGTCTTTTACGGGATACTCTACTATAATTTCCTTGGTGAATAAAAGTATTAGTGTGTCAACATACACAGTGTTTTGAATAAAACCTTCATTTCACAATATTCGTTAAATTCAAAAATCATGTTCAATAAGAGCGATGGAGAAATTTTAAAGAAAAGTTACTATTTAAAGAAGGCAGACAGGGTCTATCTCAAGGGATGAAGTGAAACTGGTGTGGTAATAAATGATCGCCGCAGGACTCTATGTTCCACAGTCAAAATACCGGAAACTCAACCTTATCTGCCTTCATCAAATAAAATTAAAGTTATATAAGTACATCCATCTTTCTTGCAGGACATCAATTCTCCTACTTCGTATAAGATATCCAGTGTAAAATGTATAGACTAACATTACATTATAAAACCCATACTCGCGTATGGGTGCAAGGTCGTTGTCCATATAAAACAAGCGAATCGAGTCCACACAAAATCAGACTGCTTTCCGAGGGATTTTTGTTGTGTTGACTTTGTTTAGTGGAATACTCACTGCCTGTTGTTCTCGTCAAACGTGATTCTGCTCACTCTTAAGTGCTTAGCCGCTGATCATGGTTGCTCCATATTCGTTGCTTGGCGTCTGATAATTAATGGTGAAGTAACGTTTACTGAAACTGATTTTTTTTAAAAAAAATAGGTTACTATTGAAGTAAATGTTTAGTAGAACCATGGTCTTAAATCTGGCTGAAAGTGATATACAATCTTCATTGGATTGGTGCACAATATTTATTAAATTGATGTATGGATTTGAAGAAAAGTGTTGTAGGTTAACAGATAATGTCCAACTTCATCAGGCTATGTGGTAACCTTTTTACTCAAATTAGTGGAGTGTCTAATTTTGATTAATTTAGCATCTAATACGTTGTTTGAAGAGCGACAGGATTAAAAACAATAAACGATTTTAAGTTCCGTTCAGACCCGTCAATTTTTCTTCTCAAACACTTCATGACTATGGAAAGTGCGCACAACTGCCATACAAGTAACCCAGCATTAAATACAGGGCATCGGGATTTCACCTTATAAATACCGGGGACTTTACGAGTAAGTGAGTAATCTGCTGACAACTTTAAACAATCCCTATAAAATAAATTTGCCGTTTGCAGCCGGAATTTAATAGAAGCTTCCAGACAGTTGGTTTACGAAATTTATCTTACACAATTACATCGAAAATCAATTTTTTTTATTTAAACATTTCAGACTACTTATCCTTTGTCGGATAATTCTGGCTGTCTGTCATTTCATTATTGCAAAATGGCGAAAATAACATAATTCTGGAGCAAGAATTGCTATAAGGAAGCATCCTATGGATATTAAAAAAAATCAACGATTTGTCACGTCAGTTTAAAATATATGCTTTTAAAGCCACTCACTAGAAAGCGCGAGAGTTCTAAATCGGGCGATATCGCCTGTGACTTTATGTACACATAAAGGAGTCCTCCGATGAGGTAAATTTTATGTATTTCAGTCTCAGCTAATGCTTTGGTTTTGGCCATTATCAGAACACTGTCGGCTGAATGGTGGCATTACATCAAATTGTGCTCTCGCAAGTACTCCTAGATATAAACATATGTAAATATGTTTTAAAGTAGTATATATGATTGTGTATATAAGCACTCACACATTTACACAAATGTATGTACAAGCATGTGATATTCGCTGGCAGTAACAATTGGAATTGTGAATTTTGTGACTCACGTCGCATTACAAATTCAATTACATGCTTAGGTTCATTTTCAATAAAGAAAATTCTCGTGCTTTTTTCTGTTTGCAATTGTAACAAAAGCCAAGATGTATTCTTCAGCAATGGCAATGATATCACACACATGGCATAGTAAGATATTTTTCTTAAAAACCTAAAAAAGGAAGAATCTAAATTCTGATGATAAAATAACAAAGCGTCACATCAATTTGCATGGGACAACATCCGTACCCGCAGTTTTGTGCAAATGTTTGTGTGTTCGGGGGCATTATTATTTCTTTCTTTTCTCTTTAAGTTTGAAATAATTGAATGTCTCAGCAGTAATGATTTTCCCCACTGACATACACTCGATGGAAAAAGACTGCTCAGATCGATTGAAGTTTGCAAACTACACGCAGAGAAAAGATATGGCTACACTATGGTCACCGCAACAATAATATGTTCTCTCCAATAAAAGCATGTTTGTCGCAACCATAGTATTGGTTTTTGAATTTCATTTTGACAATAGTATGATTGCGACAATATTGCTATTGTTGAAATGTAACAATAGTATTATTGCCAAGTTTAGAAATAAAAATATGGTTGTAGCAACCATATCAACATGTTTGGTGCAACAAAAGTATTATTGTTTAAAATTTACGTTAACAAAAATTTGATTACGGCAATCATACAGTATGGTTGCGACTATGAACATAACAAAACAGGTTTTATAGAGCATACATGTATGTGTGTGCGTATGTTTTTTTGATATACAAAAAACACATACACACGATACAGTGAATGGTTGCTGTCCATTAAAAAAACAACAACAATCGGAAGGTAGTTCGAGGGATTTTTATTGTGTTTACTTTGTTCGGTGAAGTACTCTACTACCGACTGGTTCTCGTTTATTTAAAATCTGCCTGCAGTTAAATATACAGCCATTGATCATGGTTTAATCGCATTCGTTACTTGGTGTGTACGGATGGTGAAGTAGCATTCACCCCTGCTGGCAACTAAAAGTATTTTTGACATTGGAATATATATTCTTGTTTCTTGAATGAAATGTTTAATAAAAACATGGCCTCAACTCTGGCTATGAACTAATAGTAATGCAATTTAAAATACATAATAAAACCTCTATTTTTGAATAACAACAATAACCAATCCTAATAAATAATTTTGGGGATCATAGTATGGTTCAGTGTGAATCATACTATGGTTGTGGGGATCATAGTATGGTTATGTGTGAATCATACTATGGTTGTGGGGATCAAAGTATGGTTATGTGTGAATCATACTATTGTTGTGAGGATCATAATATTGTTGTGTCACAACCATATACCCAACAATAGTATGATCCTCTTCGAATATTGTCACCTCAACCATACTTTTTTTCTGCGTGTAGAATGACTTTTTCATACCCGTGGGCCCGTATGATTCGATAGTAAAATTTCATACCCCAGGGTCCATCTGACACGATGATGAAATCTTATTCACAATCCATCTGAAGCCTTTTTTAAGATTTTTTTTTAAATTTAGCACTGGACACTAAAAGCAAAGGTATTTGCAGCAAATGATCTTTCCATGGATCGAAGAACATCCTAGAGGAAAAGTGGACGGTGCCAAGCCGTCTTTCATAAATCGAATTCGCAGTCAAACTATTAGACAGATAATTATAGAACTTTATCTGAATGAATCAAATACTCGTATCGATGTGATTTTCATTTCTAAATAGTTGAAGTCGTGGGATATAAATTGTATCGTTAATATTCCTAAAAGAAAGCATAAATTCATAAATTGAAAGCATAAATTCCTTTGATCCTTGCGAGAAAACAGAACATGTTTTTATATCAATTGCAAATACAAAATAATAAGCGCGTCAAATCTTGGAGTTGTTTATACAAACTCATTGTCATGGAATAAACACGTCAAAGTTACTATTGGCCAAGTGTATATAAATCGTATCTAGTATCTTAACTGTTATATTGTTGCAAGGTATAAGAAACTGTGACGTCGAACACCAACGAAAACTGATAGTTGCAACTAAGGATATATTTAGATTTATTTAAGGCGTAAATAGTAGTGACTTAGATCAGACTATACGAAAGTGTTGTTCAAAATGAAGTTCTGCTACTTTATAGACTTCGATGCTTGGCTAGTATTTAACAAACAATATTTAATAGGGAATCCAGCTATCTTCATTCGTATAAAGTATATGCTAGATCCTTCAGATCTAAGGCCATTATGCAGATTAAGCATTGCTTCGCAATATCGCAACAACAATTCTTCATATATACGATTCGTTTTGGAATTTTAAAATCTATGCGCCTATGGATTTTAAAATCTTTTCTAGTTTTGCTCAATTTAAAAGCATGCTGTATAACTACTCTTCCTTGCTGCGTTAACAATATTTTATTATATATTTTATACAAGTATATACATTTTTTTATTAATATATTACCTTAGAATTATTTTGATGAAATGTTATGATCATTAATTTTCTATGTGTCAAATATCTAGAAATGTCAAATCAGTCGAAGGCGCTGTTATTATAAGCAACATTACATTTTGTGCTATCAAATCATAATCTGAAATCTAACAAGATCCAACCTTCAATATAAAATTATATGCTTTTTTTATTTTTACTAAAACATAATCAAACAAGAAGAGGTATTATCGGCGATTTTGTAAAAAATTTATATGCTCAGATGAGATGGGATCAACTGAAACTGATTGTTCAAACCCATTTCACACATTTTAACAATACAAAAATGTTGTAATTATGTGAGTTAATATATTTCACTGATTGCTTTAAAACTATTTAAAATTTTCAATTGTGTGCTTTTGACGAGTTCGCCAATAAAACCTTTTGGAGTTTGACACTCTTTAAGGTATGCAAAGAGAAACAATGTTTGCCATATGCAATTTTGAACAACATTGCATTATTACCATGTTATAGTCTATTACGAGACCTTTAGACCTGCCCATACTTATCTTCCGTCGTGTACACTACCTTGTTTGAGACTTGAAGTCTAAATATGCTTTGGCACCTATTTCTAATCCCCTTAGAGGAACTAGGTGTAGTTTAATGTCCTGTGCAGCTAGTGTTGTACTTTAAATGGGTCCTTAAAACTACTAATGTTGCACCTCTTTTTCATTTGTAGTGACTGACCAAATAACTGCCGTATCCCTTTTACACCCCAATTTTTCCCATGGAATGGTTTTATGCACTAAATTTTAATATTTGGCTTTATTTGGTACCGAATACGTGAGTCGTAGCCTAAAATAATTAAAATAGGCTTCTTTTAATTAAATAATTAAGAGTAGCCTAGAATAATTACTGTTCTATCAAAATTGTTTAAGAAAAAGGTTTTTACTGAAACTTTTTAATTTTCAGTAGCGCCACAAAATTATTTGCTTATATCTCGGAAGTACTCCATAACAGTAAGATTGTCATGTCATTTCTTTATGAAAGAATGGAATTATTGATGTTAAATTGAAGGAGTTAGAGATGTCCATTAAATATAGTTTTATTTTCAAAACTGAAACTCTGAAAATAAGGCTTCCAGCTAGTCTCAAAAAACGAAGAGAGTGAAGACTAAGGTCTCATGAAAGGATCTACAGGAGGTAGGCAAACAAATTATTTCTTTGACGAGTGGATACCGTAAGCAAGTGTTTGGAATTTTGTTCCTGAGATTTGGCGCCATCTTATTATGATTGGTTTGAAATAGAGGTGTTCAAAAAGAAAGCACTCATACCCCAAGGTTGTACACCTAAGCCAGTGCAAAGCTTGTTGTTGCCTATTGTTCGATTGTTTGGCAATTTTCTCTTATTATAGACGTTCTGAATCGTCTAAGAAGTTATTAATTCTCCTCCAACATACCCCTGGGCTTGTCACACTGGTCGAAAGATGTTTAACTCTCGATCTGGCGAAAGCTGGACATTAGCAGAGGAATTTCTCTATCATTTCAGCGTCCTCTACGCATGCCTTGCACGTGTTTTCAACTATTCTTCCAATGCGGAAGACATGTGCCTTAAGAGTAAAGTGGCCGGTAAAATGGCCCATCGTCTTGCTTATTTCAGCCTTGTTAAGACTAAATATCTTTTTGTACTTCTTTAATCATTGCGTCTCCAAAGCATTTTGCCGTTCCATTTTGTGATTAACAAGGATTGGGATATTTAAGCTCTTATTGCTAGAAAGGGAATGGCGTTGTTCATTTAAGTTCCTCAGCTTTTTCGTTGCCGTCAAAATAAGAATGACCAGGGACACATAAGATTTTTAAATTGGCTATTTCGTTTTTACACTCCAGAAGCGTTCGTGGTTTGATTGTCATTGAGGACAGTGCCTTGATCGCTGATTAGTTTTGCGTGATTATATCTTAATTGTGGTATTTGTTATTTGAGCCAATGTACACATTATTGTGATCCCGTAGTCGGAGATATTTTTCTGTAGAAAGGTTTTTTTATATATAACACAGCTCAAGTTTCTTTGTCTAGTTTTGAACTATCGGTAAACCCACTGAGCCCGGTTTATTTCATATTAGCGACCTATCTGCTCAAGACGCTTTGCTTGGAATTTCTGTTTCGGGTAAGAAAGACACTACATAGTCCATTCCGTAACTCGCTTGTGTGGTGTGAGTCCCTTTAAAGTGTTCAGGATATTTTGGTGGCAATATCTCCGGTCTCTCGTAATACACTTAACCAAGTTTGTATAAAAAACAATAAACATGTCTGTTTTTACGATGATTTGGTATGATTTTATTCCGCAAAGTTTTTATTGTCAGTGTCAACTTGCCGGCTTGTGTATTAGAAGATATTTTCAAGCAGAGTACCAAGATTTTCAGAAACGAAACCGATAAACAAATTATGCTACGTGATGCTTCCAAAAATTATACTTTCAGTTAGCCCTTATTTGAACCATTATATCTTCGAGTGTATGGACTGTCAAATGTTAGTCTATCAATTTATTATGCATATGATTCCATGGAAGCAATCGCATGTTCATCAAAAAGCGGCACATTATGAACTACTTCGAGTTGAACATTGCGCTTAGATTTCATTTAAACGGTGATAAGGGCTTTTTAATGGATTGCTTCACATTTTCAATTCTAAAGAAGACAAAGGCTAAAAAAAGCTAAGTTAAGCCTACGTAAGTATGGCAGTTGAAGATGTAGAAGAATTTTCCAATTTAACCTGGTTTATATATTTTATCTTTTATTGATTTTACTAATGTTTTGTTCCCTCTTAGATAATAAGAAAAAAGAAAATAAATGACAGAATAGACCAAAACGTTAATGCTTACAGAATAGGGGCACGAGGAAAATGGCAATTTTCTATATTTACATGGCTTATGGACGTTTCTATACAAAATGATTGAAAAATGAGGAAGTATGACCTAATTAGACTTTCGTAGAGCAATTGCCTACCGATACTGCGAAAGTAATGGCAGTACTGGGCCTCCTCAAAGTTATCGTCGAGTAGCTGCCAACGAACCTGAGTACTTACGAGTGGTGGAAACAAGAGATGAGAAAGGGACTACCATGTGTAAATAATGTAAACAAAATGAAAGATTTGGCGAAAACATCTCATTGATGTAAGTACCTGGGATCTTTTGTCTGTAGCTAAATTATGAAAACAATTTAAATGACAATTAAACTCGTAAAACGTCTGGCTTGACCTGTGCGTAAGTTCTGGTGCTAAGCACCATATGCAGCCGCCATTTTGTGGTGTGGATAACGGGCTGCCAGCTATTACGATTAATGAATAGCGGAAAAAGTGTATAATACGAATGCAACAACGGATAATTCTTTAGACGGACTTTTAAGGGGTAACTGTCTAACAATGTAGTGCGATTTCCATATATCCATATATCGCAGGACTATGTCACTTACCAACTTAGCCATAGTTTGCTTGACCTATGCGGCGGAACTATCAAAAATGTATTTCTCCGATATAGACCAGTCAGAGAGGTTGATTTACGTTTGTTCAATTAGATTGTTATACTTTTTCCTAAAACCACAAATACTTTCTTTTTTTACATGCATGCATATCACCAAACGAAATTTACTGCATTCTTTGATTAACTCAGTTAAAAATATCGATTTAAAAATAATGTTTAAAATAATTCATGTCGATATTAATTTGGCTTGAATTTAGGTAAGAAAGAGTGTTGGAAAACTGGGCTTTCCATCTTAAATTTAACGAAATCGATGTCCTTGCAAAAGAAGAATTTCAGTTGCCATCACAAAATGTTTTCAGTCGTAGTGAATATTCGATTACCACTAGATGATAAATATGATCAAAGTTGTACACACAACTAATAGACCGGCCATAGGATATCACAACAAGTGGTTGTGCGAACTAAAAGTTTCGCAGAATATTTATTGTAGCAACCAATTGTTGGTGATAACAAACAAACTATGGTAACCGGTTGTTTGTTGGCAAAGGTTGCTTGTGCTCCAAATGTTATTTGAAAAACAAAATCGGAATGAATTGCCTATAGTCGCAAATGTAGAAATTGTGTTTATTAAACTAAGAAGGGGTTCATTAAAAAAAAACCCGATAGTCTATTTCCTTACCTAATGTCAAGTAATGCGAAATGTTATGAGTTTATAACAACTTGTTTTACAAACTTGAATTAGAATTTATCAATTTGAATTTTTAATAAATCCATTTTCTCTGTAAAATTGTTTCCCATTTTCTCCATTTTTTCAACGAGGGAACGACACGGTCGTCTTTTATTTTAATGTAAGGCGTGATCCATTTCGAGGTTCCCCACTTTTTAAAGAAAAAACACAGAAAATTCAAATTTAATGGGGAAGGTTTATTATCATTTGAATGAACATTCTTTGACATTTATTTTTTGAAGATTATGTCTATCAAATGTTGTCAGCGGCTACGTCTCAGATGGTCCATCCGTTGAGTCCAATTTTCGATGACTTGTTCGAGCATTTAGACTGGTAACTGGCGAATGACACGCGTGATGTTTTGCTCCAAGGCCTGAATCGAAGCGGGGTTTTCCGCATAAACTTTAGACTTTACATATCCCCACAGGAAAAAGTCTAACGGTGTGATATCACACGATCTGGGCGGCCAATCGACGGCCCAAAACGTGAAATTATCTGCTCACTGAAGTGTTTCCTCAATAAATCCATTGATTGATGCGATCTGTAGGAAGTGGCGAAGTCTTGTTGAAACCAAATGTCGCTGAGATCACGAGCATCAAATAGTCGGTTATCAGGGCACGATAACGGTCGCCATTGACGGTAACGTTCTCACCGGCATAATTTTTGAAGAAATGTGGACCGATGATGCCACAGGCCTACAAACTACACCAAACCGTTGTTTTTTCTGGATGAAGTGGCAGCTCTTGAAACTCTTTTGGTGGCTCTTCATCCCAAATGCGGCAATTTTGCTTCTTTACATACCCATTGAGCCAGAAATGGGGCTCATCGCTGAACAAAATTTGGTTCGAAAATGTCGGATCTTCTTGGAACTTTTCAAGAGCCCATAGAGCAAAGCGAAAAATAACATGACAGCATGACACTACTCATACGTGATCTGTCAAAAAAAGGCTATTGAAAAAAGTATCTCTACTTGGATCACCCACTACTTGGCCAGTGTGATTATGGGAAATGTATAAAAACAATTGAAGAGGTTCCAATACTTTGTCACCAATAATTTCAGTTTTATTTACTGGCAATTGCATTGCTCCAACCAGCATTCGTTGTACTGATGGAAACTTTTTAGTTCGTGCAACCTTGACAAAAAATTTGGTTGTGGCAACAAACCTGTTTTCTCTATGAACAAGTAATAGCAACGCTCAATGTTGCTTGCTCTGTCTTAGATGGTCCATGACCTGAACACCCTCGGCTCTTTTTGTGCATAAAGTGGTCACTGTTTCCGGTATAAGCTCTTTTTTTAAGTTTTTACTTTTCTCATTGAAACTTATTTAAGATAAAGCGAACCAGTTGAAAATTGGGTCGTAGGTTTAAGTTTACACGCTTCTCTTTACTGGTTTTCCTCATCGCCAAATAAAAGGTATTTGACATATCAAAAGTCACTTATGTTGTTATTTACTTCACAACCGTAAAATATTAATCGGGACTTTTAAAGTATACGTTGTGAATGCCTAAATTCGAAAGTCCGTCCCGAGTTGAGAATCAATAGTTTCTTTATCAACTACTTGGACCCAAAACAAAAATGTAGGCAAAGTTTTTAAATTTCACAAAAATGTACAGCTGATTTAAAATACTTGCGACAGAGCAAACCTTGTACACCACCTACTAAAATGCACCCAAAATAAAAAATGGTTTGTAGCTACAAGATCTTCTTGTTTTTGTATGTAGCGAAGTATCCTTGTATCTCACATATTTACAATGCATCGTTATACTTCCGAACATCGGCTGTGCTCAGGCGACAACACTCACTGATTGCTATTCGAAAGTTGACTTTTCCACTCGCGATGCACTGAAGAATCTGCATTCGCTGTGACAAGACTTAAATAATAATCGGCAGTGTATAGAAGCATGGGTCGCTCCCGTAGCACAAAATGGAGCTGGTGCGTATTTTTAAGATTATTCATTTCCGATTTCAGAACACACAAAATATTTTGTGCTCACCCTACCTCAATGACATTTTTTTAAGCCTGATACTGAGTTATTCTGCTCGAGCAAACAACTGTCAATACTCGTATATATATGAAAACAATTAAACCAATTGGTAAATTAACTTCGGCCGTGAAAAGCCTGTATACCCTTCATATGAACATTCTGTCAAGGGGGCGTGGCACCGGCCATTTTTCTAACTTAGTGTGTTTCTTACCATTTCAACATCATATATGATATCTTCTATCGCCATATCGTTGTTAGTTCATCAGGTATAGCATTTCAAAGTTCAGGGTTGTATGGGCGGGGTCTAGCCCCTTGACAAATTTTAACACAATAACATCAATTATAACAGGATATTCATTGATTTTATTCTGTTAAAATGTTATAACAATCGGACCATCACTTGAGCCATAAATGCAATTTTTAACGGGTCGCGGTACCGCCAGCGTTTCCTTTACGATGTGTTTCAATGATCATATATCATCTTCACATCTCAACTAGTTCATAATATATCGTCTTCTTAAGTTCAAGGTTGTGTGGTGATGCCCACATATCCAGTTTCACCATAACAATGCATATAATTATTTTCTAGTCATTAATTTTATTCTGTTAAAATTTTAGAACAATCGGTATTTTAGTTTGGCCATAAAAGCGATTTAAAAGAAGGAGCCACCCCCCGTGTTTGTATCATCACCATATCTCTAATAGTTCATGAGATATTGTATTTTTAATTTCACAATTGTTGATTGTCGTTTTTAGTTGAAAATGTTTACCACTGCATCGATCTGGCCCATTTTAAATACTTACCGTTTCAGTTCATCAACATAGCTTCAATATTGCGACTTGTATAGGGTGATCCATCTAAAGGTATTTTTTCAGAACAAAAAAAAATTATAAAAATTCAAATCAAGTGTGGAATCTTTATTGGCAATTTGAAAGGACACTCTATGGCATTTATTCTTTGAAAATAATTACCATCAAATGTTGGCAATTGTATTATGGAAATGAGCGTTCGGTAAGAAACGGGAGGATCCGCTGTTTTCGACTAAAATTTTGTTCAGTGATTAGGCCTATTTCTAGCTCAACGGCAAAGTCAATAAACAAAATTGCCACATTTGGGCTGAAGAGCAACAAGAAGAGGTTCACGAGGTGTCATACCCAGGGAAAACCACGGTTTGGTGCGGTTAATAAGCTGATATCGATCTTTAAGCTACCTGACATTGAAGCCCGTAATCTTGACGACACTTGGTTTCAACAGGACAGTGCCACTTGCCATACAACTGCTCAAACAATGGATCTTTTGAGAGGTCATTTCAAAAAGCAGCCAATTTCACGCTTTATACAGGTGGATCGAGTGATATCACACCTTTAGACATTTTTCTTTGTGGTTACGTAAATTCCAAAATCTATGCTGACAAACCAGCTACGATTTAGGTTTTGGAAGCCAACATCACGCGTATCATTTAAGCCATACCGGCCGAAATGCTCGAACGAGTCATCCAAAATTGAACCTCACAATGGAAACTCTAAAGGGGTAGTTGTGGCCAACATTTGAAGGAAATTATGTTCAAAAAATAAATGTCATAAAATGTCCTTTCAAATTACCTATAAATTTTCCACACTTGATTTGAATTTTTAATTTTTTTTTGTTCTGAAAACATACCTCTGGATGGATCACCCTATAGTTTGCTTTCCAGAAAGATGGACAGACGAACATAGCTAAATCGTCACAGAATTTTACCACGATAAAGAATGTATATTTTGTGGGGTCTCCCACAAAATATGATGTGTTGCAAACGGAATGAAAAAATGAATACAGACTCTTTCGTATGATGGAGGGTATTAAAATATACTATTTGCAGAATTTATTGTACAAGTTGCGCATTTATATGTTGTATATTTGAAAAAAGGCAAACTTGCCTACTGCTGAACATAAACTAAATACTAGCACATACTACACAATTTTATTTACCAAACCCAATGTATTCAACCAATTTTACCACTGACTAACAAAGTTCAATTCACACAGGGCCTAAGAATAGAATAGCCCTAATCCGGCTAAGTTGGAGTACAGCCCGCTCTTATGTACGCATGGATGTGAGTTTATGAATACGTGTCAACTTCGGGTAAATGTTGGCAGGTATTTTTCTCTGAAAATACGTGCTTTTTATTACGAGATTATACATCGTACACATGTGGGTGTATGTGTGCGAGGGAGGCGAGTAAGGCGTGCTAGTGTGTGTGTTCGAGTCTTATTTGAATGTGTATTGATAACAATTTCCGTTTCCTTTATTGACACCATGCTTTGTTAACATTGTTTCATTGAATTCATCATATTCGCGCGTTGTGAACGCATATGACAGCTCAACACACTGTGTGTGAGCGAGTGTGTCTGCCTCTGTACGTACGTATGGACTTGTCTTTATACGTCACATACGTAGATCGATGTGCGGTAAGGAGGTGGGACTGGGTATACGAGGAGCAGTGTGTGTGTGTTCGATTGAGATGAAACGAATGGAAGTGTGTCTTAGATCTGCGTTTCATTACCTACGTTTACTCGTAAATAAAAAATTGCATTTTATTTACATGGAATCAATATAGAGAACGCACATACACACATACTCGGCACTAGTACTCGCCATAAAACAGCAGCGAGTTTCTTTGTAAGTGGCTGTGTGCACTCCAGCGCGTGTTAATGTGTGTGTGTGTCGCCATCCACTTAACATTTTTCTCTTGTTTTCCTTTGTTTTGCACTGAAACGTGACACTTTTGTTGACGTTCTGTCAATCTAGTATGCGAGCAATTCTTCCCCTTATGCCGTTGAAAGGTGATGACAGTGATGCTCTTACACAGATACTCCGGCACTCGTATTCGCCAAATGTACGGTATAGTTTTACAGATGCTTTTGAATCCACACCCGATGGGATATCCGAAATAATTGCTAGCTCCTCTTCGCTGCTGCTCATCGATAATAAAAAGTATCGCTGTTTATTTTCCATCCCGTAATGCTCGTACCCAAACTCGGATACAATGAAGTGCGGAACACGACCATTATTGGATGTGAGGAGAAAGTGATTGTATTGTTGTCGTGCTAGAGGTATTGATACCTTTTCGCATTCGCTGCCGCTCTCTGTCGTGTGTCATAAAGATGTTTACAGCGTTTTTGGCAACTTTGCTGCTTACCCATAATGAATGCTAGCACAATGCGATAAAGGAGGCAACAGGGAAAACTGAATCGATGTATTTCCACAAACACTCGCCTACCGTACGGAATGTCATAATAAAGTTAAAGAAAGAACCCCATTAAAAGCAATGACTAATTTAAAAATGCTTTCATTCAATTCCTAAAAGCCACTTGTGATCTACAAAAGAAGAGAATGTGTCCCAGGAGCAACCCCAAATCATTTCACTTTCTATCGTCTATATTCGTATGTTGAGAATGTGATCAAGAGGTAAAAAAAGTCTTCTGTCGTAAAAGGAGTGGGGGGAGGGGATTGCTCAATTCTTTATTCCTATTATAGCGAGGAATTTTTCTCAAAACAGTGAATAGTGCACTATGTAGTTCTAATACTTATTGAACGGGACGTTTTGTCTAAAGCCGCCAAAGATAAATGGTTTGTATTAAAAAGTCAAACTAGTTAAGAGATGCAAGTCCCGGACAGAGAAATATCGCTTAGTAATACTGATGTAAAAAATCAGAAAATACTCTACTTATATAAGTATATTTTGCTCTAAGAAATTTTTAGAAACATTGGTGTACCAATATGTATTATTCGTGCGGACCTTGACTTTTCAGTAACAGAACTAAAACGCAGTATATCTGACGATAAGGCTGTTAGGAGCTTATTGGAGACCAGACGAAACATTGTGTTTTTAAAGACTTAAAAATATGAGAAAGAATGATGAGGAGATTAAATGAAGGTCTGATCTTTGAGATCTGAAATATATAAAATAAATGGCTGGTCTTAGTAAATGGTGTCATTAGGTTCAAGGGCGGCTGCCTTCATAAAATGTAGTGTTGGCCGTACAAATTAAGTCTCGCACATAACTCATACACCGTGCCCACTTAGACCGCGAACGCTAGTAACTACCCAGCAAAATCATAGAAGTAATGGGTGATCCAAGTAGAGATACTTTTTTCAATAGCCGTTTTTTGACAGATCACGTGTGAGTCGTGTCATGCTGTCTTGTTATTTTTGTTTAGTATTGTTTGGCATTTTATCATGGAAAGTCTAACGCCTACACAACATTTACAAATCGTTCAACTTTATTACGAAAATTTACGTTCTGTGAGGAATTGGTTTCGTGTAATTCGATCAACTTATGGTCAATATAATCGGCCTACTGAGCATACTATTCGCAACACCATCACCCATCTTGAGATCCAGCATTCATTATTGGATAATATTCGACTAAATAGACCACGCCCAGCACGCAGTGAAGAAAGTGTAGCGGCCGTAGTGAGTGAGTGTGTACACCAAGACCATGGAGAGTCGATTCGGTGCCGTTCGCAGCAACTCGGACTGACGTATGGAACGACTTGGCACATTTTACGTCGAGATCTTAAATTAAAGGCGTAAAAACTACAGCTCGTGCAAGAACTAAAGCCGCCCGACGTTCACAAGCGACATCGCTTCGCTCTATGGGCTCTTGAAAAGTTCCAAGAAGATCCGACGTTTTCGAGCCAAATTTCGAAGAGCAACCAGAAGAGGTTCAAGAGCTGCCACTTCATCCAGAAAAACAACTGTTTGGTGCTTTTTGTGGGCCGGTGAAATCATCGGTTCATATTTCTACAAAAAGTATGCCGGCGAGAACGTAACCTTCAATGGCGACCGTTATCGTGCCCTGATAACCGACTATTTGATGCCTGAAATTGAAGCTCGTTATCTCAGCGACATTTGGTTTCAGCAAGACGGCGCCATTTCCCACACATCGCATCAATCAATGGATTTATTGAGAAAACACTTCGGTGAGCAGATAATTTCACGTCTTGGGCTGGTCGATTGGCCACCAAGATTATGTGATATCACACCGTTAGACTTTTTCCTGTGGGGATATGTAAAGTCTAAAGTTTATGCGGACAAACCCGCTTCGAATCAGGACTTGGAGCAAAACATCACGCGTGTCGTTCGACAATTACCATTCGAAATGCTCGAACGAGTCATCGAAAATTGGACTCAACGGATGGACCACCTGAGACGTAGCCGCGGCCAATATTTGATAGACATAATCTCCAAAAAAAATGCCAAAGAATGTTCTTTCAAATGATAATAAACATTTCCCATTCAATTTGAATTTTCTGCGTTTTTTTCCTTAAAAAAATAGGGAAAGTTCGGGCTTTAATTTTTTTGGAATTTTTTACTTCATTTTTTATAAAAACATATATATCAGGTGATCAATCTAGAGTTTTTTTTTCAAAATAAAAAACATACCAAAAATATAAATCAAGTCTTTATTGTTCATTCGAAAGGACAGTTTATACCATTTATTTTTTGAATATAATTTTGGTCACAACTACGCCTCAGGGTGTCCATTCTGAGGGTCCAATTATTAATTACTCGTTCGAGCTGTTCGACCGGTATGGCGTTAATGACAAGCGTAATGTTGGCTGAATCGTAGCTGGTTTGTCAGCAAAGACTTTGGAATTTACATCGCGCCAGAGAAAAAAGATCGGGGCTGAAATTAGGAGCTCTTCGAAATGACCTATCAATAGATCCATAGTTTGAGCAGCTGTATGGCAAGTGGCTTCGTCCTGTTGAAACCAAATGTCGTTACGGGCTTCAATTGCAGGTAGCAAAAAGTCTTAATATCATGGCGAGATAATGAGCACCATCCACGGTTACGTTCTGGCCATCATAATTTTTGAAAAAATATGAATCGATGATTCCACCATCCCATTAACCGCACCAAACCCTGGTTTTCTCTAGGTATACCATCTCTTATTGTTGCTCTTCAGCCCAAATGCGGCAATTTTGTTTATTGACGTTGTTGTTGAGCGAGCAATGGGCCTCATCACTGAACAAAATTTTGGTCGAAAACAGCGAACCTTCTTAATCTTATTTCCATAATACAGCTGCATAATTTGGAGACGTTGTTGCGTTGCACATCTTTCCACGATGAAATGGCAAACAATACTGAAAATATAAACAAAATAAAAAGAAACATAACTCTGCGAAAAACCCCTATTGAAAAAAACCTCTAGATTAATCACCCGTTACTACTTATATAAAAAATTTATTCAAAACAGTTTCCTATAACTTTTTCCCAAAAATAATACTAATCATGTTGAGTGCGTGTATTGAGTCTGAGTTGCGTATTGCTAGACCAACATTCGTTATGCAATTGAACTGTCTATAAGTCACGAATAAGTTGCAGTCAATAGCATAGACAGCAAATGTTGTTGAATTACGAAACTATATGTTGGTATGCGTCTCCTAAGTTCTAATTCAGAAGCGATGGTAAAGTTGTAAAAATAAAACCATCCGTTTTATGATAGGCCTGTAAAAAATTCATTGTATCCGATTCAGCGCTTCCAGATCACGACATTGGGATTCCACTTTTTAGATGGACTTTTTTGCAGGGTAGTTTGCCTCAACCGTTGCCGCGGCGAAGGATGGAATCTATACTAAATTTGTCACTCCGTTTGTATACTAAGGAATATTGATCGGAAACCCGGTGTGATATATAATTTATATTTTTATAATCCAGCCATGTGGCTTGATCAGTCCGCGTGTCTTTTAATAATAAAATAACAGCCTACAAATGGCATATTTGACGCGCAAAATAGAAAGAGACCTAAGGTTAAAAAACAGTTTTGTTCAGGAGAGCCATTTTAAAGATTAGGTGTCTTTCTATTTGCGCTTAGAATCGTCGACTTCACTTTCATAAAATGCGCATATCTCTGGGAGGGAACACTTTTGGGGCATGGGATCGGTCTCATTCGATGCTCAGATGTTGTCCACATCAAAAAAAGAAAAAAAATGAAAATTGATTTTTTTTACCCTTAGGTCCCTTTCTCTATGCGCTTTCACATATACTAACCCGCTATTTGGGATTGCTAATGGTGAAAATCTGTCCAGTGGATAGATGCTTCATAATACAGGACTTAAATATATTACACTTTTTGGGTATTTGCTCAACAGTGGAAGATATATAAGATTTAGCATGGACGAACTTATGGCGGTTTTTAATTCTTCCGTCCATAAACCAAAAAACCTAGATGGCAGAATTGTGTGGGGATATCAGTTTAGACACTTCTATGTTTCGTGAGTCCGAATAGCACTCAGAAAATAATCTGTATAGCCCATTTAAATAAGTCAAAACTAGACGTTTTAGTCAAAACAACTTTAATAGTTTATTTTGTGGCATTCAAAAGCATGGGCTGCTATATATATCTGGCCTAATAATGAAAATGTGAATATTTATCATCAAAAATGGTTTTATTGTTTTTCAAAGTATTCTCCAGTATGATTTATACACTTTTGCAGGCGCTCAAACCAATTGTCGAAGCACTTTTTTCACTTTTGGAGGTGTCTCCAAAACATGGTTTTTGAACGCTTCAGCATCGTCTTCTGGCGAGGAAAATCGTATATTTTTCTTGATGTGCGGGAATTAAAAGAAGTCATTGGGTGTCAAGTCAGGGCTGTACGACGGATGACCCATCTAATTGACGTTATGGCCGGTCAAAGCTCTGGTTTGAGCCGATGTGGGAGAGCTCGCATTGTCCGTTTTTCGAATTTCTCCGAAGACTTCAGGCAAACAAATTGTGGTGCACCACTCAGAATTGACCGTCCTACGTTGCTCAAGCGGAACAGTCGTTACATGATCAGTTTTACGGAAGAAACAGGCGACCATTTACTTCGAAGTGCTTCTTCCACGAACATCTTTCGTTGGATTTAGCTCGTCTTCGAAGACCCACACGGTCGATTGGTGTTTTGTTTCGGGCTCATACGCATAGATCCATGATTCGTCACCTTTGACGATCATATAAACGTCTTTTGAAGCACCGCGATCGTATTTTTTCAAAAATTCTTTGCACCAATCGAGACGAGCCTTTTTTTGAGCGATTGTCGAATTGTGCGGGATCCAACAGGAACAAACCTTTTTTACGGCCACGTGTTCATGCAATATCAAATGTATGCTGGTGGAAGAAATGCCCAAGGACGCCTCTATCTCACGGTTTATCACATGACGATCTTGCATTATCAGTTCACGCACGGTATCAATGTTCTCTGGCACCACAATCATTTTTGGACGACCTTCACGACTTTCGCCTTTCAGCGAGCGTAGGCCACGATTGAATTCATTAAACCAGTTTCTCACAGTGCTATAGGATGGTTCTTCATCGCTATTTAAAGATTTAAATTCATCGATACACTCTTGTCGTGATAGTCCACGTCGAAAGTTGTGAAAAATGATCGCGCGAAAATGTTCACGAGTTAATTCCATTTTTTTGCTAAATTGCTTTTTTCAAGTCACTGTAAACAACACAAATGATGGACGTACGTCAAAGCGTTCTGGGTACGATTATGCTAAAAAAATCAAACTTTCCAATGGAAATGTTAGATGGCGACAGGCAACACCTAGTGTTGCCTAGGCCAGAAATATTTACAGCAACCTCGTACGATTATATTTTACGTTCATCGATAGTTTTCGATTGATTTTTCATGAACTTAAAGCGGTGTTTAACAACATTAAACAAAACTTTGCACTGCCATTATGGGATTTGAGCCAATTTGTTTTAAAAGTCGGCTTAGAGAATAAGATTTATCAAATACAGTTTCTGCAGGTTATTCTGGACAAATTATAGATTGTGCGCACAGACGCGCAGTTTTATTGGGCTCAATTTCCCCAAATATAAATTACAGTCAGAAGATACCCAATCCCACTGTTATATGAGGAAAACGTATCACTTTCGAATTTAACAAAGATTTGCGATCCATTTCACCTATACGTAATCGGCAAAGCACTATCGCAATCTGATTTGGTATGTTGCTTTCAATTTAATTTCATTTGTTCTGAATTGATTTTATTCGAGTTTTTTACCTCTTTTTAAACAAACGAAAACGAATTACAATAGTAGATTGCCCCTAAACGTATTGGTGACTTTGGCTCCTGTTTCAAAATGTGATTGCTAGAGCGAACGCGCCTTAGCTATGGAGGAATGCATTTTAGGGGGCTATACGAAACCGTGTTATCGACTGTCGGCATGTTATGAAGTTTATGCTCAAATGCAAGCAGAACTGGAAAAACGTCCCAATTCCAGAATCTATGATTAAGGGAATTATAGGTTTAAGCCAGGGGCCGCAAATAGATTATTGTTCTTTTTAATAATCAAGATATCAATCAACAGACATCAGGACTGACAGCAAAGAAAAATAGTTTTATCATAGTAAATTTTTTTGGACAATCCCAGCATTTCCGCCATGATTTTTAAGTTTTAGATTTTCACAGTTTTCTCTAAAACATTTGCTACCCCCGGACATCATACGCTAGTAAACTGTGGCAATCGTAGCAGAATAATTCCATCCGAAATATAAAGCCTGACATCGTAGACTACACTCTGGTAAAACTGCCTTCGACAAGAAGTTCCATACTCTTATCCCAAACAGAGAAGCATGAAACTACCCAACTCCGGGTTAAAGGACGTCTATCAACTTTAACACTGACGACACTAAACTTGATAAACATGTAGGATTCGGAGTCTTTTTCAAGTACCTTCTTAAGGCTACCTGATCACTGTAGTATCCAGCAAGCGGTGATCAAAGCTACTATTTTCTTCGTATTTCCTTCGATTAAATCCCTGCCATTAAATCACTGGAGTTCGTCTTCTGAAATCAACATCAACCCTAAACTGCAGCAAATCTCTTATCCAAATGTACAAGAGTTAAATTTATACCATATTTTCTTACTGATCTTCAGGGACATGAAAGGAAATATAAAACTCCATACTACCTCCCAGACGATATTGCCAATAACGATTACTGCCGATGCTGCAAGGATATGGAGGTGCCCTGCTATGGCGATCAGACGGGGATCTACAATAGGTTCTTAATTCTACACGATTCTAACCAATGTGACCAATACTGGCATTGGGCAACTAAGGAGCGATCACAGTGGTTCAACGGAAGGGACAGTTAATCTTCCTAGTAGTTTTTGTGGTATCCTAATGGACTCTTCCTCGCACTAATCGTTTGCCAAATTTGGCTTATTTGGCCTCTATACGTGGAATAGTCGAAAGAAAGGTAACATGAGGAAACTAGACGCACAGGCTCACAGTTGAGGCAACAATTTAGGTAGAGCACGAGTTGCTCTACACTCACGCAGAAAAAAAATAATTGTTGGGGTGATTATATTCGAAGGGTATCGTACTATTTTTGTGTATATGGGTATAGAAAACAATATTATGATCCTCACAACAATAGTACGGATTCACACACAACCATACTACGATCCCCGAAACCATATTATGATTTACACTCAACCATACTATGATTCCAAAACCATAAAATGATCCTCAAAGCCATAGTTTGTTCTACATACAACCACAGTATGATCCTCAGAAGCATAGTATGATTCACTTGCAACCATGATACGATTTCTACAACCAAAGTTTGATCCATCTCAACCATACTATGGTGCAAACAATTATTTATTAGGATTGGATAATGTTATTATTTAACAGTTGATTACGAGTATTAGGTAAATTATTTCAAATACATTACAATAAGTTCATAGTCAAACTTGAGACCAAAAGTTATTCAAAATGCAGTCGGAAATTCTTTGCAAGCAGGAGCTACTGCAGCTTCGAGGAACGCTACTTAACCATCCTCAAACCCAAGGAACGAATATGATTAAACTATGATCAATGGCTATGCACTTCAGTGCAGGCAGGTTCTACATAAACGACAGTAGAGTATTCCACCCAACAATGTAAACACAATAAAAATCCATTTCACTGCTATTTGATTGTGGTCCTTTTTTAAATGGATAACTACCATGCACACATGCCGTAATCATATTATTGTAAATATAAAATTTAAACAACAATACTTTTGTCACACCAACCTTATTTATATGGCAGCTACAACCATACGTATTACTATTTCTAAATTTGTCAATGAAACAATTGGTACATTTCGAAAACATTAATATTGCCGCAACCGTATTATTGTCAAAATAAAATTCTGGTGAAGCTCATGCTAGAAATGCGCCGTGACAAACGAAATTCCAGATAGTTTCGCATGGCATTTGTAACATTGATGCAGTAGATGAGTTTGTATATCTAGAATAGGCCTTTCACCAAATAAACGATTTCAGTTCTGAAGCACTACAAAGGCTTGAGTTGGTAAGTTGGTGCTTTAAGGCATCTATGCCCGAAACAGAAAAGCCTTACACAAAAAGCTCATACCACATTTGTTCTATATGGCGCTAAATAATGGGTACCATTTATAGCTAATGAAGTACTTTTAGAAGTTCCCGATAAATAAATCCATCGGGTCCATCTGCGTAGGCGGACAGTTAAGCGTACCTAGCATCAACAATAGCGCAATCTTAGATGTGTCGGTCGAAACAAACGCTACAACCAGAAAGGAGTTAGAAGATAACTACCACGGAAAGCGCAGACAGGGTGAACAAGATTTCGTTGTGAAACCAAGCGTAAAATGATACGATCCATGATTTTCAAAACAGCAAGCAGATGCCCGAAGTACTTATAAATCATTTATTGAACAGACCAGGACCAACAAGAGATTGAGGTGCCGTCCTAAATTGGTAAGATCGGCCGAGTCGCAGCTCTTATTTATACTCTCCATTACGAATTGCGTTCCAGTAAGGCATTGACAATATTGGGGGATATGTATAACTGTTGGTGGTGTGTCCATGTTATTATTATCGGGGATAATTCTCCAATTCAGGCAAATCGTAAAATAAAAGTCATATGCAGATTCTTCAAAAAAGTTCATTGTTTCTAAGAAGTTTGAGTCTAATGTTAAAGGGCTAATTTTTGGTTCATTAGGGCCCGCAGACTTAGACTCAAAATTTTAATAAATCTTAAATGTAAGCTCATAATGAGATATGTGAGAAAATTGCACTAAGTTAACATATGCACATGTTCGAAAAGACCTCTCTCTCGCGGACCTTCAATTGAATCGTAGAATAGCGGTTTATTTCAGAACCGTGGCGAAACTGTATTTTTTCAACATACATTCGATTATAGTTAAAGGGAAGTGATTGCCAAGCTTCTATTGGCCGAGTCTTCATATGGATTTCTGAGAAAATGTTAATGTATTGAGATACCCTATGTCCCCAAATATTAAGAAACGGTTTTTGGGGTACAGAAGGAAAAAAGTCAGGCCTATTTATGGGTATATGCCTACGACTATCAATAAAACCTAGTTCGAAAGTTAAAAATGTACTTTATTTAGTGGAAATGTCAAATTAATGTGATTCTGGGTATTTCGCCCTTTATCTATTTTAATACCAAAAGATCTACAACTTCAGAAAATATATCAGTTATGTTAGAATAACGTAGCTACTTTCGTTTGAACATACATAGCTAGATCGTCTTAGAATTTTACGACGATTGTAGGGTCGCAGGTTAGTATTTCTAGATTTTGAAAACGGCATGGCAAACTTATATATTAGAGCTGTTTACAACACAATGTAAAAAAAAGTTCCAAACCTTATCTCATAGAAGCTTATCTTGAGCCACTAAGAGAGATAAATAGGACTGCAAAAAGGATTTTTGGGCCATTTAAAATTTTTAATTTGAATCGGCTGTGAAAATAAGTAGTGATAGTGGAACACCATCTGATCGTTGTCCAATGGGGCGAATATTGTTTGGCAGGAGATGAAGATTTTTACCGAAAAAACGTGTTTTCAGATTTTTATCTCTTGGCTATGTCAATAAGCAAGACAAATAACAAGACTTGATAAAGAATATCCTGTGTATATATCCTTAGAATTTCAATTTTCCGGTGTACTGATGTGAATTGGGATAGAAAATAATGGTTGGTAATAGACATTCATTTGACTTCCTGTGAGTTCCTGTTACTCAGTTTCTTTGCTTTACTGAATAAAATGTAAGCAAAGCAGAAGTTGTTTCAGGTGGTAGAGGATCACTGAATAAAAGTTTCCGATGACCGAAAAGTTACACTTAAAGCCTACCAGGCGCGATAACAAGATTATTATACATTAAAAATTATTTAAAGTGGTTTATATTATATGTAAATAAAATTAAATAGAAGTCTTTTGAGCATCCCCTAAATATTTTTCGATTGGTTCGTTTTTGCACATAGCTATAGCATAATCAAATTAAATTGGTGAAGACCATAAAAATAAATAAAAAATACTTCGTATTTGCAAATTTCAAAGAAGTTCAATACAATGCCGATAAATTTTAGACCAATAAGTTTCACTTCATATAAAGATTGATCACAAGCATTCACACTTCATACGTACGTAGTCTCTGCATGGTCCCCAAATTGATATTTCGGTTTAAAGAAATCCGATTTTGATCCAAATTGTATATTATTCTGGACCATAAACAAAACCCAATTAAAGTGGTTCATATTCGCATATGAAAAGCTCCCTGCTAATTCAAAGTCCGGAAGCCCGGATGTTCGTGACATGTTAGTTTTCTTTTAGGATAATTTTCTTTTATTTACTATTTTGTATATCACAGACCTATGAAATATATTAAATAATTAAATAGCTTTCATATACTTATACTAGCATGTATGTTAAGAATTAGTACATGTTATTATGCGACCACTATACCATTAAACCTCAATCCCAATTTAGCGAATTTGGCAACTCTAGCTTAGATATAGGCATTGTTTAAGTTTCATTAAATCCTAAACCATTCTCGTGCGTCTGACCGACCAACATATGCATGGCTCTGTGCTCGACCAAGGCATGATATTACACGAGCTCGGAGCTCTTGTTGTCTGGACCCCACTGACCAAAACCACATACACATCCATAGAAATAAACAATCTGCCCGTGTATGAAGCGACAAATTTCAGACACACCCAGACGAACGTTTGTACACACACACTCTCATGCCCATATACACTTAATAAGTTGGGTGCTAATGCATTTGTAGTGGTTACCGAACAACAACAAAAATCCACTTTCCCCCCCGAGCAATTCACTTGATCATAATTTAATGGTGTCGACCAAAAATGCTGTTTGGTGTTTGGCGAAATGCTTGAATTAACTCGCATCGCTTGTATCAATTTAATTGTATCTGCGGACGCACACACACACATCTTCAACATTATTTTATAAAACATTAAATGCATTTATCAAACACAATTATTCTCAATCACTTAAGAACCATTTAGGTTCCACCAAAACAAATTTAAAGCAAAAAAATTACACGTTCTTCGCTTTGAGTGTTGAGAAATTCTAAGGAACAGAAACAAAGGAGAATATTTTCTTAGGCTCCAAGAGTTCGGATCAAGTCCTATGGTCCCGGTACAAAAACCAAGGAAACCTAAAAACTTAACCCATATTTTATATTAAGAAAATTTCGATTCATTTATCCCCGGCTGATCCTTTACATCATTACATCTTCCGTATTAGTCCAGGGTCGCAATTTCTAATCTCACTTCTTGTCCTTCAGTCAGACAGCGAGCCATCATGACAGACATAATCAGTGAAACGAACCTTTTATTATCTTCTCTTAAGAACTACTCACACAGAACAAGTTTGTAGGTGGCAAAGGGACATGCCTACTGATTCAAGCTCCACTGCAGGCAGTAAGATGGAATGTTTCCGTAAGATGCGGGACAACATTTTTCTTTGGCACGGTATCCAAATAAAAGAAATGTTGAACTTTTGAGCCTCTAGCCCATTCGATTTTATCCTCGACACTTCACAGACACGCTATCTCTAGCCCTGAAAAGAACCAGCAACCCTATTGACAGCGTAGGTTATTTAAATATGAACTTTGGTCAGTTATAGGAATAATAGAAGGTAAAATTTGTGGTCAAAAATGTAAACGAAATCTTGTAAAAATCAAATCATGAAAAGGCTGATCTGATCTTAAACCAAACTTTTTGTTTTTTTCAGTTTTTTTTCCTTGATTCTAAATAGACGTCTGTAGATGATGCTGGATAAAAGAGTAAGTGGGGTCAAAACGTCGTTTCGGTATAATGCGCTACTAAATTTTAGGCTGAGCCATGATTGCCGACATCGTAATTAGCATTTAAGATGCTAATTACGCTACTAAATTTTAGGCTGAGCCATAATTGCCGACATCGTAATTAGCATTTAAGAATATATTTCGTAAAATATTATTTTATTTTTTTATACCCTGCACCACTCTGTGAAAGTTAGTTTCATGGCTAATGTTTGCAAATACCAAATATATTTCAGCTATACCCACCTTTAAGTGTACCGATCGACTCAGCAGCAAAAAGAGGGGCTTTGCATACCTTCTGGCCTGTCTCCAAAGCAGTCAGAGGGCCCTCCCTTTACATGCAAACCCTTCACACAAAACTAAGAATGGGCCTGTCAGAAGGCCTACAACACAAGGCTTTTTGTTAGGCCTGCAAAAAGAGGACTTCAAAAGTAGTCCTACAAAAGTAGGCCTCACCGAAGGCCTAAAACCGAGCATTTTTAAAATGGCATAAAAAATAAATGCGACATTTTCCAAAGTTTATTTATATTTTAAATCATTGCTTCCAATTCGTCTGCAATACACTAAGTTTGTTTCCAGCTTTTAATATTTTTTTTGATGAACTCCGGTTTCGATCCTACGACCTAAGGACATACCATGCGCTTGGCTACCTCATCATTTTTTTGTAATTATGACTAACATCGCACATGTTCACCAACAAATTAACACGATTAACAGCTTTGTTCTTGCCTACTCCATTAGACCATAGTATTAAATGAGTTGCCGCTACTCTAACTTAAAGGCCTTTGCGATAAAGCGTTTTATTTATTGTTGCCATAATAGTTTTTGTTTTATTATTCACTAGAGAGAGCAGCATTTTTTGGCAACCCCGAAATCGAATGCATAAATAGGTTCTAAATTGAAATTGTGTAACCGTTTTAATTCCAAATATTTTTAACTAGTTGTACCCGTTAACAAATCTCCCTTTATGAAATTCTTTTTGCTTCCTATCGAAAAAATCTTCATTAGTTCTCAAAAGAGATGAAGATAAAGAAAAAATTGTGAGATTATTGATCTTACTGCCTGTTTGACATGATTTAATGCTGTCAATCAACGCGTTATGCCCAATAGTGCTACAAATAAACGCTCTAGCTGGAGTATCTCATATAAACGCTCTAATATCATCTTTGAGATTTTTTTCATACAACATGACTCCATGTTCCTTCAAGCTTTGCTGCTCGTACATGAAATCATGTATGTAGCTGTCTATAGCATTGGGTTTTTGATTACCAATATAAATACCAACTAAAAACACGTCAGTTTCAATGATGCAATTTTTGCCATTATAGGCCATGTTGAAGTATTCGAACTTTTGAGTAGTTGAAGCCCATCTAATCCAACATCGATGAAAATGACATTAACATCATTCAAAAGTCTTTCTGGGGCTTTTTTAACTGAGTTTCGAGTCCAATGTGGTAATAAGAGCCAGGCGAAATCGTTCTTACTAGAAAACTTTAATTTTTTCTCTTAAGAAGACCATCCAGGCTTAGACGAACATCTAACTTTTTAGAGCGTTATATGGAGAGAAGTGCATTTACACTGTTCGTGTTGCATAAGTATTGTATTGTTCATACCACAGTACCAATTTTTCTTTGAGTGTGTTTGAAAAATTATTAAGAGACTAAATGAATTTCAGAATCGTCTCTGTCTTGTTTTTCTATTTTCCTGTGGATTGTTCTTTTATCCATTTTAAATGTTATTTCTTATTCAGAAGTCTGATGCTATAGCTTTGAATTATTAATAGTGACTTAAAGCGAATCAATAGGCGCAGAGTTATTTTTGAAACCTTTATATTCTCTCCGAAATAAAATGTCAATGAGCACAAGTAGGAACATTGTGAAATACGCCAAAAATATGAAAAATTGAAAAAAGTTGATAAAAAGGTATATCTCATCGGCTCATTTCTATTATAATTTTGTTTTCATATAGCAAAAGTTAATCGGTTAGCTTATAGCTACACTGTACACCGAATAATTTACCATATTAAAGGGAGACCAATGTTCTGCGTAAACTTAAACATTATTTCTCCCCCTACAATTTTATGTACTGAAGTGAGAAAGAAAATAGGGTTCTCTCAATAGTAGGGGTCGGAATTGTATGCACTAATAGATTAAATTAACTCGAAATGCATTGTAGGCGCATGAAACTATTTACTAAGCGTTTGATGTACTCTACAAGGTTGGACTAATAGAAAATTTTACTGCGGAACCTTTTTTTTACAAAAAATAAAATTGTATAAATTTTGTTGAACAAGTGCAAAATGATTTTAAATGTCTATGTTGATGTTTCACCAAAACTTGTTTAAACGATGCTTTTATATAGAATTTAAAATGGTATTGAATAGCAAACTATGCAATTAAACCTCCTAGTTTAACCAAATACATATTTAAAAAAACATTATTATTTTTCCAAAATATGTTTGGTTTGGTAAAATAAGCAAAAATATTCACAAACAAAACAATGACATTTTTGTCAAACTCGTTTATTTGCGTATAAATTAAGTTGAAGTTACTTTTAGACTAACGACAACCAATGAGTATTTCCATAAAACTCGGATCCCTACTCATAAGTACTATACAACTGCCTCTCGCGGTCCTAAAACTCAGCAAATCGTATTAGATTTGAAAAACAACAAACTGTTACATTGTACTTTTATCGTTCTTGCTTTCATCATTTGTTTTTCAAATTATGCGTCGGTTTATGTTTAAAAAAAATAAAAATGTTAAAGACTTTAAATCTTCTATAAATCAGCACTTATATAGGATTTGTATCCCAGGATATCTCAAGGAAATTTTAAAATTGTTTATTTCTTGCCTTTTTCAAGTGATCTAACTTCATAATTACAATATTCAATAATTAATAAGTTTCTGGTGCAGGTCTGTTCAGAGAAAAAGTGTAGTTTCACATTTCCAGTCAGAATGATTTAATTTAAAATCACCATTGTGATAATTTTTAGCACGGCAGTTAGAAAAAAATTCAGTTATGTTAACAAAAAATGTCAATGATCAATCTGTAGATACACGCGTTATTTTGGTTTTGTTAGGAATAATTTGCGTATGCTGAGAAATAAAAATATCGAAATCCGCGAGCCCTACTCCGCGAGCCCTACTCCTATTTACAGGCCTGCTTTCGGAAGCGAAGCAACCATGTTTTTCGGATCTTTTTGATTGCTAGTAGAATGCCTCTATCTAGGCCTGATTGACGAAGCGAGCAAAAGATGTGTATAGGAATTTAAGCCAGTCGAAGAGAAGGAGTAAAGAAGGCATTCCGGTATGCCTGCTAGTAGAATGCCTAGTTAAATGTCTAGTGCATCTATTAAAAGGCCCTTTTAAATGTGGCCTCCATATTTCCACAACTGGGTCAGAATCCCTAGATGATTCGATTTAACGATGTATGCCTGTCCGTCCATTTGAAGCTTGTAATCAAACTACAAGTTACATTTGTTGTCCGATCGGCATGAAAAATGTACGTTTTTTGGATCAAGAACGGGCGCTATTAAAATTGAAGAAACTTGGTTATGATTAAGATATAGCTCCCACACATATATTATCATTCGACTTTATATCTTTAGCTCTAGAAGCCACATATTGCATCCAATCTTGATGAAATTCAGCTTGCCAGTTTTTTCTCCAGTTCACCAAATATGTGGTTAATGAATGAAATCCGTTCAGATTTAGATAAAGCTCCCTCATACTCGTATACGTATGTTTAACCGATTTTATGTTTCTTGCTCTGGAAGCCACATATTACAACTAATCTTGATGAAGTTTGGCACAAGTAATTTCCTCGTGCCAAGGACGGGCGCTGTTGATAACAAGCTTTAGTTGATTACAAGCTTTAACTGGATAGACATTAAATGAAATCAGCTGGTAAATATAAGTCGATCACTCTTCTTCTCTGTTCCACATATCATTTTTGAGTAACCGTATCTTTTCTCTGAGTGTATAACAAATGGCTTTTATCAAAGACAAGGAATAGCCAAAGGTGGCAGGTCGCTATTTAAATAACCAACCAACATTTCATCAGTATATAATAATTTCATCAGTTTTTCGTTTTTTTGTTATTTATTCGGTCTTTTATCATTATTATGACTTGAGCAGTTTTTTATTCTGGTTCGAGACCTTTATGTTGTTTCTTTTTCAGAATCAACTTAAAAAGAAGAAATTGGTGAAATGTATTTGCTACGGTTGCCAGGCAGACTGTACAGCTGTTTCTAAACCCGCCAAGGTTTTTCTTCAGCAGTCTTTGGCATTTCATCAGTATAAAAAAGACCGTCTTATATACGGACCTATTGACGCTTAGCGTTGGCTGCAGTATATAGCACAATATTTTGACTTGACGTCGAGTTGCAAATCAACCGTAAGGCTATGACCTATATAAAACAGACTTTTAAGATGATTCCAGTCGTCGTGGCGTTAAATCTTTGAGTACATACCATATAGCATAGAACAAGAAATTTTGTTCCTTGTTCAACAAAAGGGTATTAACAAATTTCAAAATTTCAGGGCAAACCATTTTTATTTCAAATTTATAAAAAACGCATAACACTCTCTTTGTTTGTGAATACCTATTGTTATTTTATCAACGGAAAGTTTAACAATTATGTATAATATTCAAAATATATTCTCAGAAGAGATTTGATATGATGCGGTATTTGGGTCCGAGTTACCAAACTGCACAGATCTATTCGATAATTGCTTGGACCTTACTGAAAGAAACTGAAACCGATACAGATCGAACAATAATGCAATACCTTTCTTTAAGTTATGAATACCAATGAGAGGAATATTTTCTGCAAATGGGTTTCAATCCTGTGAGTGACAATTGCAAAGGACTTTGCACACTTTACGAACGTCACATGTGACCAATTGGAAATACTTCAATAATGAAACTAGCATTAATGGGCATTTCGATTTTGGCCCATTGCATTAGACTTCCGTTTCCCTGCAATTACCAACATGTGTTTACGTGAGTACGTACACATGGATGTACAGTGAGAAACACACATACGAGTGCAATTGTAATGGCGAACATTTGCATGAGTTAGAACGATTCCATTTACAAATACCCGTAGTTATTTATAATTTAAGCATTTTCCGTTTAAGCCCGACTGAAGAGTCGACAGACGGAGCAGGACGCCACGCCACACCCATCGAACGAAGATGACACAGAACTATTCAATATGACCCCCTCGTTCTTATTGAATTATGGTATAGTTTTTAAATCCTCAACTTTAGTCCAAAACAAATGGTTCTATAAATCTGCACACACACAGGCAAAAAGACACATCTGCAACATTCTACGACGAGGACTTTACAAATACCAGGCACCACTGCAGACACACGCACACATACACTGGCGCTGGAGGAAATAAAAAACAAGTGACCAAAGGATACAACACACATCCATTCAAACAGGCACACAGCCACAGTCACACAATGAAGCTTCATAGATTTCAGTGATTTCAGCGGCACGAGGAGGGCGCCCTGAAATTGGCCAACAACAAAGACAGGATATTTTTATTGCAATGTTGGTCATTTCCGCATCAATGTTTATTTCTAAACATTTGCTCGTTGTTCTTGTTGTCCGTGATGTTTTTTTTTTATTTTTCCTTTCAATGTCCCTTTGTTTTTGTAATTGGCAATTGGCACAAATATATAATAAATGCTAACGAATAGGAAGGACACCGCTGTCGAAACACTGTCCACTGGAACATTTTAGTTTTATTGGCCAACTCAAAGGCACAAACATGCACTACATGAACTAACACTAGCATTTAAATTTGCATATGTCTGTGGGAGTGTCTGTCCAACGAATGTCGGTACACATCGGACCATTCAGGTTAAATGTTTTCATAATTTTCGTTGCAGATTTCACAATTTCGAAGGACTTATGTCAGTCTGAAGGCACTACATTTGTAATAGCCACAAGCTTCAAATATTTTCAATCAACATAAAACACTGTTCGGGGTCTAAGCGTCCAAAATGGCCCAGTATGTGAAATACTCGTAAGTAGAAGTTTAATGAGAAACGAATTATATTTTCGTGCAGTATCAAAGATATATAGTTCATCATAATACCGAGAATGGGTGTAAAATTGAAAATACCGTGCAACGTGATTAAGGATGGCCAAAATGTAGAATAACCGCCAAAGCATAGCCTTTTTTTACTTCCACTATTATATGCTGCAAATGAAAATGTTCTTCGTACGATATCCCATATAGAAGAAGAAATGTTTTGCGCTAGGCCGACTAAAATCAGCCAACCTTTGGTTTTTTAGAAGGTACAAATAGCGCTAGTTAAGTATCAACGCTTAGTGTTTGCTACCAATCGGCGGGCGGACTGTAAAAGTGGCGGGCGGACGGACGGCAAAGGTCACCATAAAGCTTTTTTCTTATGCGGCATATTACTGAACTTCCGCTAGTCTAACTAATAAGGAAAGCTTAAAGTCAGAGGCTCTTTTCGCAAATAATATGAAATTGTCTATGCATATAAGTATGAAACTCCTTACCGATCGACGTATAATCACCGACTTATTTCATATAACGATGTGTGTCTGTCCGTCCGTCCATCTAATGAATGTAATCAAACTACAGGTGACACATGTTGTCCGATTTTTATGAAATTCGACTGAAATACGATATTTGGACCAACGATGGACGCTATTAAAATCGGTTTCAGACTTAGATATAGCTGCCAAACATTTATGTTCATCCGACTTTGTGTCTTTAGCTCTAGGAGCCACATAAACATCCAATCTCTCTGAAACTGGGCAAAGGAAAGTAATTTATGTCAAGAACGTCTGTCTGTTGAAATTGAAAAAAATAGCTTCATATAAATATATAGCTCCCACATATGTATTCAACCGATGTTATTTTTTTTTATTTTAACAAAAAACTATAAAATTCTCTTTAAAATTCAAACATGACATTAGTTTTCTGCTTAAACTAAGAGTCCGTCTAAGGGAATCCAAAAATCAATTTTCAGTTAGCTTTTCTTAACATATAAAGGGTATAATATAGTCGACCAAGACGACTTAAGCTTTTTTCACTAGTGTTTGCTTATCGATTTTTCGTCTTGGGAGCAGCACTGTCTAAAACGACTGCTACGAATATTACAGGTCCGACCAGGTATGGAACAACACCCAAGACCGGAAACGGACTTTGAGCATCGTACTGTATCATCTTCTACACCTTCATTGTCATCATAATCATTATAAAACTATAAGACTCTTCTGCAGTCTTCTTCGCAGCCTCGGTAGCAGCATCTATTAATACAGCACGCCACAGATTGCTGTTGCTACTCTTGATGGTACATCAATTTTGCAGCCTAATTACATTGGTCTACGCCAACAAGATCAGTGAGGTAATAAAATTAAGTCGGAGAAACATCATGGTCGCTGCGATCCAGGAGGTAAAGTTCAATGCCACCTGCATACTTGCGACGGATTTTAACTGATATGTAAGGATTGCATGAGAAGTAAAGGTGGGAGTTTGCTACATATAACCATTGAATTCCAGGCCTAATCAACGAGGTCACCTGGTCATCTCATTCACAGATAATCCGACTTCAAAATTTCTGAAGCCAAACGTATCATAATCAAAAGAAGGCTTATTGGTTTGCCTCCAGAGAAACCACTAACCGCCGCTTTAGTGATCTAGCCACTTCCTCGGATGTTCGACTAGTTGAGCAAAAGTTCTGGGACATCATCAACGCACCAGTTCCTCGCAATATTGCTCTTATATCCGAGCAGAGGCAGCGGGACAAGCAGATAAGCGTGATGACATTCTTCAGAAGGCTGATGAACGAAACGGAACAAATGGCTGGATCCCTTAAAGCAGAGTCACTTAATTTCCGAAATTTACAAATTATAGAAAACTGTCAAAACGATCTCTAACCCTTGAAAGAAGAAATATTGTACGTCCGTCACGTTCGGCAACAGAACAGTTCCGAAACTATGCGCGATTTATTTTCACTGGCTGTTTACTCAGCACTCAGTGGGTGCTAAGGTGAAAAAAAGAATATATCAATTTACCGTTGGCGATGTTGTCAATATCATCCATAGCGCAAAGTCATTCAAGCGCTGGGTCCAGACAAATGATGATTTCAAAGAACTTGTACTTAGTAGGGACATAAATACTGTTACACACGTTTTATGCTGTAAAATAAAAAGTACTGAATGCTTTTGAACCAAATATTTTTTAATATATTTATTGATGTACTCGTATGTTGTATCCAAAAAGGATCTACTTATTCGAAATGTCCGCCTTTTGCCTTTACACACGCCTTAAGTCACACTGGCCAATCGTCAATAGCTGCACTAACCTCGTCCATTGGAAAATTGGCCATAGCTCGAACCAAAGCAGTCTTAAGAAATCCAAAGTTGGGGTATCTTTTGTGACAAACCTTGTCCTCTAAAACCGTACACAATTTAAATCCCAAAGTGTTCAAATCCGGACTGCCTGAGGGCCATTCTTCCGAGGAAATGAACGCTGGAAAATTGTTTCGAAGCCAGGCCTGGGACGTTTGAGCCTTATGGGCCGGCGCAGAATCCTGCTGGAAAGTCCATGGCTGGTTTTGGAATAGGCAATTGTTAAGAGGCTTCACAACAGCTTCCAAAACAGTTTCTTGGTGAACTTTGGCCGATGTTTTGACTCCTTGTTCGCAGAAATGCAGGTCAGTGACCCCATCGTAAGAGACACCCCATTAAACCATGACTGAAACTGGGTGATGACCCTTTTCCACCCTTGGAATCAGTTCAGATGCTTCCTTAGATGACCGCGCATACTCTATCATTTTGGTTGTTAAATTTTTCCTGAACGGTAAAAATTTTTTCATCGGTGAACAAAATTTGATTTTCGGTTTTCGGAGCGGATTTCTGTGAATTCTTGATGTAACGGCTTTGATGACATGCGGTGTTCGAACAGAGCATGGGCGGCCCGACCGGTGGCGGTAGACGAACATGTGGCTAATCGCTAGTGGCCGGAGCGTTTTGAAAATATCGCTTTTTCCATTTCGCACTTGAAAAGCTCTTAAAGCGATACAGTTCTTATTATCTGACCACTCCATGATGAAAGTTGAAACAATTTTAAAATCCCGTTACAGACTTACGCTATTGAGGTTAGCTTTCAAAACCAATATGACATTAACGGGGTATGTTCAGTTCTACTTTGGAAATGGATGTGTTCAATGTCGTAGCAGTATTTATGTCCCTACTAAGTAAATCTCAGGACAAGAGGACATGATCAAAGTGCTCAATCTGTCGTTAGATACTCATTTAGTTAACGATACCAGGAAAATACTAAGATAGAGTGGTACCGCTAAGGAAACCTTTCAAAGGCGAATTATACAGGACGATCTCTTTTCTATCACCAGTAGTAACGACGGTTGAAGCACTAATAACCGAAATGTGCATTATTGGTCTCACTTTAACAGTATTCAGCCTGTGCAACATTGTTGCAGTGATTCCCTTTTGTCAGACTCTTTAGCCAGATAAACTGAAGCTGTTTTCCCCCGCTGCGTGTTTTTGACTTCTATTTAAACTCTCTGGGTTAAATTTTGTTTTTTAAAATGATGCTTTTTGTTTAATAGCGGACATACCATAGCGATGATCCGATATTTGCAAAATTCTATATTTTTCGAAAAGGCAACAACATTTTGTTGTTGGTTTGGAGTTAAGCGATTTATTGGAGTTTAGCAATGTCGAAGCGTATTAAAGACAATAAATGAATTAAGGACGCCCTATGATTTGTCTATTCTAGTGCACGAACTAACAGTCGGTTGCAGTGATGGTTTTACTTGTATTAGACGTAACCACAACTATACGGTTGGCAAACAATTCGGTTGTGACACAGCTTTTGTTTTCTGTGTGTGTTTTTTTCGGTCAAAGAACAATCAATGCACCGGATCGACCCGAATGAGGAATTCTTCGGCCAAGGGCTGTCACCCATGTACTATATGCCGGTACAACAACGACATGAATATGCTATGTCCAAACGATCGTTGCCAAGCCACTGTGCCTTTCTAAAATTCGGTCCAGTATACACATTACACAAATGATATATTATACTTATATATCCTTATGGCACTTTGGAGTTCATACATGCATATGTTCATGCGAATTCATTAATGAAAAACTCCAAGTTTTAAACATTTAAGCGTAATGCTGAAAATGTTAAACCTTTAGTACACTTGAATCTTCTTCGTTATTAGATTCAATGACCCAAATACATAGCTTTACACACATACTAACACGTGAATACATGGTGTAGTACAATGCAAGGTACATGTGCACACACTCTTGAGTGTGTGTGTGTGTGCCTGCGTGAGTAGGTACATGTGTAACAAATTGCCCCTACATCGACTACAACTGGAAAGACATCCATAAACATAAACATTTGCGATGAACTGAACTTAACTTGTTTTGGCCCTTAAACAAATAGTCAGACATTCATAAAAGCATACGTTCGTTCGTCCGTCCGTCCGTCTGTTCCTTCGTTTAGCATCAATATGTTTAAGCTAATTTAGTACGGATGGATGGGCACATAATCCCGCAGTAGCAGTACGAGTACCATCGTCTACGGCAGCCTCATAAAAATACAATTTTTCGTTCTTCGTGTTGGCCGGCGCTTCAGATGAATGGAAATGGTCAGGAAAAGATAATTTGCTTGCAGCCGCACTTTCCACAGACACAAGACGGCCGACGACCAACCGGCCGACCGTTCGTTCGTTCGTTCATCCGTGCACTGGTCATTGCGATTGTGCTCGCATATCAACGGTGGTGAGTGTGTGTGTGTGTGTGAATGGTTTGTCCATGTGGTAAAAGTGACTGAGTAGTGGTGGTGTTGGCGTGGTGTCAGTATGTGGCACTATGTGAGGCAAATGTTCCGTGCTGCCAACTGTTCCGAAGCAAAAATCGTTTGGGTGATCAGTACACAAAATCGCTGCAGAAAAAATACGCTACAGATCAAATAAAAAAAAAAAACAAGAATGTCTAAATATTGCAAAAATAATTTTTCTTCGAGTTAAATTTCAAAAACCACAGCAATA
The DNA here is from genome assembly GCA_963513945.1 of Hydrotaea diabolus. Classification (NCBI taxonomy): domain Eukaryota; kingdom Metazoa; phylum Arthropoda; class Insecta; order Diptera; family Muscidae; genus Hydrotaea; species Hydrotaea diabolus. Next base: position 42,265,973 of record OY740718.1, read on the forward strand.
TTTTTAGTTTTTTGAAAACCGTGTGCAGGCGGATGTGTAAAAACTCTGAACCACAAAATTTTAAAAGTTATTTTTATGGGATGACAAGTTACTATCATAAAAATTTCAAAAGCAAATGATGCCAAAAAGGAAATAATGTTTTTTCGAAAGTTTTTTTTTTGAAAAACCGCTACTTTTCCAAAACGGTGTTTTTGGTGATAAAAAAAATCACCACAAATAGTGGAAAAACCACCAAGTTGGCATCGCTGCTAATGTTGATTCAAATGGGAACAGATACAGCTCATGTGTATGCTTCACAAGCTCAAGATCCTTGCAGTTGGCTGTAGTTCGCATACGAACAAGCACAAAGACAGACGGACAGTGGTGCACACTTATTCATAAGTTATCGTGGTTGCCACTATGCATGCTGATGCAGATACGGCGGTGTTGACCAAAACAAAATGTGGTCGAGAGAAAGAAAAATTTGGAAAATATGTAAGAAACCTGTGGTATTGTATCGAAAAAAATGAACACGTCACACAAAAGCATAAACTACTGGCAATTCTATGCAAACGAGTACTCGTAGTTTGAAACTCATACAAACGTGTGGTTTATGTAAAAATTATCTGCACAAAACGTCGTCTCACAACGAGTCAGAAGGCGGGTTAAAAAGAAAAGAAATTAAACCCTGTAGTTCAGAACTGCATAGCTTTCCTTTAAGTACAGGTTTTCGACATTAGTTTGAACAAAGCCTGTAATATTTCCTTCAATTTTTGATTATTTATTTTATTATTTAACATCTATGCCGAAAAGACTAGTGAATAAATGAATTGAAATGAATGTATCTTATTTCTTCATGTGTGTTACCTTTAATTTGAATATGGGTGCTACTACAAATGTATGGTACTACTTATTTCTTTGATGGCCGCCGTGGTAAAAGCAGGCTTAAATCCGGGTAAGAACATATAACAATTTTTTCAGCGGCGGGTTTCCACCTTGTAAATGCCGTCAACTTTACGAGTTGGAGATTTAATTCTAAGTCATGTAAAAACTCCTCTATAAAATGCACTATTTGTTCGGAGCCGGCTTTAAACAAAAGCTCCCGGTCAGGTAAAATAACAATTGTGTAGAGTGATCCATCTCGAGGTATTTTTTTTCAGAACAAAAAAAATAAAAAAAAAAAAAACATGTGTGGAATTTTTATTGGTAATTTGAAAGGACATTTTATGGCATTTATTTTTGAAAATAATATCCTTCAAATATTGGCAACTGTATTATGGAAATGAGCGTTCGGCGAGGAACGGGAAAATTCGCAGTTTTCGACCAAAATTTTGTTTAGTGATGAGGCCCATTTCTAGCTCAACGGCAAAGACAATAAACAAAATTGCCGCATTTGGGCTGAGCATTAAGGCTGAGCAACAAGAAAAGGTTTAAGAGGTGCCAGAAAAAACCACGGTTTGGTGCGGCTTATAAGCTCGTGGAATCATCGGTGCTTATTTTTTCAAAAATGACGATGGCCGGAACGTAACCGTGAATGGTGCTCGCTATCGCTCCATGCTATCTACCTTTATGCTACCTGAAATGGTAATCTGGACGACACTTGGTTTCAACAGGACGGTGCCACTTGCCATACAGCTGCTTTAACAATGGATCTATTGAGAGGTCATTTCGAAAAGCAGCTAATTTCACGTTTTGGACAGGTGAGTTGGCCGCCTAGATCAAGTGATATCACACCTTTAGACATTTTTCTTTGGGGTTACGTAAAGTCCAAAGTCTATGCTGACAAAACAGCTACGATTCAAGTTTTGGAAGCCAACATTACGCGTGTCATTAAAGCAATACCGGTCGAACGAGTCATCCAAAATTGGACCCTCAGAATGGAAACTCTGAGGCGCAGTTGCAGCCAACATTTAAGGGAAACTATATTCAAATAATAAATGTTATAAAATGTCCTTTCAAATTACCAATAAAGATTCCACACTTGATTTGAATTTTTATATATTTTTTTGTTCTGAAAAATACCTATAGATGGATCACCCTATATAAAGTATGCTAACTAAAAGAAATTGTCCCTTATTTCTTAATGGGATGATTGTAGGAATAATGTAAGTAATTTCTTTTTTAATTTATTTGTAAATTTAGGACAAAGTTTATATGAAAAACTTTCATCGTATAAGCGCGAAAATCAAAAAACTTAAAAGAACATATTTTATTTTTTTATAGAATTGGACGTGCTTTCATTTCCTAGGTACTTTTCAAGCATGGAGTAGTAGTTTGTCGTCGACCGATCTATACGAGTTTGTTATTTCGTCCGTGTAATTTGCCTCTTTATCCGTTTTAATAACTTATGAAGTGTCAATATCCAACCGAAAATATTTAAAAAAAAACATCCATTTAAATATAATAATAAAAAAGAATTCAAATAAGAATAAAAACAGCTCAACAATAAATAAAACTACCCACACCTCATTATAATCTTCAACACACAAATCGAAAACATAGAGAAAAAGAAAAAAACACCAATAACATCAACAACCCGCAATAATTCCACTTATTCGAAAACAAAAAAATCCCGCGTCAAAACCAAAAAAATCACATGCATACAACAACAGAACACCAAAAATAGCTCATCTACGAGTAAAATCTAATAAAAAATAAAAAAAAAAATTACAACCAATTTTTCGCGTGATCTTTCTCTGCGTGATGCATTAGTTTTCCCTCCCCTTCCCATTTTAAAATCGTGTAGTGCATTTGTCACTCTTCTTTCTTTGTCGTTGTCCCTCCAATGCTTAAGGCATAACACTAAGCATTGGAGGGGATCAACTACGGCAAAGGAGTACGATTGTTCAACTGTATTTGCACACTGCCACTTGTTATACTCTCCGTCATAGAATTTAGGGTACATTCAATTGGTCATTTGAAGCTAAATTTTGCAGAAACATGCGTTGATGGCTACAAACGGGCCAGAGTGGCCCAGAGGTAAAAATGTTACCCCTCAAGGTCTGGGTCAAACTCTGAAAAAATCAACAATCCTAAACTTAAAAACGCAATATCGACTAGACTATTAGAGATATGAGGCTGATATTTGGAACATAAAATGTTGCCATTAATCGAAACACACCCATAGGCAAACAATCTATTGGCCACCCCCTTCCTTTGGCACTGTCCACACAACCCTAAGCTTAAAAAGACAATATCTCATTAGCTAATAGCGATATGACGATGACATTTGGAACTTATAAAGTAATGTTGGCAATGGATATGCATCCTGGAGAAAAAGTGGGTGGTGTCACGCTAACAATTATGGCAGCAGAAATGGACCGATCGTACTAAATTTTTAACAGAATGAAGTCAAATATTAGAATAATGTTATAGATTATAAAATGAAACAAAAGGGCATTGGCCCACCCATACAATTCTGAAATTTTAAAGGCTATATCCCGTAAACTAAAACCGAAATGACGATAGAGGTAGGTATATATGGTGTTGGTATGGCATGAAACCCAACCTGATAGAAAAGATTCCTGTGCCACTCCCCTTTCTTATTTTTCACTTGTTTTTGTAAAGAATGGGACATGTTTTCATTTCTTAATGACGTTTCATGGAGAAAAATTGGAAAAAATTGAAAGTTTAAAACAGAAATCAAGTTTAACAAACGAGATTTTTAAACAAGAAAAGAGATTAGCATATTTTTGCAGGATTTTAGCAGGACACCACCTGTCAAGAATGACAAATTTTATGAAAACAGCAGAAATATTTTAATGTACTCAAAGTCATAAACGCATTTTGTATTTTAAACAAACTACTTCTATACTTATAAAAAAAGTTTCGCAGAAAGTTTGCTTGTAAGCTTAGACAAATTTAAAAAGCGTCTCTAAGAATTTGAGCAAATTTGTGAGCTTTTTTAGAACATAAGGAGTATAAGCTAATTTATCAAAATTTATACAATGCACTTTACAAAGTTGAGATAAAAAATTGTTTGAAGACTAATTGTGGTGTTTTCTATGTAATTTTTTACTGAAATTAATAAACCCAGTTTTAATACTGACCGTACTATTTTATCAAGTTGTTTACAAAAATCAGTCACAAAAATTCGAGACTTGAAACAAATGTGTGAGACTTTAAATTGTACAGTTTACTCGTTACGTATACTCGTAATGGCAAAACAATATTTTGTTGAATAAAATTTTTTCCGGTAATTTTAGTTTGTGTTCTATTTTGTAAAAAGTCCATCAGTGAGTCGTCGGAATATTGGGTCTGCGTACACGGTCTGCAATTAAACGACACAGTCGGAAGCAAATAAGACGACATAATCGGAAGCAAATAAGACTGGAGATACGAGAAGACATAGTTTGGAAAAAATCGCATGCGAAAGTCTAAGGCGCGATCTATTATGACTCCAGAACAAAGAAAGTAAAACGTTCTTCGATTTGCTCCGTTGTTGCTCGAGCACGAAATATATTAGAGCGTAGGCAATGCAGACGCTCACATGTCACAATTAGCACCGCCACCAGAGCCATGTCCACCTCCGGGAGTATCTGTTCAGGAGTTATTTATAATTTTGCCGATTCTAGGACAACCATAGTGCGGAATTTTGCTGTCACCAGTTTCTTCAGATTTATAACTTGGAAACACCGATTAAAATCAATCAGCTACGTGGCATCAAACGAGCAATGAACCGGGCGATTACAACTCTAATATAAACACAATCAACTGCTTGTTGCTCAAGAGTGCACTAGATATGATGAATTTGGGTCATCAGAAAAGAGTGATCAGAGCCTACATATGGCCAGGAGGTGAACATGAAAGACACTTTTAGCAGCATAGTTTTCAAAATAATAAATTCTAATTTGTTTCTTATCGATATACAGGTATAACTATTATGTTGATTTTCTATATTTACACACACCATTTCTGGAAAAGCTGGAGACAACCCAAAGAAAAGTAAATTACTTTTATTTTTATTAAAGTTTACCAAATGCTATATATATTTCTGGCCAAGTGTTTCCTGGCGCCATCTGACATTTCCATTGTAAAGTTTGACATTTTTTAGCATAACTCAGAACGTTTTGACGTACGACCATCATTTGTGTTGTTCACAGTGAAAAAATCAAATTGGCAAAAAAATGGAATGGAAATGAAAAATGGACCATCGATGAACTTAAATCTTTATATGGCAATGAAGCACCATCTTATAGCACTGTGATAAACTGGTTTAATGAATTCAATCGTGGCCGACGCCCGCTCAAAGACGAAGGTCGTCCAAAAACGGCCGTTGTGCCAGAAAACATTGATGCCGTGCGTGAACTGATAATGCAAGATCGTCATGTGACATACCGTGAGATAGAGGCATCCTTGGGCATTTGTTCTACCAGCATACATTCGATATTGTATGAACACCTTGCCGTAAAAAAAGGTTTGTTCTCGTTGGATCCCGCACAATTTAACAATCGCTCAAAAAAAAGGCTCGTGTCGATTGGCGAAAAGAAATTCTGAAAAAATACGATCGCGGTGCTTCAAAACAGGTTTATAAGATCATCACAGGTGACGAATCATGGATTTATGCGTATGAGCCCGAAACAAAGCAGCAATCCACCGTATGGGTCTTCGAAGACAAGCCAAATCCAACGAAAGTTGTTCGTAGAAGAAGCACTTCGAAGCAAATGGTCGCCTGTTTCTTCGGCAAAACTGGTTATGTGGCGACTGTTCCGCTTGAGCAACGTAGGAAAGTCAATTCTGAGTGGTGCACCACAATTTGTTTGCCTGTAGTCTTCGGAGAAATTTGAGAAACGAACAAGAGAAGACAAATCATTGTGCACCATGACAATGTGAGCCCTCACACATCGGCTCAAACCAGTGTCTTTTTGACCGGCCAAAACTTCGAATTGATGAGTCATTCGCTGTACAGCCCTGACTTGGCACCCAATGACTTCTTTTAATTCCCGCACATCAAGAACTTAATGCGTGGTCAATGATTTTCGTCGCCAAAATATGCTGTTGAAGTGGTGAAAAAACATGTTTTGGAGGTGTCTCAATCGGAGTGGAAAAAATGCTTCGACAATTGGTTTGATGGCAATTAGTAGATTTCAGAAAGCTAATTATAAACATGGATATATGGTGGTCTAAAGGTTATTACATTTTAGTACAAATCTATTTTAAAGACCTAATTAAAATTCGGAATCCGACTCATGAACCTTTGGGGAGTTAAGAAAGAAACTTATTTTAATGGTGTAACTAAGATTATGGATCCTTGGTGGCCAAAATATATCTGTAATTGTAAAAACAAGCCACCAAGTTTCAAGATAGAACTCAAACTGATGGACACATAAGGCCCAAAACAGAGGTAGTTATGGTAAAGAAGTGTATTAAACCTTAGGAAGAAAAAGGTCGTTGTTGTCAAAATATTAACCAAATTGAAATATGTGTTCTTAGTAAAGTCAAAGTTTAATAAAGAGAATTTATTTTATAAGTGACGTGCCAAGTCCTGAACATTGCAGTAGGTACTGATAAAATACTTGACCTGGACGGAGCTCCAATTATTCGCTTTAAAAAACTCGGCTGTGAAAACTTCTGTGTTTTCTCCTACCCTTGCGACTTCAAATTCTCTCTATACACAACTTAAATCAAAATCAAAGCTATCAAAAAAATAAGTAATTTACATTAAAAAAAACTAAATTAAATGACACTTCCTGATACTCGTAGTGAATTAGAAAAGCCTGTATCAGTATTTTGGCTAATAATTGTATATTAGTATTAGAGTTTAGTGAATAATTTAAGTAAAATTGGCAGGTGAAAGATTAACTATTGAGAATCTAAGCTTATTGTAAAATCGGTCGGTCTTATTTGAGCTCTTGATGTCTAAAATTGCAATGGACCTAAAACTGTGCCTTAAAACCAGATCAGATTAGGACACTATCTGCAAAATCAATACAGACTAATGCGATTTTTGAGCTATGCCACCAATGATGAAAAACCATATAAGGACATACTATTCGGGCTTGATAAACATGATTCAGCCATTATGAAAATAACTAAACATAACTCCGAACATATACTTTACGTTGTTTATTCCAAACGGGAAACAATCTCTATTAGGGAACTAAGAAAAAATACAGATTACACAGTGATGTAACTGTCAAATGTTTGGCCAAGTAGGATGAGTTATCTAAATATCAGACAACATCTTCCATGTCGTAAAGTTCGTGTTCATGCTAATCCCATTCTAAACAAAATTATAATAACAATTTCCGCAACACACCGCGTCGAAGTGTACCTACTACAACTAGTAACTGGCTAGCCCATTGAGATGCTTTAACAACGATAGCAGCAACAACTCTAAATATATCGCCGGTTCCAAAGACTTAATCTTTCTCCGGAAAATAAAATTCTTTAAACTAGAACTAATTACAAATCTTAGAATTTGTAAGAATTAAGCTGATCCGTTGGAGTTTGTTAGTAATTTTTCATGTACTTACACATTATAACCAAAAGCGAAAATAATCCTATTATTACAGCTTTAAGCAAATCGTGTAATCTAATTTATTCAAATCTTCCATCATCTTTACCTCGACATGACCTATTATGTGACTGAAAATTAAATTTTTTTTGTTAACCCTTTCGCCACTACTTCACTTTTTGTCACTTTTTGATCCAAACATTTATGTTTGGAGGTTCAGATACTTCGGTAACAATTATTATGAACGTTACAGACAAAAACCATATCGATTGTGGCAACGAATCATTTCTTTGTGAGTATAAAAAAATCTGCAGAACTCGAATGTATCAACAACAGATGCCTAAAAGCATTTCCCAAAAAGGGCATAACATATATAAAAACCATAAAACTTTTTTATTTTCCCGAAGAGTATAAGGAGTCTAAAATTATCCAAATAAGAGAGACCGGTAAACAAGCTTATTATAATGTATAAGCTAAATTAATTACAAGTTATTAATTTAGGACTGGCAGATTTTATAAAAGCCAATAATATTATTTCCACTCATCAGTTTGGCTTTGAAAAAGAACGCAATACGGTGAATCCTCTAATAAGAATCGAACTTTAACCACCAGATATCAACTGGTACAGTTTAACTGGATGTCGTAGCCGACTTCTGTACGGCATGACGGCCTTCCAAACGTTATCCTATTGCTGTAGGTTGTCCTTATGGATAAATAAATCTCCTGTGTTATATAATTTTTATATAGCCGAATTTGCACATTTTGATTTCGGCACGTTTCTATTTTTGCTGATGACACAGCAATCTTTAGCTCGGAAATATTGGCTGAAGATATAAAAGATAACCTACAGAGAGCTTAAGTTAAGTTAGTTAATGGAAAATAATTTTAAACGCTGAGAAGACACAGGCAATTTACTTATATTTTACCAGGAGGCGAAAAAATGTTACACACCACAGACAAATGTAAATACGAGTACACTAAAACAACATTCCAATACATTGGGAATAGAAGGTCAAATATTTTGGTATTATGCTTGACACAAAAATGCTATTTAAGGACCAGGGTATGTGGTCCTTAAATAGCATTTGTGTGTTATTAATACGGTTAATAAGGTTAAATAAATCACAATTCTTGCCTAAATATTTGTAACAAAAAACTTATACTCGTACTAAGGTCAATTTTTCATTCCATCATATATTTAGCACCTCCCGTCTGGTGTACTACTGCTAGAGTCAATAAGAAAACTGCAAATAACTCAGAATAGGTTATAAAGATTAGTTTACATATTTGATACGAGTATTGCAGGTAAAGATTTAGTAGCAGATAGTTTTTGCAAACTACTCGTAACTCTTGAACTAAATTCTGATTTCACTAATACCAATGATCTTGCGCTTTCTTAGGTGTTTTTCTAGTCTGTAGTCAAGTTAAGTAAGTTTAAGCAATTCAAATATTCTTTGCCTCCATTGAAATGTTGCATATACGTATGTATAAGTACTTATATAAACTTTTAATAATCATTGATTAATTATTAAGTAGAAAAAGAAAAATTCCTATATTCTTAGATATGTAATTATAAATGAAACAAAAAATGCAAATATTATTACAAATAAATTGAATTAAATTTTAAAATCGGCATCTCCATCAATCTTTTTTATATGTAGTGTAAAATCTAGCACACTTAAGGTGAGTAAAAACAGCAGAGATGGACTAACCAATTATAATCCACTTCTGGTAGCCCAGGAAGGTCTCACAACAAACTGGAATTCTTCTATAATATTTGACATAGTTTGTTGAAAACTTTATTTCTGTTAATATATTATAGTTGATTATATGTATCTGTGGAAATAGCATTTCAAATAGAATCGTAAAAATTGATAATTGCACTCATTACAGATACCTGATATTAAAGATATTAATACGAGTATATACTGATATTAATACGAGTATATCTATCTGATTTGGCATTATTTATTTCCATGGAACTGGGTACCATGTAGTAAATGCAGATAAGATAACCCTACATCCAATATAAAAAACAAATGTCTTTTTATTATATTACCTTTAGGGACAGTAAGAGAAGCTGAGTCCAACACATAACTGGTAAAATATAATTGTATCATTTTGTATTACAGACAATTAATTTGCATTGCCGTTTTGAGTTGGAATTACACATTTGATTTTGAATAATTTTCTTTTTTACGTTCGATATTTTCAACTATTTGGGATTGAATAAAACAACAAATATTTTATGACATTTGTCAAGAATTTTTTGTTCCACAAAGGCGTGCCGAAAAGGTTTTTATACCCTACACTGAAAGGTACTTACATAAATTCATTGTCTAAAAATTCTAAGACGATCTAGCCCTGTCCATTCGTTTGTGTGCTTATTTAACTCAGAATTAACCTTGAAAGTATATGATAATGGCTTAAGCTGTTTGGGATTGTAAATGGGTTTAATCGGTCCAGGGGAAAACAGTTAAGAGACTAAAGGTAACTCGGAAGAAGTACACTTTTTTGAGTGTTGCATTATTTTTTTTATTTGTCAACGAAAACTGAGGTCATAGTTGCCGCATGTTTTGTCTTATGTGGCCCAAAAACGGCTAACAAATTAATGCAAATTATGCTACGTAATTATATATAGTTTTGTTTTTTTTTTCTGAAATTAGGGTAGGATCTATGGGGCCCAAAAACGGGCATTTATGCGCTGATGTGTACGAAGGGGACCTGCGAGAAAGATTACAACACCGCAAAACATCGAGAGAGTTAGAGCAGCAATACTGCAATCTCCTAAACGCTGTGATCGGAAGCAATCATTTGCTCTTGGTATTTCCAGACTTTATTTTAGCCGACTCTTCAGGGTATGCAACAAGGGGATACATGGTTCCAACAGGATGGTGCCACTGCACACACAGCGAGGGTTACCATGAATTGTTTGAGGCGAATCCTGGACGTCTTACCTTTTTGAGGTGTGATGTGAGCTAGCCGGCACGCCCATCAGACTTAGCCCCATGCGACTTTTTCCTTTGGGGTTACCTGAAGTCGAAGGTGTATATCAACCGTCCCAACACCTTGGAAGATCTAATTAACAATATCGAGGCTGAAATTGGCAGAATAGCAGTCGACGTGCTTGTAAGAGTTCATAAACACTTCAGAAAACGTGTGCAGCAGTGTGTGGATAGCGAAGGTCGACATTTGCCAGATACACTTTTTAAAACCATGTAATAAAAAAATTCCATTTCTATTCAATTGTATAATTAAAATATAAAATAAATTCTTCTAAGGTTCATAATTTTTTTATTTCATTCCCAAATATGGAAATTACCGCGCTCCACCCTGTAGCTTCCAATTTGGGTTTTACAGATGTAAGAGTAGCCAGTTCATAAATTCATTGAAATGTACCTCACGATTTTACATCCAACCACCTATGAGCGGCAAATTTCAATTTAAGTAGATGTGTGCGTACTTAAAAAAGAGCGGGACGGTTCAGACTGTGGTCTGCAATATATTTTCTGTAAATAAGCTTTAATTCGTTTTCCTTTAAAAAGGAACACACCCAGATCGAAAAGTGGGCAGTGCCACGTCCCCTTAAACAAAATCATATTGGACTGGACTTAATGATGGTGTGTTTCTCTTCTAGCTAAACGAAAATCTAAGTTCGCAGTATAACCAAAACATGCCTATTTGTAATTGTAATTAATATTCAAATATAACGAAGAAAGAAAACCCTGGTGAAAAAAGTTTAAGCAATATTTTCAAGTAGCGCCACCCTCCGGTTTAAGGTTCAGTACCACATATAATATCTGATATTGTGTTTTTATTTGGCCAACACTTTTTTATATTAACTTCCCCCTTATCTTCTTGTGCCTAACGTATAATTGAAACAATATATTTCCGGTTCGGGTCAATTCCGGTCTACAGGCCACAATTTAAATTATATTCAGGTCATTACAATCATACTACATAATGTGCTACCTATATTGATGGTCCTGTTTTAGTGTAAACGTGTTGCTCTTTGTTTCCACATAGCCGCAATTTAATATGTCCCTTTCTCTATAGAATTCACATATTTAGTTTAACCTTGATCAAATAGCCAAAAGAGTCATAATTTCTGACTAACGGTGTAGTGTAGGGTATCACATAGTCGTTCTTCCTGACTTTAACTTTTGTAGTTGCGTCGTTTTAAGTTGGCAATTGTACTAATTTATAAACCACCAAAAATGTCGATTCATAATACGAAAATCGCAATGGACAACTGTAATGTATATTTTTCTTGATTTAATTGAAAACTAGTAAATGGTCCTTTGTGTAGGTAGTAGGAGAATAGGGCGTGCCATCCACCTTTTTTAAAAATGAAGTAAACATATTGCAAAATACAATATTCGTGGGTTATATGGAGAGTAGTTTGTATGGGAGGTACAAGAAGGGACGTGACATAGGCTCCATTACTCCATCGAATTACTTACTTTCAGCGGAATCCTAAGATTAATATGGAAATCCAAAAAGTAAGCGGAATAGGCGTGTCATCCGCACTTTCCGTACGACGTATAAAGTTGTTATAAAAATATTATGAACTTCGAAATATAAGAGAATTTCATCGCTTATATTTCCAAGTTAACCTCATATCTCAGTCCACTTACTTTAGAATTTGGAAATGCTTCTATTGCAATATTTCATAATATTATAAAACTAAAATGTATTTTTTATCATATAATTAAAATGTAAATATCAAACGTTGTTTATGCTTCATTTATGATACAAATAGTATGCCAACTCGCTCCAATAATGTCCTTGTGGCGCTTTTTAAATTGTAAATATTTTATACTTATATACGATATAAGAAATAAATGAATTTTTTATTGAAAAAAAGTGTTGAATTTAAAATGGACCGCATGGAGAGCAATCAAGATATTACATGAAACTGGGCGGAATGGTGCATTGCAGGGGTAGTACCAGAAGGGGACACTTCAGCCACTGTTCTCGGTGCGGTGCAAGTCCGTTATTACGGTGTTCACAATTTAAGCGAATTTCAGGCACTAGGTAAAAAGTTATGCGGGTTCTATCGTAATCTTTAGTGGAAAAGGCTCATTTGTGTAAAAGCTGCTAGAAGGGACTTGGGCTTACTTCCATTCTTAAGCATTAATTTTTAGTGAGATCGTGTAAGTATATAGTATTGAAGATATTCAAATACCAAATGTGAGCGAATTAGTACATTTGTGTGAAAGGTACCAGAAAAGGTGTGGCAAAATTACCCATTTTTAATCCCATAGATAATGTTGGAAAAATATTACGACATGCAAAGTTTAGAAACGATTGGTTGCTCCTTTCGAGAGTATCGTGCGAGCCAGCCTCACAGAGGGACATGGCTCAAATGACTTATAGTCATAAAACGGATTTGGTCAAAACATATATAGGGTCTAAAATGCTGTAGGCTAGGGACTGGAAATTTAAATCTGATATGATCACCATTACAGCTTTGATAAAATGTATCAGTCCGAGGGAAACGATATTGAACATCCCAAATTAAAACATCTAAGATGCACAAACAACTGGACACTCAGACGGGCCGAAGCTGTTACACTCTCTATCTTAGATTGTGTTGTAGTATAGCATTGCCAGTATTGTGAGATATGGTTGTTGGTGGTGGGTCCATGTTTAACAGAACCACATCTTTTGGACCATATGGACAGTTGTCCTTTTCAGATTATTGTATTAAATTGCTTTAGTTAATCCATATGTTGAGTTAGGCCGAAGGGAGACCAATTGACGAAATGCTTTGTTGTTTACCTTATACCCATGAACTGGCCCGTGTACAAAATTGGTCCACATCTAAAATACAGGTTCATATTTGGATTTGTGAGGAAACTTTACAGTTACCCATATATCTTTGAATATTATGGGACTGTATTTAGGTCCTTGGGTATATAGACTACGACCATAGGTCAAGGGCTTATATTCAACCAAATCGTAAAATTTATGTTATATTCAGATTTTTCAGTGCCGATATTTTAGTCATTAGGACCCTATTCCCATGTGTCAATTCCCCAATTTTCTTTAAATCTTACAATTAATGTGTTCTGATTATTTATGAAATGTCATTGGTTTTCAGTACCCATATGTCGCTAGTTCAAGGAGACCGATGTTTGGGTCCCTATGCGCTTTATTGGTAGATTCAAATCCCAAATTAGTCCAAATATTATATATTGGTAAATTTTTAGATTTTCGAGAATATTTAGCCATTTCTTGATTTCTAGATCGAACATTAGGGCACAGTTTCTACACCAAGGGCGACATGACCATGCCCATTTATAGAAAGGTTATCTACTTCCAAAAAAAGCTGATTTGAAAGTACATTTATTAAATTTCTTAGTTCAAATATTACAAAATATAAATATTGGTCAGAATTTTGTTATCCTTTAAAACAAAACTTCTTGGTCCATTTTTAATACAAATCGATCGCCATCCCATAAATATGTACGAGTATGGGGGGTTTAAAGCTCTTCTTGATTCGAATAAATCGTACTTTAAAATGTTATGACGATCAATAATATAAATAAAAACTATATATGGTCGCAAATAATTCCTTTGATTTTTTTCAAATGGAATGACAACATTTAGATTTAAAGTCGATCTTGTTATGGCCGTCTGTTGAAAGCAAGCTTTAACAATTTTTGTATTCCTTTCAAAAAATAGGATTTTTGGAGGTCCATAAAATAGGCATCTGTTTGATCAAATTATTGATCGTTTGAGCTGAATGTCTTTCCATCGAGCCATTTCTTTAGGTATGGAAATAGGAAATAGTCACTGCAAATCCGGAGAATTTTTCGGATGTGGTACCAATTCGTAACCCAATTGATGCATGTTTGTTGCCATAACATTATTGGCTGGCAAAGTCACATTGGCCTTCTTCGCAGCTGGTTCACTCTGAGAAACCTATTGCTGCTGCTTGCTCTCCGGAGTGTTGTAATTGATCCATGATTCATCCACAGCTACAAAACGCCGAATTGCAATTAAACAACTCCAAACAAACCATTGAAGTTGTCACACGATTACGTTTTTGGTCTATTGAGAGCAAACGCGGCAGACATCGTGCAGAGAGCTTTCTTAAACCCAGCTGATCATGTAAAATCGAAAGCATACTGCCGTAAGAAATGCGTATGACATCAACAATCTCACGCACTTTTACTCTTCGATCGGCCAACATAATATGGATTTTTTCAACATTTTCGGGAGTATTGACCTAAATTAAATTGCCCGTCCATAATGTTCAGCGTCATTTTACTTGTGCGACCACAACGAAAGTCAGTAAAACACTTATTTGCTATTGAAATCGATAGTGCAGAGTCCCGATAGTATTTATCAAGCTTTCTCTTGGTTTGATTGACGGTATTTTTCCGCAAAAAATAATTTTTTGAGCACTCGAAATTCACTTTTTTAATTGTTAATAAAATCCAAGAGGTTGTATGTTTTGAACAGCTGTTAAACACAATATAAATGACGGAACTCCCTCAGAATTTGGCAGTTGTCTATTAACGGATGGTACTTGATGGGGCAATGTTGCATTTCATACAACTATGAGGGAAGTACGAAAAGTTTCGGAATAATTGATATGCCCTCGAGTTCAATCGTTTTACGAAGAACAATGAAATATTTTAACAAATTCAAATATTACATTATTTGTAAAATCTAAATAAATTTAGACCACGTCCAAGGGATCCAAAAACCTATTCCGGTTGGCTTTTCTGAACATCCAGAAGCGCAGGGTATAATACTTATATAGTCGGCCTCGACCGACTTAAGCTTTTTTACTAGTTTTAATTTATTTACTTATAGTTCCCTAAAGCTATCGATTACATTCTTCACAGATATATATATATATATATATATATATATATATATATATATATATATATATATATATATATATATATATATATATATATATATATATATATATATATATATATATATATATATATATATATATATATATATATATATATATATATATATATATATATATATATATATATATATATATATATATATATATATATATATATATATATATATATATATATATATATATATATAAATATATTTATTCCTGCCGTTTCTATGTGGAATATAGAGCCATCTTCGCAGATGACACAGTCGAATCAAAATTTCTAGAATTATTTTACAACGGAAATATACATAACTTAAAGTTTTTGTAACCGATCCAAATTATGTATTTTCAAAAAATGATGCACCTTATAATATATTAATGTTTGGTGAACAAGAACAGTAACTCGCCCAAGAATAATAGAGAATACTTTAATGGTTAGAATGGACTCAAAACCACAATATCTTCTCTGAACGTAAATCACTGAAAGTTAATTTGAAAGAAATTAACTACCAAGACCGTCAGTACACATGCATGTTAGCACTTACAACTGCTCATACGCATATGCTCTCTGGCAAATGTCCTTGCGATTGCAAGCGTGTATATTTTCATGTAAGTATGTCTGTATGAAATTGTATTTACTCGTACATATGCCCCTTGCAACTTGTTACCGTAGGCCATAGCACCATTCTGCTGTTTCATCAACACTTCCAGACATATAAAATGCCGTCTGGCCGATTGTTTGGATTCGGCGTAGACGCGATGAGTTGCCGAAGTTTGTTATGTGGCCTTCTTTGTGAAACCGGGGTCAAATTGAGCAAATGTATTACGAAATCATAAATTATTTCTTTGTTGTCCTACTTGTGATAATTATAAATAGTGATTATTATAGAGGCCATTAACAAAAGCCCATCCTACGATTAGTATTGCAGTCAAGTTTGGAATAATTAATTACATTCTTGAATATTTAAATGATCTTCTGCTCCTATCTTAATGTTTATGTTTTTTTAGACGTGTGGTTTTCAATCTGGCCACACTTTTTTTGGAGTTGGTCTTTTTGACAGCTGTCACTTGATTAATACTCTGTTTGGTTTGCCATTTCATCATGAATAGACTTACTAAGGAACAACGTTTGTAAATACTTATAGTGGTGAATGAGCCCAAAACGAGATGGCCACCGATCCTGATTTTTCCAAGAAAATTTTGTACAGCGATGAAGCTCACTTTCACTTTGAGTACGTTAATAGCCAAAATTGTCGCATTTGGAGTATTGAAAATCTACAAGTCATTGTTGAGACGCCGCACAGTGGCTGAAAATCGTTTTTCGTTGGCCAAAATTCTGTAACTTTTGATCAATCAAAATATTCAAGTTATTTTTTATTAATGGATAGAAATTTAGTTCAGCTTGACTCAGTTTTAATTGCATTAAAAGTGATTGAGGACCTTTTAAGGAATTCTAGGATTTGTTTTAACTTTAAGAGTGAAATATGGGTTTATTATTTTTTATTTTTTAAAAAATTTAATATTTGGATTTTAATAGTAATTATAAATATTTTTTGTAATAATGGATGTTTTTTAATGTTACACTCAAAAAAAATTTTTAGACTCGAAAAAAATAGTAAAATCAACTGGAGATTTTCCTATTATTTCAGAAAATTAAAAAAAAATTGCTGTCAAATTTGCAAATTTGATTACACTCAAAGAATATTTACAATTAAAAAAAACGTTAATAATATTATCTAAAAATTTTGCTATTACTACAGAAAAATTTATTTTTTTAGCTGTCAAATTTGATAATTTTAAAAAACATTTTTAAAATAAAAACTTCAATAGATTTTAATAATATTTGTAACAATGGCAGGTACTGTTTATTATTATTTTTTAATAATACTATGTTTTTCGTACTTAAATAACAATGAAAGGCAATTATAATTATTATTCATTTGACTCAAATATTAATTGCAAATATTCCATATTTTGTTCTGTACTATTTCTGTTCTTTAGTAGTTTTTTGGCTTCTTCATTTAAATCCCGATGTTCCACTTTCCATTGATTGCGAATACTGGAAATGAACGGATCTGAAGTTGCGAATAATATATTAAATAGATCTTCATTTGTAGAATTTCGTGAAATTTTTCTAGTATTGTGCTCTCTATATATCTGTATTGTGCTCTCTATATATCTCTATATATCTGTATAAATCTGTAATCCTTGTTCCTTTTTTCCTTAGCTTCCTCTGATAGTTCTCCAAGTGGCACCAAATGATATTTAATGAAATCTTCTCCATGGTAAAGGATTTTGTGAACTGTTGCAGACATATTTCTCCATGGGTAGTTGGTTGTATATATATTTGCAGTTTCCTTCGCATAAGCTCCAAATTTTCTAGAGTCAATTTCGTCATTGCACGTACTTCTATGATTATTTTAAATCTCAAAATAAGGCTTAAGTTCACTCCTATTATTTCAGATGCTGTTTCTAGATCTGAAAAGAATCTTCTTGTGGTATTGCCATCATTTGTATTGCCTTACCCTTGTTTTGCTGATCTATAATCAATCCAAATTGTCGATATTCATCTTGAACATGTTTCTTTTTTGAACTTCTTAAATCTTTGTTGGTTTCGTTGTTTCTTATTGATCCTGAAGACCCGAAATCCAAATCATAACTGATTTTAAGTATGTGTTCCATAAGTCGTATTCTTGCATGTAGTGGTGATAGTCCAAATTCATATGCATCGGTATTATCTAATGATTTTGTCGGGACTTGATTTAATTGGGTTGATGCTTGGCATATAATGCAGCTGAATGCAGCCTTCGTGTTAGTCAAAGCCTGACCTACTTTTCCATCTATCATTGTCAGCACTAATTGGTAGCTTACTTCAATTTGCTGCCCATCTATCTGTAATTATAATTTGGGCCTTGATATCACTAACTTCTTTCTTAATGGCATCATTAGTTTCTTTTTTGAACTAAAATTTGATTGGCCTGCAGTATTTCGTAGAAGATGGTATCTCATTTTTACAAATATCCATTGTTTGCGTTCTAATAGTCGAAGGCTCTGAATCTTCCAAAATCTTTTTCAATCGCAATGGTACAAATGATACCATGAACAACTTTTTTGTATTGTTTTTGTCCCGAAGAACCATCACATCCCTATTTACAAAAAAGAATTAACTTTGTGTTTCCATATTTCTTTAACTCATTTCCTGTTATTGATTGTAACTAGCGTTCGGCTGTGAGATCAAGTAGAGATTGTAGTTGTACCTCTGCCGAAATTGGTGTGATTGTAATAGTGTCCTTTGATGGCAAACAGTCCATTTAGCAGCGGTTATGTGATGATATGATGAATACAAATTTGAGCCCTTTTCAATCGCACGCAATCTGAGCTGAATATATTGCTGTTTTGTTAATTTCAAATATAGAAATAATGCTAATGCCTCCTCATTTGTGAACTGTTTTGCTTCGCTCGGAGTTGGTATACTTTTAAGAATCCGTTTTGTTCTTACTGGACTAACTTTAACAGCTTTTCAATGATATCCACTTTTGCAAATTGGTTCTGTGATCGTAATGGATGTTGATGTTGGCCATTATCGATGATAGCCTGCGAGTAGTAACCATTTATTATTGATAACCACCCTTTATGATTAAGATGGCCCTCGACGATTTAGTGACAAACCTTGAATCGAGAACTTAATTTTTATGTGACTATGTTGCATAACACCATTTAATCTATTGGAAACTGATTAATGCAAATTTATTTCTTAGTTATTCAAATGACACTCCCGTATAAGTCATTCGATTTGTAGCCGACGTAATCGTTGCCAAAGACTGACGAAAAAACCCTTGGCGGGCTTAGAAACAGCTGTACAGTCTGTGTGGCAACCGTAGCCAATTTTTTAGTTGATTCTGAAAAAGAAA
Organism: Hydrotaea diabolus; assembly: GCA_963513945.1. Taxonomy (NCBI): domain Eukaryota; kingdom Metazoa; phylum Arthropoda; class Insecta; order Diptera; family Muscidae; genus Hydrotaea; species Hydrotaea diabolus. The sequence continues at coordinate 42,285,204 of OY740718.1, forward strand.
CAACAAAAAGATCTCGAACCAGAATAAAAACTGTTCAAGTCATAGCAAATTTATTAGCATAAAAATAAAGTTCGTCCAGGCTAAATCATAAAAATCAGTCGCAAGCGATTAGCTGTTAAAATGAGAAATTTAACAATAATTATTTTTATGGCCGTTTTTTGGTCCCCCTGGATCAATAGATCGCACTCCTTTGAACATGATTCATATCAGGATTCCTAGTGAAACTTGCTTTAATTTTGTACGAGTATGACCATTTTTAAAATGGGTCTCTGTTGTTTCACCAAGGATACATGAATCCGAGCCCAATCTCATTTATATTCAAAAGTTATGTCTATATTTGGATTTCAGTGAATTGATTTGAACACTCACTGTGCTCATTTACAGTGGGACGATTGTTTTAACCGTAACTACCGTTTTATGACCCCAGGGGTCCATGATTCTAAACCCGAATGTAAAGCAAAGACAGAAAATGTTTCGAATAATAATGAAATTTTACTGTTTTTGAGTCAGCATTTTTAACGACCTTTTGTAAGAGCTGCAAATGCTGATTTTAAGTCCCAAGAGTACAGAGGATTAAGAGCGATAACCATTTTGCCTCTCCACTTACGATCCCAAGTTTAGCTAAAGAGTGATTTCTTCACACGCACTTTAGTTCCTTAAAGAAGACTTTTTTTTCTTCTGGGTCAATGTCGGCCATCTACAATCCTAAGTAGCTGATGGCAAAAATTTGTAGAATTTTACGAAGATCAGTAATGTGTATACTGAACAATGTCCACCGGTTGGTTGTTTGCCTCCTATGAAGGTTTTATTAAAAACCACAGATTTTGTATGTAATCATTTTATTTTTTTTAACAGACTGCCTTAATTAAAACTTATAACTAAAGCCTTATGTATGGCTATACCGACTACATGATACCCTCATCACTCGCTATAGACTACACAGTCTTAGTGTATGACCTATAAATCTAAAGCAATATCTCCGAATAGTTGGTTTCCCTATTTATTTGCATATTGCTCATCAATATATGCGAGTACTAGTATAAATATAAGTTGCAATTTTTTAATAAGTTCTTTGTAGTGCGTGAACCAAATAAATCTGTAAACATTCAGTAAAGGTGACGCATACACCTATGTTTCCATGTATTTCGATATTTACTTTTTGAGTTGGCCGAGTCACGCCCTCACACCAAAAACCCTAATGTGCCCATAACTTATAAACTAGAAGAGCTAGGAACGTGAAAGTGGTGAAAGTGCCAAAACCTTTCCTTCAAAACTCTGTAATGATAGTAATTCTAGGCATATCGTCTTAAAGTATTAACAGTATGCCACTTTGGGCCAGCAAATTGTCATAGAACAGAGATGGATACGATTATACAAAGAGGTGTGGCACCATACAGATGTTATCTCCCAATAACTGTAGGAGATAACATCTGATTTGTTATTGACGATACTGTTAAAGGTGTATAACCTAAGGGTATTAGTTCTTTTTTTTGGACCCCTCTATTTCAAACTAACCAACCAATAAATTTTTCTAAATCGTGATTATATAAAAAAAAATTATACAGTTTGTGTTAAATTGAAGACGTTTAAGTGTAAAGCATGAAAGAAGTTTAGTTCTTTGATTTATAAACTTGTGAACAAGAATTTGGCAAGAATATTCGCCTTTGGGATATGAATTTCACTGCCACTCAATTGCCATGTCATTTTATGGCGACACAATGCTAAATATGCCCATTTTGTTTACATTTTTGTTTAAGTGAAACGTTCGCAGCTGCCGAATAGAGCATCGCTGATATTACCCCTTTGAAGCGCCGAGATTTCCGATAAATTTAGCCAAATCAGTTCACTTTAAAGCATTCAGGAAACACAAATACATACACACACTATCACTTGCTTACTCAAACATACATTTTGAATGTAACCTCAACCGCGCGGAAGGACGAATGGTTATGAGTGTATGTGTGATTTTGCTATGGTTTTAATACGTACAAGCGAGCGAAAGTATTAAGAGCAGGAAGGAGTAAGACACATACGCAAATACAGTCAACACACTAACACATGCGAACGTATGAAAACGAAGGAAAAGAAGACGGCCTAATCACATGCAGTTCGAGATCATTTATCAAACCAACTTTATTTGCCATATTGCTAACGCCTTCTGACACCGCACCACCGCCGTCACCGCCGCCGCCACCAGCTCGAAGACAGCTCGAACAGCACACGGATTTGCACACATCCACGCACCCATCCATGAGCTTGCGTTTGGATGCATGTGTGTGTACAATGCCGGAGAGATAAATACACGCACTTATGCCCCGACACAAATTTGTGGCTTCGTGAAATTTTAATGTGTTCGATGGTGATAACGTGTTTCTGACAATTGCTCCCGAAGACCCGTAGTGCCTCCTCCGGTGCGAACGTGCGTACATACACATATGTTTGTGTGCGTGAGTGTACTTGAGTGTCTCCCGGAGGCTTAATTTGATTTAATCATTGTGTGGAATTTTATGAACAATTTAGATCTGCCAATGAATGAAAAATCTCCTTACGCTCCTCTACAATGTTTCTCACAATGGACAGCGACGGGGACCAAAAGATGGCCTGGTGTGGTGTGAAAACATTTATTTACACTTTATGTTACAGCCGACTCTATTGAGAATCTGAGGGGTCCAATAAAAATTCATTCATTGTTGATTATGTACAGGAAAAACAAGGAAATCAACGCACTAAACTTTCCGAATGCACGTACATGATGTAGTTGTTCTTTGATAGTTTTCCTTAAGCCAATTGCACTGAAGTTTTCGCTTGAGTTGGTCGAGGGCTGTGTGTTTATGTCTTTAGAATTATAGAGATCTATGAGCTGGTTGCTTTATGTTGTACGAGATTAAAAACTTTTTTATTGGCAAATAACTTTCAGTGTTGCCAATGCCAACTAACCATTCAAACAACCACCGGCATCGTCATCGGCACCGCATCTACTGGGAAGTCTGCATACAGCCACAGCACAGATACAATTGTACATAAATATGTAGTGAGTATGGGCATTTCCAGCATTACGAGCGTTATGGATAGATTTTTTAACATCACATCATAAAGTGGTTAAGGTAAAATAAGAAAACGCCTTTGAAGGGTATCGCAAGACTACAGCAAAAAACATTAGAAACAATTAAGGTTCAGAGAACCTTTTCGGATAAGTAATAGAGATTTAGTCACATCAAGAAATAACAGATGGATGTGTGGGAGGAACTCTATTCGTCTTTGCTGTCTAGCACAACAGTTGACATAGTCAACTAAACTTTTTTTTACAACATACACATACGTTGTAAAATAAATCTATTGATGTCTCTCGATGTGGAGTCCAAGTAGAGGTGGAAAGAGTGAGTTGTATTTTCGTGGGCAATTGTGTGAAGAATACTTGAAAATTAAGGTTTACAACAGTAGTTCGTTTGGGAAGAGCCTGGCCTTATAGTGTTCGGTTTTACTTTCAACAATTGCAGCAAAGCTTTCTGAAGAGGGTTGTCACGGACCCGAAATAGCGATATAAGCAGTGTGAAGCCACGAAAATCAATGTCACTTTGCCATTTTGTTAAAAACTTGTCTTTTATTTAAATATATATGCAAGAGGTCTTGAGCCGGTTAATCCCAGTTCAATGTGTAAAAGCAACAGACCGAAATAAAACAAACGAGCTAAACACAACAGAAGTTAGTTAAACTCAATCTCTAAGCGGCTGCAATCACCTCGCAGCCCACATAGATTCCGGCAATAATTTAAGCCACAGGACAATAAAATATTTTACTTGAATTCCTGACAGGATTCCCAGCAACCAGTGCCAAATCTTCAAAGTCATTTTAGAGTTCTGGGGAAGGAGTGCATTAATACAGTGTATGGAACTGGCGTGGCATTATCCTTTTCAGAATGACCAACACGGTAAAACCCCAAAAAAGGCAGCAGACGTTTTACAGATGATTTTAACCCTATTCTATGAAACTACCAGGACGGCTTCTACCCGCATCGGTATTGTATCAAACCCGTTAATAGCCAGCGTATTATAATAATGGGTGTTCCATTGCGAGGTTCCCTAAAGAAAAATATTCTACTGAAGTACAAGGTGCGCTAAAATAATCAACCTTTGTGAACTGCAGAATAAAATCAGAAAAACAAAATAAAACCAGAAAAGTGTCGATATTTTAAGCATTATGCGGCAAGTAGAGTCGGCGCATCATTTATTTCCTTATAATATCGCGCCAACTGGGCAAACATTCGGGCGCTTAACTGCGCCATTTTAAAAGACTGGAATCACACGAGTCCTTGCTGGGCATGACTGCGGCCGGTCGTCTGTGGCTGCCGATCTAGCTAAGAATTGTATAAGCGGGGTTTGGTGAACATGCAGTGTCAACAAACGGTGCGGTGCAACCGCACTCACAGCACGATCCACAAGAGATATTTTAAAGCAAGCGTTCGTAATCGAGTAATCTCCAGTTTCGGTGCAGAAGTTTTGTGAATTTATGAACCGACGTCTTCAAAAAGATTATAAAATATATCGTACTTATGCCCTCCACCGAAGGGTGGATAATACATATATTTAATTTGTCATTCCCTTTGCAACATTCCCTCGAAATATTAAAGTGTATATATGCCTGATGGTCATAAAATTCTGAGACGGTTTAGGCATGCCCATCCATTCTTCCGAGTGTCTGTTGAAAGCACAATAGCTGTCAAACGAATCAACCTATTATTCCATGCGTCCAAAGGTACAGGAGGCCGATTTTTTTAGGCCAATATGTGCCGGGGTATATTTAGGTTTTTGAGAAAATGTTACTTATCCTGGATACTCGTATGTCTTTGGACATTACGGGACTCTTTTTATGTCCATAGCATAAGATCACGCCCACCGGTCAAACGCTCAAATCCTGCCAAATCGTAAAATTAATGTCATATTCAGATTATTCAGAAAATTTCACAGTTTCTGACTGCCTTTATGTCCATGTTCAAAAGAGCATGGGTCTAGGGGCCTTAGACCCCTAGGTAAAGGCCGCAAATTCTTCAAATAGTAAAATTAATGTGATTTTCTGATTTGTGACAAAATGTTATTGTTTTTTAATACCCATATTTCGATAGTTCAATGAGACCGTTTACTGGGTCCCTAAGGCCTTCAAAAGCCGGTCAAAATCCCAACTTGGTCAAAATCTAAATTATAAGTACTTATTTCGATTTGTGAGAAAATTTCACTGTATCTGGAAACCAATATCCGAACATTATGGAACGGGTTTTGGGACCATAGCCACTTTAGCCAAATTTAATGTCATATCAAGATTCTTCAGATAATTTCACTGTTACTAAGTTTCCAAATGTCCATGTTCAAAATATCCTATTTTTCGACCCCCTAAGGACATTAGATCCATGGGTCAAAAACAAATAAAGTCAAATCTCAGAATTAATGTAATGTTCGCATTTGTGACCAAATGTTATTGTTTTGTAATACCCAAATGTTTATAGACAAAGCGGTCCATTTTTTGAACCACTAGGACCTACATATGCAGATCCGAATCCCAAATTGACCCAAATCCATACTTTAGGTACATACTAAAATTTGTGAGAAAATTTCATTGGGGACATTTGTTGGGCCGCTACAACGTTTACGGATTCTGCGGCTACAACTTTCAAGCAAATCCATTTTTTAATTTATTTATTAAAGTTACATGGGTGAAAAGTATTCTTAAAACTTTTGAATAAATTAACAATATTCCTTATTGAGTTCCTTAAAATCTCGAATTGTTATCATCAACCAGATTTAGTAATTTTTAAGATTTTTTTTCGTATATCTTATGAAATGTTTCTTTGGCGGAAAACAAGACAAATTTTTAGTTCATATGAAACATTTTGTTATTTTCTTCAGTGTGGAACTGATACAATCTACTCAGTGTGGCTTTAGGCTGACCAAATGTTAGCTAAACTCGAGATCTTGAAGAAAAATCCTTTAAAACATTTAGCTCTCGGTAGGAGTAAACTTATCTTAAGAAATTCAAGAGTGTGGCTTCCACATTTTCCATGGATGTCTAATTATCGTGCCACGTTTTCCACATTTGTCTGAATGACATCTGGAGGCCTGCGATCCCTAAAGATAAAACGAAGTTCTCCATATTTATAATTTCAGAACGCACATCGTGGAAGATGGTATTGCAATTTCGGAGTCAAGGCAAAATGTTGCGTAGCTACTAGAATAGCCGCAAATAAAATCTAATTTTGAGTAACGTATCGAATTCGATTACTCGTTCTATGTGATAAAACTGTACGTCTGGTATAAAAATTTCAGTTGCATAAGACAAAATGGCAGTCCCCTCTTCATGAACAGAAACTTTTAATACCTGGTTAGTCTATCCTCCTACTGGAAATACCCATAACGTATATGTGTGTCCCCATGAAGCATTCGAAGAGCCAATAAGAACAGACGAACACAAAAAATAACGAACTGCGGGAGCATGCAACGTCAAGAAAAACAACAAAAGCGACGCAGTAAAATGTTCTTCTTCCTGTTGCACACGATTTGCGAAAAGTTGAAATCTCCTCCGCTGCCTGCCTTCCGTTCGGTGTGAGTTCCTTGAGGTTTTCGTTTTTGGCCAACATTGCAAATCAATTAAAATCCTTTTGCGCCTTAACGAGTTTGTAAACTTGTGCAATAAAATTGAAAAGTTTATTCTATGTCCTGTTGTTGATATTTTCTATTAAAGTTCATGTTATCTTTTTCTATTCTACCATAATTTCATTATTTAATTTGTTCTAAATTGTGGCTGGCGTGGATGGCGACAAGAAATCAACACGGCGTTGACATTCTGAGAAGTTTTTTTTTAATCGTCCAAGGAATATCACACGCTGCTTCAAGGATGTCAATCGGGATAGAAGTGGGCCGATTTATAGGTCAAGAATATTACACAAAGTGTTATTTTGTAGCATTTATGCAAGTTATATTCTACTTATATAATAAAGATTGACTCGTCTTTTCCTCTTTCGAGAACAACGTGATATTGTTTGTTTATATAACATTTTCAGTTCAATACTATATGGATACTATAGGCGAGAAACTGGTAGAATTGACTTAAAAAGCTGTGTGTATAAAGTGAGACTTCTTGACAAGTTCTCCGTGTGAAACAATCTTTTGAAAAACTTCATAAAATTTTGATACTTCTTGTGATAACGACAGTAGGAGCATATTCAAACCTAAGGTACATGTATAAAAGCACAAAACGTAGAATTTGTATTGCTTTTAAAATAACTTTGGGTACTATGGAATATGGCGGTAGAATAACTTTGGGTATTGTGGAATATGCAGGTAACGTAGAACCAATCCTCATCACGCCAAAAATATCTATTTTTTTGGGATATCCAATAATATTTTCATATATTTTCAGAGCTTACTAAAAAATATTAACAATTGGTCTGTATGGAAAAGCATAGCAAGTCGATTACACCCTTCGCCACACTTTACAGGGCAGTATTACAGTGTGCTGGTATTAGATACAATTAGATATTGACCCCACGTTTCTTTTGCTAATTGATTTAGAATCACAATCTTTCTCCCTTAAGTTGAATCGTCACTGTCGTCTTTCTCCCTTAGTTTGTACCGCCATTGTACCGTTTTCGATGTCAGTTTGAAGATTCTCCAGGTCAGGATCGAACCCGATGCCAAAAACTGCAGCTCAAATTTCGCATACAGAAGCCACAAATAACACCAGACTCTACGAGATCGTGCTTGGTATCTTACTTATTTTCTTAAGTCTCTCAACATCCCATTAAAAACATGGGAAAACTTCTCTCAAATCAAATCAGCAAGCTGTCCACTATATACTTCTTATACTCACTGAGCGATACCTTCAACTTATGTCCGGCTCGTCTAACGGCTGAGGGTTGTGAGGTTAGTGTGTACGACTGTCATTCAATTGAACAGAAATGGTGAAATTTAATTTTTCTCAAAAAAAATATTTATTTGCTAACCCAGCAAATCAAACGTTCAGAATTCGGTCCGATTTCTGTACGACAATCGGCAAAATGTTCCGATTTCGGATCAGAATTCATACCGAGTTCGTAACGAAAAACACATGAGAGGGTTGACACGAATTCTAAACTACTTTTCTGAAAAAAAAATCCTGAGGCAAAGCGAACATAATTCGTCACGATTTTGGTAAGAATTCTCGATAGAGTTCAGATATTGTTCAGACATGTCTGATATCCGACATTGTCGGCAAATTTGGTCTACTGAAAATTTCTATTTTGTCCCCTTCAAAGTATTCCCGTTCAGATTTAATACACTTGTGCAAGCGCTTTTTTCAATCCTCGAAGCAGACCTGATATCCACTTCTTGATATTGCCTTCAGCTCTCCCAGCGATTCGATTTTTATCTTTTCAACCGTCGCAAACCGCCAGCCTTTCATGGGTCTCTTATGAACAAGCAATGACCAGTAAGCAGGTCCGTTATAGTGAAAGCCATGAGTTGTGGTTCCACAATTCCGGGCTTTTTTCGTATTGCGCAAGCGGCGCATTACCGAGAAATGTTAAAATTCACCTTTTATATCGAACAGACCTTACATGTAAACCCCCAATACCTGCGACTTTACGAGAAAGAGATTAATTAAGCTTTTAAATACTTCTATATAAAATGAATTACCTCTTTGAAGCTGGCGGTAAATTGTAGGTCCCTATCAGTGAGTATAAGAATTGTATCGTGCACACATTTCTGCTTTAAGAGAAGGTTCCTCATATTTCTTTGTTGGAATATGAAGAAGTAGAGTATGTAACGGGTTTTCCATTAAGGCCATAACAATTTTATATATTAATAAAACACAAAAAAATTTAGATATAGAGTTCAAATTTATTTCAGGTGTAGTGCAAATATTACATATTATGAACGAAATTCGATTTCGGCCATATGACCATGGGATAACACGTTCACTGAATTTGGTAGTGGCAACGTCTTGTTGAAACCACATATCGGCGATGTCAAGCTCATCCAATTCTAGCCAAAAATAATTTTCTAACATGGCAAGATAGCGCTCGCTTGACGGTAACAAGACAACTGTCCCACCTCCGGCATGAAAACCACACCACGCAGTAATTTTTTTGCGGATGCAATTGTGTCTCTTGAAGCACATGTGGGTTTTTTTGCTATCCAATAACGCATATTTTGTTTATTGACCAAACCACTCAGCCAGAAATGAGCTTCATTCTCGAAGATGAAGAAAATTAGAGAAAACGCTATTAATGTTGCGACACCGACTGAGAATTTCGGTAGTTATTTTTAATGATTTCCTAACGTTACTCGTAAGTGAACTTTACCATGATGAAAATGTTGACTTCGACTAAGGTTTTGACACTGAAAGATCATTAAAAATGTTTCAGGGTGCGTTGACATAAAGGTGCGAAATTGTTATGTCCCTATTGGAAAGCACGTTAATTATAAAAAAAAACTCAAGTATTCTGAATGCCAGAGTGGTGTAGAGTATCTCATAGTCGGCTCTATACTTTATAGAATTGACGCGGTGCGAACGATAGTGTCCACGACGGTTTGCTAGTAACCCAAGGTTCAAATACGGGTGAAAAATCCAACATTTTGCAGCGGTCTCTGCAGAAGGTTCTACTTTCGCCGCAGGTATTATGCGAGTTATGATTGTATCGATGTCTGGAACCGTTACAGGCTTATTAACGAAGCCCTTTGACTTCACATAGCCGGTCAGACAACAAAACTCCGTTGTCATAGTGCGATAGCTCTCGTCATCTAACAGAGAATTATTGTGAATCTATTAGTAGTTTGAGAAACTCTTTGGGTGAATGAATGAATAAGAAAGCAATAGATCTTTATTAAGCGAGTCTTTTGTCAAACATTACTTAATAAAAATAAGATGGCACCTTGACACTAGTCACGAGCAATCTGTAAATTAAACCAAATCATGTCCTGTCAAATGAAATACTGAAAAAGAAATCAGTATAGTAATCTCGAGTTCACATGACACACCCGAAAGATCCACAGTCAGTCCAATGCTCTTAACTTCGAGCACATCCCCACTGCTATTGCTCTGAGCTCAGCTGTTCTCTGACTTCTTCTCATTAGATAATGTACGAGCATCTAATGAAATTATATGGACTTCGTCCTCCATCTTTTGAACTTATCGTGATTTAACACTTTATTTACTTTAAATTACCCAAACGTTGCTACCGATAACTAAAACCTTAAATCTTCACATCCTCACACCTCGCAAACACACAGAGTCAGATACAGCTGCGGGTGCAGAGCTACACATGGACACCTCCGTAGCTGCCAACACTTACACCTACAAGTAGCCCCAAATAGAAAATATTGGATGACGCTGCAAAAACCCAGTCAAGCGATCAGTTATAAAAAGAGGTCACCGAGTCACAGCAAAGGTGAATTTAGTTAATACAACATCAAAATTGTTAAAATACAGTTCGGCGAACAGACAACACTCACTAACACACACACTCACACCAACCTGCAATTCTCTAGCTTATTCAGTCGAGTCGTGTCGGTGGCGTCTGTGCGCCACATGTGTGTATGTATGGATGGGTGAGCGTAAGTGCATCAAAGCAACGAAAGCCCGTGTGCATTGGGCTGGGAATGAGACGGTGTCAGTGTATGTGTGTGTATGAATTGGTTGTTTTCAGAGGAAGGATGTAGAAACCCACAGATAAACTCTGGTGTAGGAGCCAGCACACGACACAGCCACACATCAGTATACGAGTAGTTCTAGGATACCTACTTCGATAGGGTGTGTGCGTGTGTGTATGGAACAAAACAATGGCATGTGTGTAATACAAGACCGGATAACAAAGGCACACACACACACACACTACAACTCACATGCATTCATACGTAGTTCCGGATCGGCATTGGCTTTCGTAGTAAATCTAAACAAAAGCTAATAAAGCGACGAACAAGCAGCCAAGTCGCTCGAATGGAACACGATAAAAGCATTTCCAGACAGATTGTTCTGGTTTTAAGCTTAAACATATTAATTAACAAATGCTATTTGGCACTTATTCATAAACATGTTGATGTACATTAGGGCAAGCAACTTAGTTTCGTGTTCAAACTATCTACCGGATAGTTTGAACACGTACAAACAGTATTAAGAATTTTCCATGTTAGAGAGCAGTGTATAGAAAATGATTTTAATCCTTCGTACCAATCTTAAAATAAAGTCATTTGGGACAGAAGCTTTATTGCAATCTAAAAAATAAATTGTGATAAAGAAACTCTATTGTCTATTACGCATAGAATCAACAATCGCCTTCTGCCTTAATTTCAGGTCCGCATCTATTGGATCTAGTTACTTTAAATTTGCCTTCCTTAAACAATGGACTTATGCGTACTAAAAAACAATTAGATTTTCTACAGATCTGAACATGATATTAATTTGACGATTTCGCTTATTTGGAGACCTTTTTAATGAATCCAATTATGCGTCAGTTTGAAATCACGTGTGGAAACTTAGATACAAAGAAACGTTCTAAAAAAACGAAATTATGTTATATTTCGTTAAAAACAAAGACATTTTCTTAAAATCCAATAAAGGAGTTTGTTGCAGGATTTGGCTTAAATTAAAACCTTAATGCAAGGTTATTATGGCAGAATAATTGCCCTCCCAACACAGAAACGAAGCCATATTAATTTATCTACAATTACTGTGCCTCTGCCACCAATGCTCCACCAAGAACAATTTTCCCCAACACTGCTGGTGCTAGAACGCAATCAATGGTGGAGAGTATACTAGCTTCTGTCAAAATTATAAACGCTGCAGTCCCAGTATAAAAGCTTCAGTCAGTTGAAGAAAGAATTGAAGACTGTATGTCAATAATACTCTCTCACAGTTTCTTTCGAAAATGCGACTTTATAGAAATCATCTCATTCATTCAATACCAACCACTGATTCGTCAGACGAACAGATTATTTTTGATTAATTGGTATCTCCAATGCAGACGAGCTTACCTCTTAAGTCCATCACGCCACATCACTTCAACGCAAAAAATTTCAAATCTTAATAGCAAAATATCTGCTAATTTGAATAGAGTCGAGCGCTCTGAAGAATTTACTAATCATTTTATGACAAAACTATTTACCTACCCGGTTCTTACATTATCATGATTCATTAACGAAACAAACCTGAAAATTACGTCTTCTATATTATAAATCCATTAACTTGTTCTCGTCATTATCAAAATAATATGAATGCAACTAAGCTTTTTTAGGTAGACTTGTATATTTAAAAAAACACATTATTCCAAACCATCAATTTGTAGTGTTACAAAGTCATAAACCAAATTTCGACTGCTTCGAAAGAAAAAAATAGTGTTGTAGTGTTTTCTGTGACTTTAAACAATCCCTTGACCGGGTACGGCACACTGGGCTGTTGTACAAAAACAAAAAATTTTTACCGGCACCATATTACCTCCTATAAAAATCCTGTTGAAATAAGCTAATTTCTTATGTTAAAATATATGATGAAATATCGGGTACCACAGGGGAGCGTTTTGCGAATTCTATATCAAGTAATGTTACAATTGCTACCTCTGCCGATGATACAGTTTTAATGTTAAGTCATACCTCTCCTTCTGGTGTATCTCAGTTTTTGCAAAAATACCTAAATATATTTTATAAATGGTTAAAAAGTGGAGAATTGTAATAAGTACGGAAAAATCAAAACATGTTTAGTTTAGGCAAATAAAAGAGGAATGCTAACCACGTCATTTGAATACTACCGTGATCACAACCTCTAATGTTGTTAATTATCTAGGCATGCACCTCGATAAAAAAAACTTACGTGGAACGACCCTATTAACAATAATCTAAACAGTAAGACCTTTAATCTGTACTGGCGCGAGGACCTAACTCTCAACTTAGCTCTGGAACATTATTATCTTGTTTTAAACCGCTGTACACGTTTGGTCTCCCATAATGGGGGATACAGACATATTGCAAAGATTCCAGTTAAAACCCCTACGACACATTAAAAATGCTGCTTGATATGTGCCAAATAAACAGCTTCACAAAGCTGTAGACGAAATTAATAGCTTCAGCTCAAACTACTTGTCATTAGCTGTGTTTATTTTAACTAGCTTTTTTAAGGAAGTTAAGGTTAGCAAGCGAGCTAGTCGCGTAACTGACGAGAACTTTAAGTGAAAAACTTAAACTTTGCACATCCTGCTTTATGATAACATATGTTTTTGTACAAGTATGAATACTAAAAGATAATCAAACGAGAAGAGATGTCAACGGCGAATTTGCATTGGTCACATCTGCCAGAGATGGGATAAGTGAAACTTAAAAACATCTAAAACTGATAGTTCGAAGAAGTGTCACAAAGTAAAAGTGTAGCAAATTATCGGTTTATTGTAATTACTTGATTATTTTATTACAATTTATAGTTTTTTACTGTCTGCCTTTGGTGAATTTGCCGAAGAACCCAATTGTTGTTCAATTACCGTTGGTGTTTGCAAAGAACAACAAAGTTTGCCATCCGTTGCCATTTTGTAAACTAATTAGGTAACTAAACTAGCTATCTCAAAAAGAAAACACTGCTATTGTAATTCTACAAAAATTGTAAGAGGATTAAAGAGATTGAATATATTAGACTTACCCTTTAGAAATTACAGAAGCTACATAGCGAAGTTGTAACTATGTATTTATTAACAAATTTTCAGAATGTTGTAAAACATATTCTAATAAAGAAAATTTTATATTTAAACAAAAGTAGACAGTTTAAGAAAATATAGGATCATATTAAATTATTTTATTAATCTTTGAAAGTATCTTTTTCAAGCGACTTTATTTCATAACAATTTCCGGAGGTGGGATTTTTTTACACGGTATGTTTAATTTGTCATCTTAAACTAAAGACGATGTCATTGTTTTATTACCCATTTTCAACCATTGTATGGTATAAGCTAGAATTATTTTATTTTCTATTGATGTTCTGGCAGAAGCAGGGCTTCTCATCGCATGTAGGTGACATGCTTCCAATATTCGTCGTCTTACACTCCTTCACTGCATGCATGAAATGAAAATAAAATGAATACTTTGTGTAGCTGCCACGGACATCACATTAACTTGGGATTTTTGCACAATTAGCCAAAATTATTGTCGTAAAAGTAGAGACAAGAAAACGAAACTGCAAAAGGACACCGCAAACGAATATAACTGCCATGGTCGCGGTCTCTACCGACCGTCCAATCGTTGCCGCAGATCTCAGTTCAATTTGTATTTGTCTGTCCCGCTCCGATGAGGTCTGCACTTTATTGGCTGCATCAAGTCCAATTCGGAAGCATTTTGCGAAGAATGTAATAATTACTTTTAATTATAACACTAAATGGGAGCTATTATCCCGAATTCATTTTGTATTTGTTTTGCAACACAACAACTCGCAAGTAATTGCACCAAATGGCCAACAGAGGGAGCAGTGGATATTGCCATTGTTAATATGTGCGAGCTACTCGAAGTTGAAAGGATTTCAAATGATGGCATTAGTTTTTGGTTTCCTTTGCACAGCAAAGTGGACAGTAAATAATTAATTTTTCATTTCTTGTGAAGTAAAAATTTGTGCAGTTGTTCGAAATTTACAGCGATTGGCATTAGTTTGTCTCACTAATACATACCGCCAAGAGTCTACACATGAGCTATTGAAAGGAGTATAACTAAACTCAAATCACCGCTAAATTACTAACAATTAATAACTGCTGTAGCGAAATTCTTACGTTCGAGGCTTAATGTTTTCAGATTTGTGTTCCCATCATGGACTAAATGTATTTCAAACCCCTTTGAACATACTGTTGAAAAGAAACTACAAATGGTAAAAAATCCAAATCACATATCATATTCGAAGCAGAAGTCAAACAAATGTTAATGTAAATTTTCAAGAAATAAAAGAGAAGTTAAGTTTGTTAAATTACTAAGGAATTACCAGACATAGGTTGGTAGTCTTTTTGTCATGGTTATTTATAATCTGAATACCCACCCAGACTACCAATGTATGTACCCCAAACGATAACATTAGCAGTTTCTCAATCTGAAAGATTATTTTTAATATCAATGGCCTCATGCTTTGGACCAAAAAACAACGCATACCAAATGTCATCTTGATTAGAGCTAAAAACTTTAAATCAGCTGAACATACGTGTGGAAAGCTACTAGTATGTACGAGTATATCTTAATCTTACTGAATTCCATACATTTCAATATGAAGATCGGAGAGCAATTATACGTGCAGTTTGATTGCAAGCTTGAGATGGACAGCATACGGACAGAATTTCAGACATCGTTTATTAGAACCAGCTTGTGATTCTGCGTCGATCGTTACACATTTGCCATAAAACATCATATAATACCTAATTTCACAGAGTGGTGCAGGGTATAAAAACTATGAATAATATGTTGCGGGCATTAAAAGTATTCAAAATGCATTCCAATATAAAACCTCCATAACTACTTTGTTCCAGAACAAAGCTCAAAAACAACTAAGTGTGTGTTAACATTTCTCCAGATCGGTCCATGCTGTTAGAAATAACATATTTAATTGCAAAAGAACCCCGCGGTCTTTCAAAATATATAAAATGAGTCATAAAGGTCAAGAATAATAAAATTAGATTTAAAATAAAAAAGAGCCAGAGATTAAAACATAAGAGTTATTTTGACTCCTTTAAGCCATCCGCGGACACGGTATTCATTTCAATTGTTGGACGCAATATTTACAATAGTTTACAATATTTAAAAATTTTCTTATATACAGTTGTCGATATGTATCATTTTAAATCGCGTACCGTTCACCAAAATTTAGTTTTCAGCAGTATTTCCCAAGAGTATTGGGCCACTGATTCGAACAAAAATACACACCGCTTTCTGAGGATGCACTGGCTTCTCGACTGTCACGAAAATGGGCTTTTCCTAATGGGTTTTTCCTATCTCTAGATGTGGCAGTTTGGCTAATTGCTGCGTTCAAAGGATTTTCGTCCAACGACATCATTTTTTGACCAAGGCCCAAACCGAGAAGTGTTAACAAAACTGTCTGGCGCTACCTCTTCAATTGCCTAGTAAATTGGACATTGTAAGAAAATAATGCAAGGTATTTGCGAAAAAATCAAATAAGAGTGGCGCGTAAAAGGTTAAGTTGTTTAGATCGATGGCGAATCTTTGTTTCATGACGGAGTCGCATACTCTCGGGAACTGCGTCACAATCTCGTTCCGTGATAACCGAAAGGATTGCGTACAGCAGGAGCGTCTGAAACTGATTTGAGAGAAACAATTCCACGGCAGCTGAGTCATAAGTTTCGCTAACCCATGAACTTTGATGAATGATGTCAACTGTAATCACATTTGTTATTTAGAGCAATAAAATAATTCCAGTATTTGTATTTGTAAATACATGTATTTTGTTATCGTTTCCCATAGTAGTATGGTGTGATGTTAATTGTGAGTCACACCTATACGTCAAGGTCTTTGCCCAACTTAATTTGATATTTCTTTTTTTCAGTGTTTGACAAATTTAACCATGAAGGGGGGCACAAT
The DNA here is from genome assembly GCA_963513945.1 of Hydrotaea diabolus. NCBI lineage: Eukaryota > Metazoa > Arthropoda > Insecta > Diptera > Muscidae > Hydrotaea > Hydrotaea diabolus. The sequence goes on from OY740718.1 coordinate 42,301,769, forward strand.
TAAGCAGTGCGCTAAAATTTTTAGTCTTTTGGGCGTTCACATAAAAATGCATTTTGTGATCTTTTGGTCAGCATACTCGACCAAATGTATCCACAATCGGGATAATTGTGTGCAAATTTCAGCAAATCGGGTATGGAGGAAATGTGAAGACACCTGTGTATGATCGCCCAGTTCGTTCTGCCAACGGACCGTACTTCTTCGAAAATGAGGTCGATCAAGCAGCAACCGTGAATGGTATTTGCTATCGCTAGATTACCTATATAACGGACGGGCCAGAAGTTTAGGATATTGACCTGGACGACATGTGGTTCCAACAGGATGGTGTCACTTGCCACAAAACCAACGAAAAATTCAATGGCCGTATTATCTTACGTTGTTATTTTAAAAACTAGAAAAAAAACTAGTAAAAAAGCCAAAGTCAAGCGTGGCTGACTATATTATACCCTGCTCTCCTGGATGTTCAGCTAGATAAAATAGGTTTTTGGACTCAATTGACCCTAATTAATAACTACTTTAAAGTCACATTTGAATTTCTTTTTTTTGGTAAAATCGGTTGAAAATATATGTGGGAGCTTTATCTTAAGCTGAACCGATTTTCTCCAATTTCAACAGCACCCTTTCAGGGCACGAGGAACTTACTTGTAGTACTACCTGAAGTTTCATTATAAGCTTTAGATGATCGGACGGACAACAAGTTTCGATAAATGAAGTCAGCAGGTATACTTAAAGGTGGGAAAGCTAAAATATTTTTAGAAGTTGCAAACATTTGCCATGAAACTAACTGGCCCTGTTCCACAGAGGTGTAGGGTATAATGAAATGCCTTGAGTAAAAAGAAAATCGAAAAATTACGCGTATCACGGCTAATGTCAAAAATGTTGTTCTCATTGTGAATGTTTCTTGAAAGAAATTATTGGTGTTTAAGGTTAAACCTCGATAGCTAAGGCTGGAAGCAAAACCGCAAAAGTGATGCCATTTGTTAACAAAAAGTGCGAATTTTGAGCATGTCCATAGGAAAACAAAAATTAGAACGTTTCCCTGTCTAATAATACTCACTTCCTTCCTTACCGTCTGCTTTGTGGTTATTCTTTGACCTGAGGGTCAAAGTGGGGGTGGGGCCATACCGCCCCATACTTGGTACCCTTGGTGGAAAACTCCGGCTACGCCTTAACCGTCTCTGACTGCAAAATAACTTACTCATTACGAGCAACGTTTGAAAATCATTAAAAATTCTATCGAAATTATGAGTCGGTGGTCGCTAGTTTAAGAGCGCTTACTCCAATTTTCGGTGAAGCTCGTTTCTGGCTGAGTGGTTTTGTCAATAAACAAAATATGCATCATTGGACAGCAACAAACACACATGTGCTTCAAGAGACACAATTGTATCCGCTAAAAATTACTCTGTAGTGTGTTTTTTTTTTTGCCAGAATTGGATAAGCTTGACATCGCCGATATGTGGTTTCAAGCCACGCAGCGTTACAATTGATATACTAAAATGCAAATGAAGTGAACTAGTTATCTCGTTCACTTCATTTGCATTTGGTCTATGCCAACAAGTCAACAACGTTGGACGAGCTCAGAGACAACATCCGATGCGAAATTTTCAACGTTCCGGTCAAATCTGTGCAAGAGTGGTGGAAAATTGGGTCCGAAGAACAGATCGCTGTACACGGGCACGTGTTAGTCAGACACCAAAATCGAATTTTATTCTTAAATCCTAACATTGGCACTGCACCTTGAATAAATTTGAACTCTATATCTTAAACATCCTGTACTTTATTAATAGCTCTCCGCTGACGAAGGAAGATGCTAGGGGAGAGACGAATGCAGCTGTAACCGCTTGTGATAAGCTCTGATGATAAAGCTGAAACCCTTGTTGACAGGAACTAGTTATACGGCAGGATCTGAGTGTAGGTAGGGTTCCTCGATGTGGCAGCGGAGTTAGAGGTTATACATTTTACTGGTAAGTTTCTATTTTGGTAAATGTAAAATTTTATTTCTGTGACATTTATTAACATTTTTTTTGTTTTTGTTCGTTTTGTTTTTGTTTTATCAAAATATTTTTTTATTAAAATTCGTTTGTTTTGTTTCGAGTTTCGTTTTTTTTATATTTTATTATTTTATTTTGTAAAGAAATATTTTTGTCTTCTCATTAAACATTATTTCATATTCTTTTATCTAGACTTCATACCTTCATATTTTTTATTTACTCCCCTTTTCCCGTACTAAACTCCTTGCTGCTCTACCAAACTCCAAACCAGAAAGAACTTTGCGCAGCGGCTTTCCAACCCGGTGTTGTTACAAAGTTGTTTTTTTCTTTAACAGCCTCTAGGTGGCGCTGAAACCCTTTCAAACCACACATAACCAAAAACTCCACTTTTCCCTCCCAACATTTGGGAGTTTCATTCATCGTCTATCGTCAAATGCGTTTAGTCACTTCCAGGCGGCAATTGGAAGATTGTTTGTTGTTTACAACACCGACCGAAAATCACATGTGCCATTATGGATATATTAAACAACATTATACACTTCTGCAAAATTCGCAGTGACCGCGAAATATAATAAGAATCAAAAGTAACTTCCAAGAAGGCACTAAGAAGTTACTCTTTGTAGTTACGCAGAAGTGACTCCTGGAAATTAACTCCGCGGGGGTACAACTTCTCTATACGGAAGACACTTCTGCGATGAGAAAACGGTATCGCAGACGACTTCCTAGCGTCATTTCTTAGTCACTTCTGCGATAGAAAATGTTGGCAGGGTTAATATGTGTAAGTTGAAATTTCAAAATCGTTTTTAAGGATCTGTAGTCTCCACAGGTCTTTACTAGATTCAAAAACTATCGGTACATACGGTCTATGGCCAACCTTCGATATATATTTCCCTCCTCTAGAAGAAGTGCAATTCCGCGTTGAGGCATTACTATGGCTTTAATTTCGTTGGCATATTAGAGTCTCCATATCAATATTTATGTCGGCACATTTTTCGATCGCAACTCACAAGTTTATTTTTTACATTCATCAGATAATAAATTTTCTTAGAACGTTATTTTATTGCTTCAGCTTATTCATTTCTATTGACACCAGCTGTTAACAAAATTGAAGTGTCAAATATTATCGTAAAAAGCATTGGTCTATTTGGAGAACAAATCTCGCTTCTGCTTTACGGTCATATTCTTCTGTATTATATTTTTGTCGTGCAAGTATTCAAAATTATCCACTTACCCAAAATTGTAGAAATTAAATAAAGCCGTAATAAATTAAAATCACGCCAATTAATCCCAATTGAATATCAGCAGGATTCGATAATAAATTTTGCCACTTTGCAATAACAAAAAAGTTGCAAATGACACAATTGTATGAAAAAGAAAATGAAATGAAAAATTAACTCGGAATGTGTATTTATGGCAATTAATAAACCATTCCACCGCAGACGGAGCGATGTAAACCGAAAAACTGAAGGGGCTTTCGTTGCCTCCGTCAATGTTTAATTTTTTAATGGTTTTTGCCATTAACTCTCACAGCCCTGAGTCGGCCGAATATGAACAGCTTTTATTTTCTGTACATATTTATGTTGAGTTGAATTGAAGGCACTCGTATCGTAGCGAGCGAGTGCATTAAATCCGAAATTGAATTGTCAATAAATTCGTATTTTGAGTTTATTTTAAAATTTAAGATTTCAATTGCATCGCAACGTAAACATTTAAAATTAAAAGGCATTCAAGATGTATGGCAACCTCCTTTTCAAACACAAACGCCTAGGTGGTTGGATTTCAAAGTTTTAAGCCAGTTTTGCGGAGGAAGTCCGTGTGTACGGTTCAAAAATGGACTAAATAAGGCAAATAAATTTATAATCTAGTAGTAGAGAGTCTAACGTAGATTCAGTGCAAAACCAAGGCAATTCCTTATTTTGATAGAAACTGTTTGATCCGCAAGCTGTCACCTGCAAATTCTTTTTTGTTTGTCTTACAGCACTTAATAGAAAATTAAAATCTTGTATGAGTTTTCGAATTCCATTTCTAGGAAACTATTTTAAATATTGATATCCTCACTGTACTGGTTAAGAGATTATATTCTTTTGGCACAGACAAAATTGTAACGTATTGAAAAAATACTTTTAGACCCTACATATGGTCTGACCAAATTCGTTCCATGACTTCTTAATTCATTTGTGCAATGTCCGTCCGTCAGTGCGGCTCCTTCGCATGATAACTGCCGAAAGGATCAAACAATTGATTTTAATAATATTTAATATCCTTATTACAATTTGCACAATCTTACTAAAAATCAATATATAAAAATTAAGTAACAATACACATTTTGGCACAAAAGATTTGAATCCTAGCAACGCCCATTCTGGTTCCTTATACATAAATGACCCGATTAGAACCTCATAACTTGTCAGCCAGTGTGAAAAATTTGATTAAATCATGTGCAACGTAATATTTTAATAATGCATTTTTAATAAAAACAGTGGTTGACAAGAACCATTCTGGTACCTCCTATGCAAATATACCATTCCGGCCATTTCTGGTATTCTCTGAATCTGTAATTCTATTCATACGAACAAAATCAAAACTAAAGAAGAAAGTTATAAGGTCAACTTGGTGAACAAATAATGAGATTCCTAGCCACGACTCTTCTTGTACCAACCACATAAATTACCCTTTTTCAGTGAAGACTAGAACCCACACAGCTTCTCACCTAGTGAATGAAATTCGCCTTACGAAACGAGTGTATGACACGCCTTATTCTGGTGCTATTAGTGCAAATGTACCATTCCGCCCACTTTTCTATTCGCGTAATTTAAGATTACTATTGACACGATTCTATTGTTTTTTATTACTATTGACACGATAAATGATAAATTGGAGCCTCTTGAACCTCCTTAACAGACTACACTATCCGAGCGTGGAATGAACTGCATGAATTTGGCTTGCATTTTATTTTCTGCAATATGTTTATTTCATTCTTGTATGTGCATAAGAAAAATTGGATGCCACGCCCATTTTATGGCACAGAACAACCTTAATCGAGATTTCTATAAAATCGTAACGATTCCGGCAACGGAGGACAGAACAACGAAAAATTTAAAATGTACAGGATGTCCACCGGAAGTAGTATTACTTTGTTTTGCCACCATTTAGTCTTGACAGTTCATATTTGACTGTCGAGAAGTATATACGTGGGAAATTAATTAAGAAAAAATATTCGATAAACCAACGTGTTTTAATCGTTGAAACATTTTATCAAAATCAATCATCGGTTACTTTGACGATGAGAAAGTTACGTGAAATTTTTGGGAGAAACAATGTGCCAACAAAACGCACTATTTATCGTGTAGTGACTGATTTCGAAGAAAGAGGGCCTGCAACTGATAGCCCCAAGCATGGACCACAGCGTACTGCAAGATCATCTGAAAACATTACTGCTGTTCAAGAAAATGTTCAAAACAATCCATCACCTTTAATTCGACGGCGTGCTCAGGAGCTTGGTCTTCAAAGAACAACTTTGGCCACAATTTTGCACAAGGATTTGCATTTGTTTCCATTTAAGATTCAGTTGAGCACAAGAGCTTCTTCCACAAGACCATTTGCGCCGCAGTAGACGGTGATACATCGCATACAGCCAGGATTACAATGGAATTACTGCGAGACCTCTTTCCACAACAAGATGTGGTAATGTGGATTGGCCTCCACGGTCGCCTGATTTGACTGCTCCGGACTTCTTTTTGTGGGGATATCTGAAAAACAAGCCGCAGGTTCTCCCCCGCAGAAAATGTGACAAGCCTTTGAATATAACTTCCTCTTGGATTCCATAAGGTAATACCGAGCATTGCCAAATGGTTTGCGCAACAGATCCCTCGTATGTCTTTGCGACTGAATACCCAAAATATTGATCATGTAGAACATATATTGTGCAATATCATTAAGAAATTTGAGACAGATAAGGGCTGAATGTCAGCCAGCCTATCAGAGAATATAGTTATGGCCGACGTTGTCAGGCATCAAGCTACTTTCTTAATAACAACAATCTTCGCTTGATAGTCGCTGTAGTGATCCGCTACTCTTAGCTGTAGTGATCTGGCAAACATAACTAATTCGGTCTTAGTTGGATTTATACCGAGGTCGTTTGAGCATCCCACTGTTTCATATTTAGAAGCGCTTTTTTAAGGATATCCCAAAGTTTATGCAGGAACTTACTCAGGATAATATCGCCACGTTATCTGCGTAGCCAATAAACCCCACACCAACTATCTCCGAGGAGGATAACATTAAAGGTAATGTTCCGAAGTAGAGGAGATAGAACGTTACTTTAAGGTTGGATGATCCTAGTGAAGCCATTACGGGTCTTATTGTGAGAAGATTTTTCCCAAGCCTCCTGATGTTGACGCTAACCGCCAGAGTCCATAGAGCCCGAAGTTAGGTTATTGAAAGTCTCCTCTATGTCTTTAAAGTCTACCTGATTGACTTTCTGACGGTCAGTGAACATGGTATGATCCCCAATATAATAATATAAGCTGCCTACCTTTCGCGATCGTGTTGACAAAAGAACCACTACACTCACTTAAATTCCCACTTGCATAGCGTCACCATTCTCTAGCGTGTCAGCTATTTAATTGCATCAATGTCCCTATGCCCGGGAACCTATATAAGCGTTTTTTCAAATTCTCGAAGTTGTGTACAAATAATTAACAACAGTCCGGAAGCTAAAGAGACCGTTTTAAACCAACTCCTCTTTGTGATTTTCTTTTGTTAGTTTCAATCCAATCACGTAGTCCGACCCATCCGGTTTCCTCACTGCAAAACTAGGATCAAAGATTTTGATTACACCCAAGATTTTGGCTTGGTCGTTATCCTCGTACTTCCATTTAAAGGTAGCCAGTAAGGAATGGTAAACAGTGCCCTTGTTGGAGTCGTTTTAAGCGTATCTGTTATCATTATCGCTTCCGCTCCCACTTATTAGGGACATAAATACTGTTACACACGTTTTATGCTGTAAAATAAAAAGTACTGAATGTTTTTGGACCAAATATTTTGTAATATATTTATTGGTGTATATTGTATCCAAAAAGAATCTACTTATTCGAAATGTCCGCCCTTTGCCTTTACACATGCCTTAAGTCGCACTGGTCAATCATCAATAGCTGCACGAACCTCGTCCATTGAAAAATTGGCCACAGCTCGAACCCAGCAGTCTTAAGAGATCCAATGTTGGGGTATTTTTTGTGACAAACCTTGTCCTCTAAACCGTTTAGAGTTTGTAATCCAATGGGTTCAAATCAAGACTGCCTAAGGGTCATTCTTCAGAGGAAATGAACGCTGGCAAATTGTTTCGAAGCCAGGCCTAGGACGTTTTAGCCGTATGGGCCGGCGCACAATCCTGCTGGATAGTCGATGGCTGGTTTTGGAACAGGGAATTGTTAAGAGGCTTCACAACAGCTTCGAAAACGGTTTCTTGGTAAACTTTGGCCGAAGTTTTGACTCCTTGTTCGCAGAAATGCAGGTCAGTGACCCCATCGTAAGAGACACCCCTTTTTCCACCTTTGGGATTAGTTCAGATGCTTCCTTAGATGACCACGCATACTTAGTAGGGACATAAATATTGTTATAACATTGAACACACCCATTTCAATAGTAGAACTGAACATACTCCGTTAATATCATAAGGGTTTTGAAAGCAAACCTCAATAGCGTTAGGCTGTAACGGGATTTTAAAATTGTTTCAACTTTCATCATGGAGTGGTCAGATAATGAGAACCGTATCGCTGTAATAGCGCTTTTCAAGTGTGAAATGAAAAAAAAAGATATTCTCAAAACGCTCCGGCCACTAGGCCCCATGCCCCAAAAGTGTTCCCTCCAAGAGATATGCGCGTTTTATGAAAGTGATGGTACACCAAAGATACACGTATTTAAATCTTTAAAATGTCTCTTCTGAACAAAACTGGTTTTTACCCTTAGGTCCCTTTCTATTATGCGCGTCACATATAACATTAACGGGGTATGTTCAGTTCTACTATTGAAATGGGTGTGTATGTATGTCCCGACTAAGTATATCCAAGAAATCCACCTGATTGTATTATCTATGGGAAGATTAATAATTCCGTGACTTTTCAAATAAAACACAGTTTGTATTTTTCAACATCATTTCCTTTTAGCTCAATACACTTAGTCCAACGTTACTAAATTTTTTGTGCGACCAGAACGAAAGTCAGTAAACGTCTTTTTTACCATTGCAATCGATGGCGCAGAGTCCCGATAGTACAGGGTGTGCCAAAAGTTCCATGGGGCTTAAAACTTTAATAACTTTTTCGTTTAGTATTTTTTTCTCAGATTATATAAAATACAAAATGAAAATTTTTTACACTACTCGTAAGTATGTAAAATAATGTCACGATGTGCTCATTTTTTTAGGCTGTAGCGCTCGAATTTCTTCAACAATGTTGGCCTTGAGTTGAAGGATTGTCTCGGGCTGTTTACAGGAGCGAGTGCTCCTTTGAATAACCCCAAAGAAAATGGTCGGGTGCTTACAAATGAGGCGATAGCGCTGGCCAAATAATTTCCGAATTTCTGGAATTTATTCGCTCTCCAAAAATTTGTTTTAAATTAGTAATTGTGCCTCGGCAGTGTTGGCAACGGCTCCGTCCCGCTAAAATCACATTTCAGGTCTGTTTTCAAGAGCAGGATGTAAAAAATTATCACTTTTTTCCATTTTTTTTTACTAAAATCCACGAGGTTGTATATTTTGATCAGTTGTTGAACAGCAAACTGAATGACAGAACTCTCTGAAAATTTAACAGTAGTCTATTAACAGATATTACTTTATGGGAGCAGTGTTGCATTTCATATAAATACGAGGGAAGTTGGAAAAGTCACCTTATTATTGATCAGCCCTTATACTGGAGGAAGGACTTTTTTTTTTTTTTTTTTTTTAAATAACCAACACTCAGGGGATGCCCCCTATACATGCGGTGCATTGCGTTGGCGAGTGGAAAGTAAAGGATCGGAGGGGGGAAAGAGGGAATAATGTTTATTGACACTTGTCTTGAACTTCTGGATGTCGCAATTAGTGGGAAACACATTTGCCGGAAGTCGATTCCACATACGGACTGTACGAGCGAAAAACGAATTTGATCTGTAGTGTATAGTGCGGTCAACTGGCCAATCGATAACAAACGGGTGTGAATTCCTAGAAAGTCGCGTATCCCTGCCGAACATCCTCACGTCAGGAATAAGGCGACGGATGTCTGATGAACACACACCATGAAAGTAACGATAGAACAGTGTCACGCAACCCACATTCCGACGATGATCAAGGGAAACAATAGAGTTGGATACCCTACTGTCACCTATCAACACCATCGCTCTCCTTTGAACACGGTCAAGTAGCTCCAAGGATGATTTTGGAGCACCTGCCCATATATGGGAGTTGTATTCCATCTTCGGCCTGATGTAAGTTGTATAGATATTGAAAAGATCAGAAGGAGTGAAATATTTCTTGCACCGCTTTAAAAAGCCTATGCACTTGAGTGCTTCTTTCGACACTTCGAATACATGTCTCGCCCAACGAGCGTCACATTGTATTTTCATGCCCAGAACATCAAGAGCTTCTGATTGTTCAATATCCGTACCATCGATAGAAATTGACGATATTGCTGGGTCAGCGAATCGCTTGTGAGACAACAAGCAGCACTGTGTCTTACGCGCATTAAAATCTACTCTATTCACTCGACCCCATTCGGAAATGGCCAGTAAATCCCGGCCAAGTGTCTCATCCATAATTCGCCTTTTGTCTTCAATATCTTGAAGACTCGGCCTACGGTCGAATGAATATGAATGACATAGGTTACTGTCATCCGCAAAGGAGTAGATTGGATTCACGGTCTGACCCAACAGATCATCAATGAAAATTAAAAATAAAGAGGGAGAAAGGACAGAGCCCTGTGGTACTCCTGCAGTAAGCCTATGTTTGTTGGATGAGAACCCATCTACAACAACTCTTATAGTGCGATCTCTAAGAAAGCTCGATATAAAACGAGCGAAAGTATCACCGACGCCAAAAGCCATCAGCTTTGACAAGAGTGCACCGTGCCAGACTCTATCAAAGGCCTTGGAGATATCCAGAGCCACAACCTTACTCTCACCAAACTGGTGGATAGACCGACTCCAGCGCTCCGTCAAGAAAGCCATCCGGTCTCCCGTAGAGCGATTTCTACGGAAGCCATACTGTCGATCACTAAGCAAGCAGTTGGACTCTAGATACCTCACAAGATGGTGGTTAACCATGCTCTCCATTACCTTAGAGAGCGCGGAGCAAATCGCGATTGGCCGATAATTTGCAGGATTATTGGCTTCACCCTTTTTAGGGATGGGTTGGACGTTCGCAACCTTCCAACACGCTGGGAAGACTCCCGCACGATAAGCAAGGTTGAAGAGGTTGCGCAATGGACGGGCTAGCGTCGAGGAGCACTTACACAGGACAAGTGCCGAAATACCATCCGGGCCCGGGGACTTATTTACGTCGAGATTCGCAAGAACCCTTTTAACCCCACGTGTTCGAAAAAATATCTGAGGCATGGAACTAGATACGTTTTCGATCACGGGGAGTGGTTGATTGCTTTCCGGCAAGGAAGAATTTCCTGCGAACATTTCAGCCAATAGGTTAGCTTTATCAACCGGGTCAGTGAATGCCTGATCGTCTTTAACAAGAGTTGGGATAGATGATGAACTATCCTTTACTCTTCTTACAAACGACCAAAAGCTCTTACTTCCCCTGGGGGAAGCAAGAACCTTTGTGCGTAGACGTTGTTCGTGTAGAAATTTTTCACGCCTAAGCACTCTGGCACACGAAGTTCTTGCCTGTTTCCGCAGCAGTTCAGTATTGGCGTTTTTGTTCAGGCGCCAATTTCTGAACGCCTCCTCTTTAGATCTGACAGCATCCCTGCATGCCTGGTTAAACCAACCGTTTTTGGCTGGTTTAGCCGACATAACTTTATTTGGAATAAATGTCTTCATTCCAAATAAAATTATATTTTGGATCATTTCAGCAGCAGCATTTACGTCGTTGTCGAGAAAGCACAGTTTCCAATTAAAATGCTGAAAAAAGTGGTTGAGCTCAGCCCAACGTGCCTTTTCGTAGATAAAAACTGTTCGCTTTGGGGCTGGTATCGAAGTGACACGAAGGGCAGAATACGAAAAGGATGCTGAAACAATGCAGTGATCAGAATTACCAAGAGGTGGAAGGACATTAACTTCGTACTTTTCAGGGTGTGAAGTTAAGTAAAGGTCAAGAATATTGTGATGGTGCCCTTCTACACACGGAATATGTGTCGGTTCATTCACTAGTTGCGTCAAGTCATTTTGCGCGGCGAAGAGCTCGGCGTATTGGCCCTCCGGAGTTGTTTGGCTCGAATGCGAAAGCCAGGTGGAATTGTGGACATTGAAATCGCCAGCAACGACGATTTCACTGTCCGGATAACTCTCCAGAACTTTCGTTATAGAATCGGAAAGGGCGTCGAAGCCGTTAAGGGAAGCCTCCCTTTCCGAGTTTGGGCTTCTGTATATAAACCCGAAATGAAGTACGTGTGTTCCAATCCTGAACTTAACCCAAAGGGAGTTAAATTCTGGATCTTGTGAGCATAAGTGTTGCTGGCTCTGAAACACTATATCGTTACGTACATATACCACAAGTCCTCTGTGAGAAATAAAAAGAGGTAGGGTGTGATACCCAGGGACGTAAAAATCCTGTGGATCAGAATCCTCACGCACCTGGGTCTCACAAAGAGCTAGAACATCAGGCCTATGGTAATGAATGTGGGAGAACACAGCGAAAAAATTCGTACGCAGGCCACGTATGTTAGCGAAATGTATGTTAAATTTCTTTACCATTACGCCAACCCGAGAACAAAAACAAATGTCAGTATGTAAGCTCAGTAAACAATCTCACCCCTTTGCCGCTACTGGTCCCTCCAATGCTTAGTGTTATGCCTTAAACATTGGAGGAGCAACGACAAAAAAGCAAGAGAGTCAACTGCACTTACACAGATTGGAAAAGATATGGAGTGGTGGAGGGAGGGGGGGGGGGGGAGTTCAATGCACCACGGAAAGAGATAAACCAATTCTCTTAGTGCGAAACGTTGGATTTTGTGTTATAAATTTTTTTTGCACCACGGAAAGAGATAAGCAAGTTCTCTTAGTGCGTTATCGTTGTTTTGTTTTATTTTTTTCTGTTCTTTTTCTCTTTTTTTTCCTTCTTATTGTTGTTGTTGTGTTATGTTTATTGCACATATGTATGTATGTTTGGTTCTTGTTAGAATTTTGTTTTATGAGTTCTATTTTTTTCGGGTTTTGTTTGTTTGATGTTATTTTTGGTGAAGTAGTTAGTTTTGCAGTTGTTATGTTGATGCTTGTTTATGTGCTGTAGTTTGGTTGTTGATTTGATTTCGTGTTTTATTTTAATTTTGAGTAATTTTATTTTTGTAGGACGGACGATAGAAAACTTTAACGCGGACAAACACAATTACACTTACTTACAATTAAGTAAGTAAGTGTAATACTTACTTAATTGTAAGAAATTTTCACTTCAGATGGGGATTACTTTTACGGAAAATTACACTCTAGTTTCAAGTACATGAAAAAGTGCTTGTATTACTTAGGAAATTTGTCTCTATTCAAGTAAAATTGAACTAAGTTGGATTAAAAATAATAAAATAAAATTGAGTATGGACTTTATTTAAATTCAGGAAAACATTTTTTGACACATTGTTGTTAAGATTCACTACAAACTGTGACACAGGTGCTGGTCAGCCTGGAAAGTGTATTTCCATCATTCATTTCTAGGGTATTCTTACAGTTTGTGATCACACCACTTAGGGTTTTCAAACCTTTAGATGGTGATTTAAATCCAGCTCAGTTCCAAATTCCATCATGTGGTCTTGGCAATTCCTATCCTGGCAGTTCTAACTGAGAATTTGTTTGTCGCTTTGTCTTCGACATTTGTAACCTTGACCTCCAGGACCACTGCATAAGTGGACCAGGAGGCATTCCTTCTGTTTAGAAATTGTTATTCAGAGTGTGCGTGAACTGATGTCCGTATACAAGTACGTATATGTTCAGAACAGTCTTCCGACAAGAGTCTTCGTTGGTAAAAGTAACATCAAGTACGTTGCTTCTATTAGAAATAATAAAGGTCGGTTCATTACCACTTTTAAATAGTATTAGTTTGTTTTCAATTTTTAATCTCTGGTTAATGGTCGAGCTTTCCAAGATATTAAAGCGTTGTTTTTTTTTATTGCACACTTAGCAGCTCATGAGCCGAACTCGTCGCTTCTTGCAGTTAATGGCGATAGTGTACGTGTCCCTTTTCCAACAAATTTAGATAAATAAAAGCCTTTAAGTTCTTTAAGCCATGATACAAGCTCCGGTCCGTCTTGGCGCCCTTAGGATCGCAGCCCGATGCCAAAAGGACATCTTCATCAATCATACTTTAAATTTCAAATACTTTGCATTAATCATTCGACTTTAGATTCTGCGCGTTACTTAACATCTTCTTCGATGCTGAGACCATACTAGCGACTATTACTTGGCCCCATCTAAAACAGTAGGTCCAAATTCTGTGGACATTGCTAGGAATGTGAAGTGTAAGACCGGAAACTTCCCTAACTACCCGTGATACACACGAAAACACATATATTATTATATGTATATGTGTGTGGGTATGCTCACATACACAATAACACATATGTAAGTATTAGTGGCTGTGTGTGTGTTTGGTTAGCGTGTACGAGCACTCCTTCTGCATTATCTTTGTTTCCATTCTAGAAATTCCATATCATATTTTGTATTTCTAAGCATGCATGTACGGATGTGTGTGTGTGCAGCACGTTTACTCTGACGTTTATTAGTGTGTGTTGGCTGTTTGGCTGTTAGTGTTGCAAATACATGCTGTCGTAGGACTGGATGTTGTTGTTGTTGTTGAAGTGGTGGTTCACATGTTAGAACACGCTTACATTAGCGCACACATAAATAAAATTTAATAAAGTATCATAAAAACCGAAAAACACTTGTGAATGTAAATATTCATCACCCACACAAACAAGCACGAAGTAAGAGAAAGGAAGTCGTAAATACATACGTACAAACGTACTCATACACGTACAGATGAAACAACATCCAGCAAAGAATGTACGGCGTTCTCACATACACACATGCACGTAGTTCGGCATATAATTTTAAAACAAAGAGATCCTCTGATACAAGATTAACACTTGCTGGCGTACGAACTGTGGCTGTGTGGGTGGATGGGCGACCGGAAGTGTGCGTGCCTGTGTGGGTGTGTGTGTTATGGACAATTGTTGCTTATTTAAATAAACGAATTTAAATGCATTGCCATCGCAGTTCAACATAAAACACTTAAATGGGAAACGTGCTGCTCGCTGCTTGCCTATTACGACGATACGACATGAAGATGGCTCTGTCGTTTGGCCCACAAGAACACCGTACGTCGGCGCGTATCAGTGATAAATTTTAGAGGCAATAAATTTCAATTTGTTGTCGCTTTTCTGAGCTGTTCGCAACCGTCGTCGAGCAAAATGTTAACAAGCTTCTTTAAATTAGGTGGCTTTTGAAAGATTTCTTCAATGACAGAGAAATTGATTTGAAATACTGCTCGTAGGCTTCTATTCAGATAAAGTGATTTAGATTTGTGATGCTTGATGAAAGTATATTTTTAAAACATATATGGAAAAATGAGACAAAGTTAAATGCTTTAGCGAACAGTGATATTGATGGAGATGCTGCTTATCATTTCTGCAAACTTTTGGGTGGCGGCATTGCGTAGGTGACAAATTCATTAAATCGGAATACATATCATAAATGCTCTACAAGAGGGTATTAACTCAATAATTAATAATTTAAGCTGGAGTTTGTCAGTCTCCAATCAGGCGCGACCTCGGGTGGCGAATAAGGAAAAAGTGCCATATAGGCAAACGCACCCCTCACTCTTATACTTGCTTGCATGTGGTCAGGTGTACTAAATAACCTCAGTATCGGCGTCGAGTGTGTGGTATTGCAGGCAACGGGTTGTCGATTTCCAAAGATTACAAGACAAAAACTTAAAAGTGGGGTTGTGATTGGCCAGCGCTGTCGATAAAGCGACAATTTTCCTCACCAATCTGGCCTCAGGGCCAGCAGCCCAAACCAACTAATGTTGACTATCACAACCTCTGCCGCATATTTTTTCAAATTTTTTTGCCCAGTGCTATCATTTAAATTAAAAATATAAAAGTTATAATATTTTTTTTAATTGTATAAATTGCATTCAATTTCGCTTTCTTGTGGCTTAAGTTGACGGCATTAACTTAAGTTAAGCATAGATATAACAGAAAGTGTCTCTTTCCATAAAAGACACACTCTCCAATAAAGTCGAATTTACATTATATAATATGAAATTAACGTAATTCTTTGTTCTTCCACTATGATTTTTAACGTATATCGGCTTTGTAGGAATTTTAAAAATTTCCGGGATCCCGGCACAAAATTCCTGTTAATCTAGGAAACAGAAATGAATGAATGCGGGACGGGAATTCCCAAGAAAACCTTTTTTTCTATCAAAAGGCTTGAAAGCAGTCGATACGTAGTTTAAAAACCACGGTACCCGTAAAGTCAGTCCGAATGAAGGATTCAAGCAACCGATTCCTCCAAACGATTGCTTAAATTCTGATGAATCTCATTCATCACTTGAGACCAATTACATGATCGTGGAGTCCTAGCTCAACACTCCAGATATAGACAGCTGAAATGGATGCGACCAATTCTGCGAAAAACTACTCGCGCGTTAGTATCCCTTGCATTCACATCGGGGTCCAAAGTGAATGCAAGGGAAGGTACACGTTAGACAGGCGGGCACAAGTAAATCTTCCACAATGCCAAGAACTTCTAATATGTCATCCATCTCTTCGAGGAAGAGGAAGCTGGGCATAAAAACTGAGATTGGGTTCCCTCCTGCTGCTCTGGCAAAATAAAGACTACTCGTAGATCTGGTCAATAACAAGATCGCGAAATACAAGTATATAAAGTCATCTGAAAATGACGATCTATTGACTGCGGGTTTCCCAGGGTTGTCTAATGCAACAACTAGCACCATACGCATTAATGCGTATGGTGCTGAAAGTGTTTGGCAAGCAAATTAAAAATCTGGCAGAAAGGAGTTGGAAGGTCTTCCACAGAGCCGGTAGCCAGCACGGTATTCAATTTGTGCTTGGTCTTGACCAAACATCAATCGCCAGCCTCTTTAGAACACAAGGAAAGATGTTATTCGTCATAACTGACGTTAATGTCCCTATCAACATACCAACATACCAACTCAACAAAACCAAATCCAAGGTAAACACGGATAAGAATGGCGTTAAGAAGTCCTAGACAAACATGGATGGGTTGTTAGAACTGACAAACTCTCAGGCAAATTATCTGCTGAGCGATGAATTATTCCGTCGTTCAGATCAACCTTCATCATTGCTGAGCGGCAACATTAGCTCTAATGGAGTGTATTAACAAAGGAAAAGTACAAGCTGTTTTATCCAGAAACCCTGGACCATAAAAAGCAGGGTCTTGGGTCTGAGCAACCCCAATTTGCATCTTTTCTTCGCTAACACCAACTTATAGCCTCTTCTCTTAAGACTTGTCAAACACAGATATACTGGTCCTTAGTAAGGGCGATGGACACATATTTCTGGCTGCAATTTATTTACCAGCTTAACAGGTTGTGATGAAAACTTGCAGAATGTAGCTTGGGGCAGCAGTAAGAGCTTAGCTTAGTTTTACGATCATTGGTATCCTCCACATACGTGGCACCCTTTGCTGAACACTGTGCTGCTGATCTATAAATCTTTTGCCCGACCTTAGCAATTCAGATATTCATTCACAATTCACTGGTTTAGTGGCCCACCGTATTAGGAAAAAATCCGGTATCACCGGAATGATAAAAATAAATATGGAAACTTCAGGTGTCCGTTTGCAGTCACAACCTAACCGGAAGTGTTCATAAATCGTACATGCACAAAACATAACAACGTTTCGAAGACTGTCAATATGTACGTCACTTGATTTGTTTCCTCTCGCGTTCTGGCTTTCATATTTTATCGACTGTCATGTGAATGTGGTCAATCTAGATTGGCGAAATGGCCGAGCAGTTATCATTTTGTTGCGCCGGACTACTCCATGTCCGAGTGAGTGTCTGTTGGACGAAATGTGTTTTCATTTAAATTTGGCGTTGTTTTGGTGGAAATTTATGTTCGCGCATTGTGCGTCCTTAATGAAGGTAATTTATTTAAAAAGCCGCAGACACTGGAGAAGATTTCAAAAAATAAATCAACACACGACAATAATTCAAATAAAATAAATTTATCGCCGGCATTCGCATACATTCACGCCGTCGGACGTGGCTCGGCCACGGCAACAGTTTAGCGACGACAACGGCAACAATAGCGGCAGCAACTCGTTGACATGCTTCCCCGCACTCACACCAACAAAAGCCCGCCCGGGCACAGATAGTCATGCTCACACACTCACACATGGCCGGAGATAAGGCGACCGTCCAACCGACACTCCAACGTAAATTTATTTAAATACCAACAAAAGCCATCAGAGGTACACAAATCGTGCTGTGTCAGCAACACTATTGCACGGTTGCCTACATAATTCACCATTTAAAGTGTATACAAATCTACACACATACGGACATGTCCACAAAAAACGAGTGCAACACCTACGCGGTCTTTCAGTGGATGCGGTGCACAGTGTTTCGTGACCAAGCGACGGCGAATCGCAAAGCGGTTGTTAACGTTTCAAATGATTAACTAAAAACATTATTATACCTCACACCGCGCTGTGGTAGAGGGTATTACGATTTAGTGCTGATGTTCGCAACTCCTTAAAGGAATAGAGATAGCGTCTACCTACTCAAAGTACTGGCAACTATGAACCCATTTAATGAAACTTTGAACATTCATCCTATATAAGTATATTCATCCGATGGATGTTGATCACTTTGATTGATCATCCTCCATCAGTGGTGATTCTTGTCCACATCGGTCCACGTTTTCGAATAGCCCCCACACAATCCCTCCCGAATTCAAGTCACGCAGCTCTAGAAGACACAAATTACACCCGAGCGCTCCAATTGAAAACCATTTATTAACTGTGGTAACACTGGACTACATAGGTCCACATTTTCGTGCAGTCCTCATACAAAGTTCCATCCCGATTTCAAAACATACAGCTCTTAAAGCCACATATTACATCCAATTCCTACCAAATTTCTCACAGGGCATAACGAGTGGCCAACACATATCTCTAATGAAATACGACAATTTCAGTTCACGTTTTCGAATGTCTCCCACATAAAAGTTCTTCCGGTTTGAGATCCTGTAGATCTAGAAGCCACAAAGTATACCCGATTACGTTTAAATTTTGTTTGTTGCGTTATGAGCAAAAAAATGTTAACTCTAACATATTCAGTCCTATCATGCTTAAGCTCCAGACAGAGGTGCCACACCCGATTTACGACTTTCTTACTGGTTTTTATTATGAATGTTATCTGAATGAGAAATGCACCGCATTACCACAAGTCATCATCATTTATTTTAATTAGGTTGGCTCCACAAACTCAGGTTGGTTCCGGCCTAATAAATAAATGAACGATTGAGAAACACTTCAATCTAGGGCTATATGCTTTCCGACCCGGCCAGTGTTGCTGGTCCTTAGTAAAACTTTGTTGTCGTTTAAAGATTCTTTAAACGTCAATGCAAATTCATGTTGAATTCAAAAAGACAATTGGAATTATAGTATCCTCGACTTTAATAAATTGATTATTGTCCTTGACTTATTGGATTATTATCGTTGATATATTGATTATAGCCGTTGATATCGTAAGTTCGATTTCAATGCCCCTTAGCTCAGACTTTGTTGCATTTTGTCAATAAAAGTTTAATCTGTTTGGCCGTCTAATGTAACTAATGTAGCGGCAATCTTTAATGAATCAACAGCCAACATGATTCAACATTATTCACGAATCTGTTCGGTCAGGATCAATAGGGAATTGTACTATTCTGTAGCTATCGTTGATTGCATTCTTTCTAAGAGGTTTGCTGCTGATTTCATTTGGGGCATTAGTTCGAAGCTATTGATTGTCCGCATTGCCGTTTTTTATTTATTTATTTCATTTCGAATACATTAAGCCTCAAAGGCCTACGAGTATTCTAACTTTAACTAAATCTAATCATAAGCTTCACCTAAGCTATGAAACTTAAAAAGACCCAAAAAAATTAAGTCCCTAAAGCAGACGCAAACACGATACAAATGGTTAATTATCCTAGGCCACGCAAGTGACAGATAAGTTTATTTTAAAATTTATAATTCTCGTCTCAAAAAGCAAAAGTACGGAATTAAACTGGTAAAGCAATTCAAATTCTATCAATTCTAGTGGCAAATGATTGTTCAAGAAAATATTTATCCATGAAAGCAAAAATAGTCTGGGGAATGCTGTTCTTGAAAAAGAAATTAAGCAAACAAGGAATTCGGTATGCCTGATTTAATAACCTTAAAAATGAAAAACAGATAACGGAGCATAACGTACTCGTACACGGTACTCTAAGGTACTCTAAGGAATGCCTCCAAGGTGGTAAATGCATGGTCGTAGCGAAGCCACCCGTACATAAATCTTACTATCCTATACGCAACAATTTCAAGTTAACGTAAATTATAGGCAAATGTGTCAGAGTTAACGTCGGGACAGTAATTTACATGAGACATAAGTAGAGCATGAGCTGCCATACATTTAATGCTTTTTGGCAGATGAAAACCACTGATAGAAATTTTCCGAAGACCACGATTAACTAAATATTACTGCTGAAATTGAGACGTTCATCTAGTACCCAAGCATCTCAAAGTGTCCACTTATGCAATTTCTTCGTTCTCAAGTCAAACACACGAGCGGCCTACATTCCTACCAGAAGTTTTTGTTTTTATCCTTTAAATTTCTATCCAGGGTTTGCCTAGTATTCCACTGCGACTTTCCTCTTTTAAATCAGGTACAAAATCTTCTTTGGATTAACCCAATTTTCTAACTTTTTTCCTGAATGTTCTCTAAATTTTCTTTCTGATTAACCTTTTATTCGCGCGTCAGGGGAAAAATTTTACGGGTAATGCTTTAAACAAAACTTGGTGGGAACCTGGTGTAATATGTAGCTTTAAGATTTGTAGGCCCTGTAATCGGGAATGACCTCTGTATAATGGCTACTCGAAAAAATTACCTAACAGGTTCAGTTTTACCAGTGTTATATAAATATAAATAAATAGTCGCTTAACACGTAACATGCTAATATAAGTTGTGATCGAGTGTAATTTGTGGATTCTAGATCTGCAGGACCTCTAATCGGATGGTACCTGCGTGAGGAATCTACTTGAATAAAAATAGATGATCAAATATCAGCTGAGATGGGTACTGGTCACTTGTGTTGCCTTGTGTAAAATTAATTAAAATCGAATTTAAATAAAAAATTCCGGTGAAGTTTATGGAGCTGAGCGGTGCAATTTAAGTTCCTATTTAAATAAGGAGTGTGTTTACTTGTTAAATAGATAACAGCCTTCAATTTTTCTAATAAAAAGTGATTCAACGTCCGGTAAATTTACAATTATCGTTTTCCCGGCTGGGATCACGGTAAATTTGAAAATTGTTTTGAAAAGACCGAGAAAAAAACTCTACTGTGTACTTAAACTAGTTAATTTTTTCCAAAAACTATATGGCAACAACATATTCAGGGAAGGCTCAATTATCACTCTCACTCAGATAGCTTTCGTATCCGCAGGCTTTGTTTTAAGCTGTTGCTGTGCTTTAAAAGCTGACTCGATTTTAGACAATGTCCGAAAATAATAGTTTTCTTTAGCTTAAAAAAGATCAATAGCTGAATAGCCCACAACAGCTGAGGATGAAAACGCAAAGCTTAAGAAGACCACAGGTTTCTAAATAAACAGCTTAAGGATTAACGGATGGGAACCTAAAAAATGACAACAACAAAAACCAGTAAAAACATAACTCACTTCGGTCTTGGCACGATAAAGGTCAGTTCTTGGGCCCTTTTCGGCCCATGTCCCCGTCCCTTATCTCCACCAAAACTAGAAAATTAATCTTTATTTGGACTTCTAGCAGAACTTGCTTTACTTTGAGTACGCATATGTCCGAATTAAGTATTGATCACCCGCTTTGAGCATTCCTGAAGATTTTGGGGCCACATGAGCCGAAATGTCCAGCAACTATGTTCTTGTCTGAGTCATTCTAAGGAACCATTGTCCGTCAACAAAAAATTATGATATGTTTGGCGAATGCTCGGAAAAGTGTAGTTTTTTCCGAGTTGCCTTCAGTCTCTTAAAGGGAAACTTTTTTCCCCTAGGCCGACTTTGCCCATTTACAATCGCAAACAATTTATGACCATAAGTCGTCATCATTCATACGTTTGCCTGCTATCTTGCTTTCAAGAGCCACATGAAAGGACGGGCATGGCTAGATCGTCTTAGATTTTACGACGATCTATA
Source organism: Hydrotaea diabolus (assembly GCA_963513945.1). NCBI lineage: Eukaryota > Metazoa > Arthropoda > Insecta > Diptera > Muscidae > Hydrotaea > Hydrotaea diabolus. Next base: position 42,323,350 of record OY740718.1, read on the forward strand.
AATTTCTATACTTTGTAGAGTCTCCGATCAATGATTCGTGGTGTTGCAAACGGAATGACGAATTAAGAATACCATCCATTCTTCGATTTAAGTGCATACGTAGGCAAGAATATAGACATTCATATATGATTTATTTAATAAGTTTTATATCGTCATCATTGTCTGCTAAGTTTTTTGCAAAATTGTTTTGTTGTAGGTGTTTTTAGCTGCGCAAATCGTTAAATCGCAGCCAAAAACTGTTTATCTGCAGCCAATAGAGAATAATAAAAATTAAAAAAATTAAATGCAAATGGAAAACAATATAAATAAGAGTAGTTTTTCTCTCCGTGCAACCCTTAAACCTAAGCAATAAGAATAGCAGTTGTGAAAATTAGCAAAAACTTCAAAAAGTGGCTGAAAAGAGGATTTCTACTTCATTGCAATTTTAAGATCTTCTTTAAAGGTTCCTTAAAGAATGCACTAACGCATGAGTAGAGCGTTTATACCAAGGAGACATGACAATTTGTGGTGGATTACTATGAGTTTGCAAAAAAGTCCTTCTGGAATGTGTATTGGTTACAAAATAGCTAAAACCCAACATATCGTTTTACCCAGTTTTTGACTGTCGGTTTATTCAATTTTTGAATTTTTAGTTGCAAGAGCAAAAAAAATGGCAATCTGCTCGGACGAAAATCATTTTTTATTCCCTCCAGCACTCTATGAAACAGAGTGTTAGAAGTAAGTTTTGTGGACAGAAATTAGGCGCTATTGAAATAAAGGAAAATTGATTCAGATTTTGATATAGCTTCCACACATCGTTTTAAACCGATTCATATTACATACAATCTTAATAAAATTTTACAAAATCAATTTGAACAAAACATAGACGCTAGCAAATTAAAAAAAATTAATCAACATATTTGTAGGAGCAACATACAAATATGTTGATTAATAACACTCTGCGACAAATGGTAAGGGTCAGTGATCGGTTTGGAATAAAACCACCGGGGAAAGTTATATTGGTAAAAAAAAGTCATACGTGTTCCAGCGTTTCGCTGGGTCTCATCTAGGAATCGAGATATATCGATTTGAAGTTAGTAAGTATCGTATAGGGGAATTTGTCACGTTTTAGGCTCTTTTGTTTGACATAACTCGAGAACCACTCGTCCGATTTAGCTGAAACAAATTAAATTAAGAATTACAATTCCTCTAATTGTTCTTAAACCGTTTTCCTACTTAAGCAACTGTTTCGCAATTATAAATAAATGTATGAAAAAAAAAATTATTTTTGCCTAAAAATTAATGTATTTAAAAAAAAAATAAAAACAAAAAATTTTTCTTCATGCGCTTTTTTTTAACTTGGAAACTATTACTTGTAAAGGAAAATAATATATGAGCAGATTAAGGGAATTGTAATTCTTGGTTTTTTAAAATTTATTTCAGCTAAATCGGACGAGTGGTTCTCAAGTTATGTCAAACAAAAGAGCCAAAAACGTGACAAATTCCCCTATACGATACTTACTAACTTCAAATCGATATATCTCGATTCCTAGATGAGACCCAACGAAACGCTGGGACACGTATGACCTTTTTTTGACCGATATAACTTTCCCCGGTGGTTTCATCCCAAACCGATTGTGGCTGTCGCACAGTGTAATTTGTTTGTTTTTCGCTCATTACGATTGATCAGTAACCCGCTTATAAAGAGTGGATTCTGGTACCTAATAGGGTGTACAATAAGATGAAATAAGTTAGATTTCGGAAAAAAAAATATTTACCCCATAAAAACGTACAAAACGAACTTGGAAAAAACTATAAAAATGAGAAAACCATAAAATTTTTATTTTTTTTTGGTTTTAAATTGTTTTATTTTGTCACCACATAGGCACGGCGTCTCCTAAGTCGGCACACAAACATAACTTACCATAGTAAATTGAATCTCCCAACTGAAGATGTGTTCACAGTGATAATGCCTTATGAAGCTTTAAATGCGTTTTTCTCAAAACTTCATTTTCACACACTAGGTCCCCTTTCTCGGAGAAGGTCACATATGTTGTATATATACTTTATATATTGTATTGAATATATATATTGTATCTGTCAACGTACAAAGGTCCATCTCTATTTTAAATAAAAGAGCTCTAGAACATCCACAGTAACTCAGATTTCTGGCAAATGTGTTATAGACAAAGATCCAATCTTGGACCGCGTAGGTTAATTTTTGATACAGCAGACAGGCCATGCAAATCGTCTAGGCCAAAAACAACGGCTTCCAACATGTACGCCCAAAGGGGAATTAAATACGAATGTAAAATGTAAATTAATATTTGTCCGTATTGCAGTGACGGTTCAAAGGGCCAAAATCCGATACAAACCCTCACAAAGGAAAGTATGACATTATTTTCAAATCTCTGTAAGTTTAGATCCCGTCCAAGGGGTGGAAAACCTGTTTTAAATTGGCTTTTCTACGCATCTAGAAGAAAACGATATAATATAGTATACTTATTTTTTAATAACAAATCCTCGGTTTATCGCTAAAGATTTTAGGACAGTCTCTGAGCCTATAAATGGGTCAAAAACTTCACTTCTGAATGGAAAAAAAAATATTTTTCATTTTTAGGCAAAAGACTAAAGCAGGAATGACGGTTTTTTACTATTAAAAGACCCCGACAGTCAGTTTTTAAAACAGGTGAAAAAACCCCGAAATGTTTTAACCAATCCCCCTTTTAAGGACTCTATAACCTACATATGATTGTCGAGAGAGAACTGCACTTTTGCCGCAGATTCCAGGCTATGGGTGTCTCTGGAGCTTATTTGTTTAAAAATGAGTATGGTTCAGCAAAGACTGGTACTCGATATGGGTGGTAAAAAAACAAGGTCTTTCATCTTAAATTGGATGAAATTGTGGTTTCAACAAGAATATGTGGCAAGGCATACAACTCTATAATTGATAGTGCAGTGGAAAGTTTCTACTGCATAAATATCATTGGGTAGCGTCGGGTTTTAGGGCGTATGGAACTACAATGATTACTCTGACTGCGATATATTGTGCAAATGACCGAAAATGCTCCAGCACAGAAAATCTCTAGCGGCGGATTCGTGCGATCACGCAAAAGGAGGTGACCGATATTGGTACAACCCACTGGAGGACAAAATCGATCAATCATGGTTTACTTTAATAGAAAGAAGCAGTTCCAGCCGCTGTCCCTTTTTCAAATCAAGCCTATTGGAACTGTGACTGATCTGCCTGACAGCAGCATTTATGCGAGCTACTAGGTGGGTACTTGACTCAAATAAAACATCAACATTTCGATGCTACTGGAACTAAACTAACTAAAAGAAGCCAACAGTATAAAGCATTCTTTGTGCAGGCGAAAGGAACTTGCGTCTGTAAATACCGAACCATTAGCATGTCCTTGAAAGGAGTATTTTTCGTGTTTCGGACACATCTAAGACACTGTGATAGGGCTGGCGGAACATGGCAATCACCGTTATCCACATCATCATTATCTGTTGAAAAGCATCACAATATGCACCGCTACAACAACGCGTCGTGGTAGTAGTAAAGTCACTAACACGTTTACACTCTCACATATTTATGCAAATAAATGGCGGCGTTGTGTATGTGTGTGTACGGGTGTGCGTGTATCTGTGTTGGCGCTGCAGTACATTAAAGCACTGATGACAGTTCTTGTGATAAATGACACGATCTGTACTTCATTATGTGGAATACGAGCACTCATCGCGTGCGGTACCGGGCATGCAAGTTGCACCGCAGCCCATCGCCACCCACAAGAGTTCCTTTCAACGGCATCGGCAAGTAAGCGCACGTGTGTATGTGTGCGTTGCATGTCAAAGAGTCAAGCCAAAGCCACACATATACGAGTACATGTGGAAATGTTCTGATATATGATCGTGTGTGTGTGTGTAATAGACAGACATGGAGCGCATAACTAAGCATGAATGTGCATGAGAGTGACAGGATGCTGCTCCCACCTTTGTGAGTTTGCACATTAAATTGCTTACATTAAAAGTGATGATAAGAAGGCAAATATTCTTCCTTTTATCATATTTGTATGGGGTTTATTTGGAAAAGGTGCAACAGTTCACGTACATCAGTTACCTATCCAGACAATTAAAGGAGAGCATAACGTAGGTCGTCATGCCGCATATTTTGTCAATTACAATTGTGAACCAACGATTTTTATTTCTGCTTCCATGGCATAATATTCTCTTTCTTTTTCAACAGGTGAAAAAACTAACGCCGATGTTCTGTGTAAATTATAATTGGTGCCAATCAACAAACAGAAGGTAAATGCCACACAGATGTCCTTGTTCGTTCAGAGTCAGTATTTTGCTCATGTATTTCTTTGTCTCCGCGGTTAAAAGTTTACTTTCCTCAGCACAATACTGTTTGGGCAACAAGTTCTGAACCTATATTGGCTTTATTACAAGGAAAAAATAAACTCGAATTATTTGTGAAAAACATTTCTTGTAAGCTTCGATTTAGTACGAAATTGTGATATGGACAGTTTTTTTTCATTATCTACACGCAGAGAAAAAACATGGTTACTTCATGGTCACTGCAATAATAATATGCTCTCCGCAATAGAAGTATGCTCGTCGCAACCATAGCATTGTTAACTGAATTTAATTTTGACAAAAGTATAATTGCTGCAATATGAATATTGTTGAAATGTAACAATAGTATTATTGCCAAATTTAAAAATGAAAATATGGCTATAGTAACAATATAAATATAGTTGGTGCGACAAAAGTATTGTGTTTTGCGTTTTATGTTAACAATAATATGATTACGGCAATCATACTGTATGATTGTAATTATTCTTTATTTAAATATGCTTTTTAGGACAAATGTTATTGGTACGGTTCTAATGCAATAGTACTTATTTTTATCGAAATTAAAATTTTTTAAACAAGCTGCTTTGGCTGTTTTTAACTGAAATATTTTTAATAAAAACGCTTACTTTTATTTAAACTTATTTTTTCTACTGTGAAATAAATCACACCTATTATTTTGAATTTAATGTATTTTTGAATAATTTTCATAATTTAAATCAAATAATATTGGGGATTAAATCTATTGTCGACAACTTAATCAAATTCTATTAAATTATATTGGTGATCATAGTATAATTGTGTGTGATCATACTATGGTTGTAGGGATCATAACATGGTTGCGTGTGAATCGTACTATGGTTTTGACGATAAGGCTATGGTTGTATGTAAAACATACTATGGTTGTGGGGATCATACTATGATTGTGGAGATCATAGTATGGTTGAGTGTGAATCATACTATGGCTGTGGGGATCATAGTATGGTTATGTGTGAATCATACTATTGTTGTGAGGATCATAGTATAGTTGTATTTGAATCATACTATTGTTGTGAGGGTCATAATATTGTACCACAACCATACTTTTTTCTGTGTGTATTATTAAAAAACTGTTAATCACCAATTTCATCCAGCTGTCAGCATATTTAGTTCGTTCTGTCATTTTATATTGCGTCTTACTACGCCGAACGTATAGAATTTTTAAAAACAAACTTCATAGAAATTTCGGCTCAGTTGAAAAAACGCAACGTAAATTTTGTCGCAAGCTCGGTGCTCATCATGGCCTTAGTGTGCAGCCATGTCACGGCTAAGTAGAAAGTGAGCTTTAGAACACTTCCCTTTGACTCTAAGACAACTAGCAGGAAGAGATTTGTTTGTAGTGGAGGAAACAAAATTTCGAATCCAATCAGCTCAACTAAGTCAACACGACTTATGTTTTGCCAATGAAGCCAAACGACCACAGACAACGTCATGAGTTTGCTATTGGGTGCTGTAAATAGTGGATTAAGATCCAAACTGTAGAAAGAATGTCAACATGACAAAGGAGACACTACTAATGTCAATGGTCCCCGGTTGTGGTTCCACCAAGCTCACAATTCATAGTATACAAGCGTGCCTATCTAAGGAATTTTATCGCCGATTTTGGTAAAAATCAACTGGAATCGGCTAATAATCTCAGAAATAGTAAATATATATAAACAATACATCTCCGGATAGCGTCCTTTAATTAACCTCCATTTTGGGGGTACAATACCCCACTGTGCGCTGTGGTGTGATGGTTAGTGTGCGCGACTTTCGTACAAGCAAACATAAGTTCAAATTAACTTCTTACGAGTAAAAAATTAATCTATCAGACATTAAAAAATACTCGAAGTAGGCCTCGATCAGTAAGTCTAAGAATTATATCATGCACAGCTGTCCCGTCTGTTCCTAATTAGAAATAATTAAGGCAGTACTCTAGGCCAACGATTAAATGAGTTAATGAAATTGGCAAAAAAAACATGAATGGTACGATGAGGAGTGTAGGGCCACAACAGAAGCATAGAACATAGCTTAGAGGGCAACATTGGACCCGAACAGTGTTGGAGCGATATCGGGAATTGAGAAGGGATAAGGATCTTCTATTCCGAGAAGGTAAGAGACAAATGGAAAGTCGATCGAGTTTTATGTCAACAAAAATGTTTACCATCGAGACAAACCAGTCGCCACTGGTCTAGCTTTGTGTAGATATGCAAATGGGAATTCGGTAACGGAGACGTAGAGTGTGCTGTGGAGGATAAAATTCCACCACCGACGCAGGAGGAGGTCAAACAGCAATAACCCAAAAACGATAAAATAACGGCTGAGCTGTATAAGACCGCAGGAGACGAGCTGATAAGGTGCAAGCATCTGCTAGACTTCATGCCCCATGATTCCTTCGGGACATGAATGAGTTAAGTGAGTACAGTAACGCCGAAATGGGTTGCAGTTATTTTAATGGGTCGAAAAAGTTTTCTTTTTGCAAAGCAATACCGTATGAAATAAGTTAAAATATAGTAAGAAATCCTTCATAATAGCTAATTTTCGTGAGATTTCTTTAGTAAAATCGTATAGAGATTATTTTCGCAGAACACATCGTACCTCTAAGTGTGGTTAGTCTTTTTGGTCCTTTTTTGAGAAAAGTAAAAAAAAAAGACTCTTTAACGAGACTTTTGAAAATTTTTATGTTCTGCAACATTTTTGCACATTAAATTTCACCAAAGACGAAAAATCGTCATTTCTAATTTTAGCGGATTCTTTTCGTCATTATTTCTAAAGAAATTGTAAAGGTTGTTTTTTTTAAGACGTGTTGTTTTCAAGAAGAAATTAAACGTATATAGTTCAATGTTATCGACAAGAAATTAACTTTATATTAAAGATAAGGGTTTACTTACCATTACGTTTTAAAAATGATTTCGGGCAAGTGGCCGCCGCGGCTGGCTCGAGTAAATTTAAGCAGACAGGTCCAATTTTCAAGCACTTTTTGTAGCATTTAGGGCCGTATGTCTGCAATAACGCGCCGAATATTATATTATCTGAGTAGACAAGCGACTTCCTATAACCCCACAAAAAATAGTCCAGTGTTGTTAAATCGCACGATCTTGGAGGCGACGCCACAGGCCCACGACGCGAGATAATGCGCTCACTGTATGGCATGTAGCGACGTCTTGTTGGTCGTCCACATGGACATCTTCATATTTAGGCACGAAATATTCATTAATCCTGGCTTTATAGCGTTCCTCATTGACTGTAGCATTATGGCCGGCTTCATTTTTGAAGAAATATGGACCAATGATACCCTCTGCCCATAGAGCACACTAAATAGTGGCATTTTGAGAATGTAACGGCGTTTCATTGTTATTACTCCAAATGCGACAATTTTAGTTATTAACGTACCCATTTAACCAAAAGTGACTTTCATCGCTTAACAAAACATCCTTGTTAAAATCAGGATTAGTGCGCATCTCGTTTTGGGCCCATTAACCCACTTGCAAACGTAGTTCCGGAGTAAGTCTATTCATTATTAAACAAAACATAGCATCAATCAAATGACAGCTGCCTAAAAGACAAACTCCGAAAAAAGTATGGCCAGATTGAAATCCACATGTCTAAAAAGACTCCTAATAAAATACTTGTTTGAAGTATTACTATAATCATTTTAAAATAGACAGTCTAAATAAAATCAGGATATCTTCAAAAAATAAATAGATCCCTTTTTTAAAATACAAAAATTAAACTTTTGAATAAAACTTGATTTTTTTCTAAAACGACAAATTTATTTGTTGCTTCTTTTGGCATAAATTGAATAGTTTGCCTAAATTTTTTTTTTTTTATATAAGCTTTATTTGAATTATTGAATCTGCTCCAATGGAGCCTAACAATAAGTATACGAATCTTAAGTATAATTCAATAATGAATCCTAGTATGGATTTCTTGTAATGTGGATCTCTGCTAATTGGCAGGAATTTTAATTAATTTGGTCAAAATAGTATATAACTGGTATGGATCACATGTCTGAGAATTTTAAACCTGGTTTGGCTTAAACCTCGTGATAAAGGTCCAGGGGACCCTTACAGTCATTTACAAAGTGTTCGCGATATTATGTAGAGTGAAGAACTATAGTTATGTAAGTATAACGGATAACTCTAGAATAGCA